>LR750253.1:279032-691032 GCA_902729485.2 Mus minutoides
CTTACATTCCCGAATATCCATGGAGACTGATGGAGATGCCATGTTTTCCCAGTGTTTTGAAAAGTGAGTGTGTTTCACATTGCAAATGGGATTCCCTTGAAAAGGGATTAATGGATTTTTGTATAATTTTTTTTAAAAATGGCTGCAAAAGTTTTAAACACAAGACATCATTTGATTTATCAAGCCCATACTCTCAGCAGGTGGCGCTTAGCAGGACATATTTCTGCTGTGTTATCATAAACTAAACTAGTACAGCTGCACTGTAAGGGCTTTTAGTGTCAGGGAATTCACACAGCATGCCCAACCCCTAGCATCTGGAAGGTCCCACCAAAGGCAACGGTCACAATGGTGAGTACTGTCCTAATCCAGCACTCCTGTGCCCTCCCTTTCCAGGATGATCCGAGCAGTCACATAACCCCACAGAACGCAGGGCAGATGAGATATTTTAATGAAGCATGAATAAAATGAACTAAGCAGATTCCTTCTGCTGCCATCACGCCCAGATTCTAGAATCAGAACAAAGTGTGCCACATCAGAAGTCCCTCCTGTAGCTTGTGATGCCTGCCTCCCTTCAGAGATGAGGCCAGCCAATAAGACATGGTGCTCGGAACCCGGTGGGAAGCTTCGGGGACTCGAGGCTCTTCGAGGCACACAAAAGGAAAGAAGATAAGTTTCTGACTTATAAAAAATGCATAGGGGAAATTTACAGGTTAGATATGATAATGTAAGGGTCCATGATTTGCCAAAGAATGATACCCTGGACTCAAATAGTATGTAAATGCAAAGAGTGTTTTATTCTGCAGAAGTCCAGCATGCTGGAGTCCCCCACTCTCAGAATAGAGAGACCACCAAGTGAGCGTGAAGGCCTGATTTAAAGCACATTAGGGAATTCCGGGGTAGGTGACCTCTATGTTAATCTGTTGGCTCCATCTCTATGGACATTCCATTACCAGGGTGTGTGTGTGTGTGTGTGTGTGTGTGTGTGTGTGTGTGTGTGTGTGTGTTTGGTGGGGGGTGTTGTGGCTGGAAACTTGCTGGGAGGTCTGGAAACTGTTGCTGAGGAAGTAGTTTAGGAAGTCTGGAAACTGCTGCTGACCCGTTGTCCTTGCCTCAGGCCAAGTGGTGGGGCAGCTTCTGAGGCCTGGACTTGCTTGGAATTGCCCCGTTCTTGGAAACAGAGATTTAGGCCTAGTCTCCTTAACTGCCAATTTGAAGCCTGTCATGGAATCAGCCTAGCCCTCTCAGTAAGAGCTAGTGTCTGGAATTAAAAGCCTAAGGATCACACACACACACACACACACACACACACACACACACACACACACACACCTATTTGAGGAAATATGCTTTGGTGAAACTCTAAGCATGGTGCCTCACTAAGTCTTTTTGAAGGATTCTCCCAGTGGCATTTACAACAATGGTGTTTATTCAAAGGTTGCATCCTTAAGAGCCTGGGCCTGCTAACAAGGATGTAGCCCCGTGATGTACTGGTGGGCGCAATCTTTGGACTTCGGTCACATATATTGGAGCCTGAGCTGATTAGAACAAGCCTAGGTGATCCAAACTCAAGCTGTGTTCTTTGTGTTCTCCCCACCCCATCCCCGTGGGGTTCATAGAGGGCAGTTCATACTAAAAATACTTTAGAGGTTGAATTTCATAGGTTTGATTGTTTTAATTATGAGTCATCTGTCTCTCCATTAAGTCTTTTTAGAATTTATATCAAAGGGGGATAAAAATGGCACACTAAAAATATTTTGAGAAAGAAGAGGTTTAAAATTGAAAGGCAAGTAAATTTTCTTATTTAATTCTCTTACATTTTCAAGGCTGTCTCAAATATTTGGCTGGAACTTACATTTACATTTAGATCAAAAAATTAATACCTCACTCTTCTTTTCCCGATTTCACCATATTTTTAATATTAGGTCATTTTTTTTGGCTTCCCAGTTGCTTTATATTTTTAAATTACTGTTCTATCATTTTAATGCTAAGGAAACATACTCTAAAGATACGATGAACTCAATCTAACAGATAGGGTTTGCCGTCTTGGAAATATTAAACACCAGAGTGAAAGCAAACAAGTAAAGCCACGACTATTTGCTTTACCTCTTCATTTCTCCACATGATTCCTAGATGCTGAGTTGAAGAGTGGGAGGAAACATTTAACATTGTCTGGCGAGACAAACATTGATGATTAATAGGAATATACTGTAACCATTATGAAATGGGTTCTTTCTGGTGTTACACAATACTAGCATCTAGATGACAGTGTTTTAAATCCTTTTCTTAAAGGATACACTAAATACAGCTGGCTAAGTGATGCATAAATACCAATGTGTGCAGTTTGTTCTGATTAGAGACTTAATAAAAGGGGTAAAGAGTGTAAAAAATTAAAAAAAACCTATTCTACCTTTAATAAAAGGGGTAAAGAGTGTAAAAATAAAAAAAAACCTATTCTACCTTTAATAAAAGGGGTAAAGAGTGTAAAAAATAAAAAAAACCTATTCTACCTTTAATAAAAGGGGTAAAGAGTGTAAAAAAAACCCTATTCTACCTTTAATACTATAAAACCTAAAATTTTGTTTTACATGTTTTTATGCAATGTTACAAAATCCTCCTCAAACCTGGAGAAGTACGGTATATGACTTTATTGAGCAACAGCACAAACTCAATAGTAATGAGCTCATTTTCATAGAAGGAGGCTTATTATAATTCCAGCTGTTGAAAACTTGCACAGCTGGATTCTGGCTACAACACAGAGCTCTGATCTGTTGGTGGAGGGGGAAAAATCCAATTTAAACTTGTAATAAAAGTCTTTTTTTGATTACTTTTTAGAAACCATTTTCCACCAAAATCCATGTGTGTGTGACTGAATTTAAAGCTAAAATATGACTAACCCTTCTTTTAAACCTATTTGCACCCATCTATTTAAAGTAAGCGAAGACAAAAATAACTAGACAACCAGCTTATTCTGGTCAAAACAGAGGGCTCTGCAGAAGGGACTCCTACTTCAAAACCAAATTTGGCAAATTGGAGAAAATCATCAACACAAGGTGGTTAGAAAGAGATTCAGGCTGATCCTTCCAGGGCTGGCTGGAGTGCAGGTGAGTGATGTTCAGAAAATGTGCAGCAGAGAAAAGAAAGTTCTGTGGCCCCAATTAAAAAAAAAAGATTTAGGGGCTTTTCAAGAATTCATCCATTAAACAGTACTCAGTCTCCTCTTACATCAAGCAAGATGATAGAGGCAGGTCTTTGTTCTCATTCATTCATTCATTCAATCATTCTCTTACTCTAGCCATCAATAAAAGGCAACTACTCATATAAGGCAATCATAATTTCATGACTTTCTTTGTTCTTGTCATAGAATTACATCCATGAAAATTGATTACTGTTTAGTTTTGTTTTATCCTCAGATAGGGTCTAGCTACCTAGCCCACCCAAAATGGCCTGGAACTTACTATGTACCACAAATTGGCCTCTCAGACTCATGATTCTCCTGCCTCAGCATCTCAGAGGTTGGGATTAAGTACATACAAGCTAAATTGCTTACCCTTTAAGGCATCTTTGGTCACTCTTGTTCTCTAATACTCCATATGAACACATTACAAAATTCTGTCTGCTGAATATTTCTCCAACCTCTACTGTTACAACCCTGTCCATCCAAGCCAATTGCCAAGTCCTATTCCTAAGCTTGCCACATAACTCCTGAGTCTCCTTACCCCAACTCTTAGCTAGAGCTTAATTTTCTGCATAGTAACAAAAGCAATGTTTCTTCAAACTGAAGTATAAGCATCTCATTCCATCACCCCAAACTCACTGATGGCTTTTTCAAATGCCCAAGAACAAAGACAAACATCCTGGTAGAGCATTACATGGTCTGCATACCTTAGTCCCGACTCTGTCACTACTTCCTGCTTTTCTCCATTTGCTCTTAATGGTACAGTACTGATGAATTTCTTAGTAAACTTACAGTGTGTTCAATATGGCCTGCCATGAAGTGTTTCCACTTATTGTCCTCTGCATCTGGAACATTCTTTCTCCATATCCCTTTGATCATACAGCCTCCCTTAGCCGAACTGTGAGTTAAATGATGCCCTTTTGTTTTGATTCTCTTCTTCTTTGAACAAAATTATCTTCATTGTGTCTTCACTATCTAAGTCATCCTTCATCTACTGAGTGACCCCTCTAAAGAGCAAGTGGATGAGGATTCTTCATCCCATTCATAGTATTTCCATGGTTACTACACCTCAAGATTAGAATAATGCACATGCAGGATTAATATGCAGATCCAGCAATTCCTATGGCCTGATCGCCACACCCTTTTCAAGACACCCTTTATAGCTGAGCTATGCTGAGCCTTCATTCTTCTCTTACTTGCTAAACCTTCTACTGCACATTTGCCATTTGGTCTGTGGTGTTCCTCCCACCAGAAGTTTCTCTCTTAAAGAAGATCTAAACAGAAAACGAATAGGATGAGTGTGCGTAGTATTCATGACAGAGTGTCTTTAAACTATGTGTTGAAGAGATGTAGTGTAGGTGAGGAGAAAGGAAAGGTCCCTCTCCCAAGATGACATTGGAAGAAAGGCTGAATTGTTCATTAGCATCCAGCTCATGAATGATTGACTCCTTGAGATTTGTGAAGATAAACTGGAGAATAAAAAACAAGAATAGAGGGTTAGCACCAAGACATGTTACAGAAGTCAGTCAGGATGGCCAGAGGCCTGAGATAATCAGGGTCTGAAAATTAAACTTAAGTAAAGTAGGTTTCATAAAGTCTTGAGAATGGTTTGAGAACTAGAATGGGTCTCCCAGGTTGCAAAAACTGCTGTAATTAACAGTAAGGCTCTACTGTAAGTTTGCATTCAAGAAGTTGCATTAACTTTGCTTGGAGATTTGAATAATTGTATACTCACTCAAGATAGGGCAATAACAGTAGACAACCCCCTCCCCCGCAAAATTAATATGACCTAAGTCTAAATTGGTAAACTGATGAATTCAACAGGTCTTGCAGGGCCATGAGTGAGGGGTTGCTTAGCAGGGCATGGGAAGCTTAAGTCAGCTAAACCAGTGAAGACAGTTCTCTCCCCTTCAGCAATCATTTACTACTTACACATTGTCAGGGAGAAGCAGGATTTTGCCAGTCAGCCCTTGCCCTCCCATGATAGAATGTCAATGGCCCCAAACTTCCATAAGCCTCATGCTGGTAATTACAGCTGCTAAGAGTTCTAGAAGGTTCCATCCATGTCACACCTGGAGAACAGCATTCTACAACACAAAGGCAGACTTAATGAAAAAGATTCTCCAACTGGAACCTGTAGAAATGTCTCATATCCAAATAGTAACCAGGCTGACCTGCTTAACTTCTGAAATCAGAAACCGGCGAGGTGGCATTCCAAAGGCAGAGGCAGGCAGGTCTCTGTGAGTTGGAAGCCAGCCTGGTCTACATAGTGAGTTCCAGACAGCCAGGGCAGCTATACAGAGAAACTCTGTCTCCCAACAAACAAACAAACAAACAAACAAACTTCTGAGATCAGACAGAGGCCAGTCATATTTGAGATAGGATGGCCAGCGGCAGGTAGGAAAAGTTTCATCCTAAGGCAAGCCACCTTCAAATCCAGCACAAGGCACATTCAAGGATTTCAGGAAATTACTCTAAAATACACTCTTGATCAAAATACCTTTAACCAAAATAATAAAGTTTTAGGAAGAGTCTTTAGTTTGTCCCTCTTTAGGTTTTGCAAGGACACGTAAATGATGACCTTGAACATGACTTATGATTTTCTTGAAACACAGCTGGGACTGGTTGAGTGAGTTTAGCAGTGGAGTGTTCTCTTTCTCTTTGAACTGACACAGAGTGCTTGACTGTACCCTGTGTGGCTGATGAGTAAAGATATACACGCACCTCCAAACTCCCAGTGCCTATAAGGTTTAAATGCAAGGAGTGGCAGCTTTGCGTCACCAGTGAAAACCATAGCCATAAAGAATTCAGTTTGTGGGCTAGCGAGATGGCTCAGTGGGTAAGAGCACTCACTGACCGCTCTTCCGAAGATCCTGAGTTCAAATTCCAGCAACCACACGGTGGCTCACAACCACTCAAATGAGGTCTAATGCCCTCTTCTGGTGTGTCTAAAGACAGCTACAGTGTAGTTATATATAAAAATAAATAAATCTTTGGGCCTGAGCGAGTGCTGACCAGAGAGAGCGAGGTCCTAAAACCTCAATTCCCAGCAACCACATGAAGGCTCACAGCTACAGTGCATTCATATACATAAAATAAATAAATAAATCTCTAGAAAAAAATTCAATTTGTGGCCAATGGAGCGCCTTGATGGATTGCAGGACATTTTCTGTGAAACATGTGGCATGTCGAAAGTAGACGACAAGTGCTGGTGATGTGTTTGAAATGTCTAAACTACATCAGAGTGCCACCAAAGCCTTCACTTTAGAGACTTACAAATCCCTAGTATGTGGCTTTCATTCAGCAAAAAGCAGCTGACTTTACAGTTCTCCTGAGTACTATTATCTCTGCATTTACAAGGAGTGACGACCAAGTGCAGTTAGAGGCTTTGGAAAATGTTTAGTCGAGTAGATGAATGGTTCTTGAAAGCCGTAAAAATACAGCTTGCCCTGTTTCGCATTGTACGGAAATTTTAGAATCCTATTAGGATCTAAGCAGCTAGGAAGCCAGTGGTGGCCAACGTGTAGTGATCACTCTTCATCAGACAAATGTTGGGAGAGGGTGCTGAAAATCTAAAGAAGCAAGGCAAAAATGGGTATGATCTGACACTCCTTTTGTTGGCTTTTCTAAAGGTTATAAGTTCACATTTGATTATCAGAAGCTCTCTTCTTCATGTTGGACTACTGGTCATCCATCCATACAGCATTCTTAGGTAACTTGGCTGTCTCAGAAACTGTCTCCAGGAAGACTGCCCATGGAATCATCCGAGACCAGGACAATGGGAAAAACTGCAAAGTTGCTTGTCTACAAGCAAGTCTCAAGATGACAACTCTGGGTCCTTCTAAAGACGGAGCTCTGTATAACCGCACGGGTTGCATGCCCGGGGTCCTTCTAAAGACGGAGCCCTGTACAACCGCACGGGTTGCATGCCCGGGGTCCTTCTAAAGACGGAGCCCTGTACAACCGCACGGGTTGCATGCCCGGGGTCCTTCTAAAGACGGAGCCCTGTACGATCGCACGGGTTGCATGCCCGGGGTCCTTCTAAAGACGGAGCCCTGTACGACCGCACGGGTTGCATGCCCGGGCAGTTGGCTTGATCTGCAGTCAGGGCTGTGAGGAGGAAGCATCAGTAGCCAGTAGTTAGCCTGGCACTACCAACATCACGTCGTCATCCCCTAAACTGCATTCCCATGCCTCCTGGCCAACACAAGCTACCTTTCTCCAATCCTAAGGATAAACGGAATGATAGTCTGGGGAAAAGTGTACTGTCTCATTTTTATCACTTAAAGTGCCCATCTGTGCTTTATTTTTTATACAATGCTTACTCTAAGTTGTAGATACAGCAGTGGATAAAATAATACCCTTATCTATATGGAGTTTAAGTTCTTTTTTTGTAATTAGGAATAAGTTCTACATTTCCATGTGTATGTATGCGGTATGCATGTGTATGATTGTTTGCATGTATTTGCACATGGGAGTTGATGTCTGGAGTCACACTGTATTGCTCTTCAGCCTGATTCTTTGAGACAGGGTTGTCAATCATATAATATACAAGGAAACTCATTATCACTTTCATTTTAGCTTTTTTATTTATTATCAGTCTATAATAGCTATTGTCCTATTTGCAAATAAACAGATGTTGGGTTTTTCCAGTAGTGATGTCCTTCCTATGCAGAGAATTGCATGCCGAGAACAGGAAGCAGGCAGGATAAGCATGGGAAACACACATGGTACTCATGACAAGTTCACAGTTTTCCTCTCTGTCTGTTCTGTCTCTACTGTTTCTTCCTTCCCATAAAATGCTAGTTCACCATTTTTGCTACTTAATTTGTGAGGGATTTGAATGTAAATGTGAACGCCACAGTCTCAGGAATCCCATGGCTTTGTAAGTGTTTGACTTGGAAAAGGCTTCTCCGACTTGGGTACGGTTTCCTTTTCTCTCCTCCCCCTAGATTCTGCTGGTGACAGCCTTATAGATTTTAGTTAGCCAGAAAGACAGCATTCACTGCACGTTTAAACTTTAATCTCATAGAACTACAGTGCTCCTTTCATCATTTCTCAGTTCTGCATTCTCTCCTGCTAAAAGGAATGTTGCTTTAATATTGAGATTTGCCAGAATGTTACTCTGTAGAGCAGTGTGGAATCTTCAATTCTACAGAAGTCAAAGGAATAATTTTCAGGCTACTTATATATGTATTGCAAGGTTATTCATATTCTTAGTTCTATGAAATAATATCCTCACTCAGTTTGCAGCAATTCTTATCAGGAGAATTGTAAGAAACAACCTTTATTTCTGTAGCGTTTTATTTCAAAATTGACCCCATGGCTTGTGGCCATCTCGTTTCCTGTAAGCATAGCTCAGGAATTTATTTTTAATAAAAAGATCAATTTAATTTTGAGTTAAGAAACTCAAATAATTCCCCCAAAGCCTGCTGACCACAGGCTAAAACTATGAAATGTTCTTCAGAGGGTTTTGGGTGTGGATAAAGAGACACACTTTTGTAATTTTCAGTATGTCATCATCAAACAATGTTTACAAAACTCAGCACTCTGGGGATGTGTGCAGGCGTTAGCAAGCAGATGTTGGCAGTCAAGGAAAACTTACAATTGCTGCCCCCAAAAGATTCCCTGCTGCCTATCTGTTACATGCAAGATTGTCAAGCGCTCCCCTTGGTGTGGGTGATATGCCTGGTTTGTAAGACAGTTGATCCAAAACCAAATTTGAAAACTGTGGAAAGAGAAACCCTCTATAAATTGTCATACAAGAATAGCTTGTCTCTTTTTATGACTTAAAAAAAAAGTGTTTTAGTTGAAAAAAAAAATCTAGCTGGAAGTAGTCTAACAAGACTAATGAAAACGATTTTCTTAAGTTTTGTTTTGTATAATGTTTTAAAGTAGATCAAGATCACCCCCACTCTGGCCCCTGACCCAGTTCTCATGATGTCCCATTGTTGAAAACACCTAGCGACTCCACAAACATGGTTAATCTCCATTTCTGAGAAATGACAAATCTTTTCAGTGGAAATGAATCAAACAGGTCAACATATTGATTTTTACAGAGTAAATCTTTCTCTCCCTGATAAAGACTGGGGAGGAAGGGACGTTTATTCAGGAAGATTCAGGGAGAGCTACCAGACTCATTTTAAGAAAAATGTAAATATAACCTTTTGTGACATTAAAATATATGTTATTTTATGGTATTGCCTTTGAACAGTCAGAACAGAACATGTTCAATCAAAATGGTGACAACCGGAGCGTATTTTCATTTCCAAAACAGTTTTATTTTTTGGTTTTGTAGAAAACATAAGATGATAAAACCTTAATTTATTTTTCTGGGTCCTTTATTTACATATGACAAAATAAATATCTTGAAATTCAGTGATGTTTCAAATTTTGATTGAAGATCACATTCTACTGAAAGACATGGCTATTTTCAGTGGTAAAGTTTATATTGAAAGTCAATAGTTCAATTTAGGAGTCTAATGGCCTCTTTTTAAAAACATGTAGTTCATATAGTTCCTACCTTTAAAAAATATAAAGTAAAAAAAACCTGTAAAAGTGGGAGTGTTCAGCAGGAACACTTCCTGTGCACGCAGAAAGACCTGAGTCTGAATCCTCACCATGTACCTAAAAAGCCAGTCATGGCCACATACACTTGTAGCCATAACACCGCATGAGGTGGAGAGAAGACAGATCGAGCTTGCTGGCTTCCTAGTTTAGTGAGAGATCCTGTCTTAAAGGAATAAGGCAGAGAATGATAGGGTAGTATAGTGGATGTCTTCCTCTATACTCAGTATGTGTGCACACCTGCACACCAACACACACACACACACACACACACACACAAACATGTTGTCAAAGTTAAAGAGGAGAGAATAGCAAGTAATTCTGGAACTTACTAAATACAGAGAGGAAAAAATATTTACCTTATCTTTCTTATTCACATCTTACTTTAGGATAACCAAAGAGTTAGCCAAATAATTAGAACTCCAACCAATACATGCAAAGCATTACGTAAAAGGAGAATTTTATAGAGGATGAGTCAAGCTGACACTTAAGTGCCAGCTACTGCGTCTAAACGTCATTATAAGTAGGACAATCAGATATGCTGTCCCTCTGATGTAACCCAACAGAAAGTGATTAGTACAATGTATAAAATCCATGTGTACCTGATTAAGTCACTAGAGCTAATTCCCAGCACACTCAAAAGTGATGCAGGGGTGTATTAAATGGCTCCATACGAGCACAGTTAGCCAGGGGGAAAATCCTCCAGGGTCACAGGTTACTTTTTAAACCGATAGTATTGTTGTCGAGGTAAATTAAAATGAAAGCCAGTACACACTAGCAAGAAAAGCAACTAGAGACTTAAAGTGTCCTTAACCACACTCAATGAAGTTGGACGAGGCGAAGTGCTTGAGATAAACACCTTCAAATGGCTATGGGCTTAGCATTTCTCCTAGGCTCCACCACGCAGCTGCCAGGTTTGCCTGACTCAGTATAAAAGGGGCTGCTTGCCATCCCCCTTCCTGCTCCTCACCCTTCACTGCTCATGGCCAGCCCTTACCCCCCTCTTTCTCTCCCTCCCTCCTTCCGTTTCTCTCTCTACTACACCTTCAACTCCCCAACCCCATAATAAACTTTATTCTATACTATACTGTCCTGTGGCTGGTACCTCGGGGGAAAGGATGCATCAGCATGGGCCTGCAGGGGCACCCCCATTCCCTGCACTGTACCACGCCTCTACCAAACATATCCGGGCTTCCTTTTCTTTTTTATAAAACACAACAAGAGGTTTCAGACTGTGTTCAGCTGGTCTGGAGATTTTTAGACGGTGCACTACAGTCGGTCAGTTGAAGCATGCAGTGGAAGAAAGCTGCGTGCCTTGTGACAACCCGGAAGCAGAGAGAGAGAGAGAGCACCCTAACTTTCATACAGCTGCCCCTGCTCCGAACTCATTAACCTTATGTATCGATAAATGGTTTAAACCATCAATTATGTCAGAGTTCTTATTCACTTCTCAAATGCCTCACGCTCAATACTGCTGTACTGGGGATCAAGCTCTTAATATGTGCATTTGGGGGATGCCATTTAAGACATAAACCATAACATAAATGAACTGCAACTTGGACTACTTCTTGTAGATGCTTAAAACAAAGGGAAACGCCTGCCGAATTAATTAGAAGCTACCAACTAACACAACACGGGGGACCTCCAGAACATTAGACCACACAAGTCAGCTGTATCACTGTAGCTAACGGTCCTTTTCTTCCACCTTAATCTTATAAATGCCCTCTCCTATGTCCCCTGGTGGGATGCCACAAACCGCTTAGTTTTCCAAGTTCCCTGCACCCTGAGTCATTGTTTACTGTAGTATATTCACTACAATTTTTTCCTTGCCTCGGTTTGCCTTTCAATGGCATGGGCAAAAAAGAATAAGGGAAAAGTAATACAGATAGGACTCTTAAAGGCATGCTGGCAAAACGCAGTGTGTGGCCTTTGTGATGTCAACAACATTCCAATATATATATTTAAAGTAACGAAAGAAAAAGGATCTATGTTGAAGAGTAAGTGATTTTAGGGAACCATTACTACTTTTAAAGAGCAACGTTTGTGGTGTGATTGTGATTGTAGTGGCTGCCCACCATTGGCCGATGAAACATGAGGTCAAATAAGACCAAGGTAATGGATAGAACGAGATGATGTCTAAGAGTCGCTTTAAATGTTTTTTTTAAGAATGGAGTTGCAGGGGGAGAGAAAATAAAATGGAAGAACATTGCTTATTGAAGCGGATGACAAGTAAAACGTTTCTGACAATTGTATGTTAAAATGTTCATATAAAATTTGAATGTCTCTATATTGTTTTATGATTGTATTGATTTGCTTCGGTGTATATTTTTATGTGTTTGAAAGTATCTCTAATGAATCAAATTCAAATTAGTTTAATTCTTCAGTTATAAAGGGCAAAGATGTAAAGGGTGAGGACTGCCACAGAAACACTTCATTTAAAGCGAAGAATTGGAAAATTCTCCCTTTATGAAAGTAGAAAAAAAAATTGCTGAACAGGTTTTCATTAAAGCAAAAAGCTTAAAATGGGAGGTTCTGGAACTATCAGGAAATTTGGAAATAGGAGTTGGGGGAGGGGCAGCATTAGTGCGCTGCAGCTACTGTGCTGCAGTGATATCTGTTCAACTTATCTTGCAAGAAAGGGAAGTTATTTTTCCTGTACATTTGTCAGATAGTTTTGTGGGAGGAAGATAATTCCTGATGCACGTGAGCTTTAATCACTGTCCAAGACCTCTCTTTTCTCTGGTGTCAGTTCTTAATAAAACAGTGTGTTTGGTGTAACACTCGAGAAGCGTGCCCATGTATTTTGATTGAAGAAAATAAAGAGTTCCTGAACTGAGATGAAAAAGTCTGTGGTTTCACTTCCTTCTGAAGTAAAGCTTTCAAGGTTCAAATTAGTTTAGCTTTGGCACAACTTAATTTCAGACTTAAAAAACAAAACAAAACAAAACAAAACAAAACAAAACAAAAAACCCCTGGGAGATGTAAACAGTTCTTTGATTTTATGACTCCCACCAGAGTTGGTTTTGATGTGCGGTAGAAGAAAAGAGTCTAGATGAATGCAAAGCAGACAGGTTAAAGTGCCCATCGAATATCCGGCTTCCAAGTCAAGATGCTAGGTGCTTGGAGAAAAGCAGAATGTATGAATGCATGCAATTATTTTAGGGGTGTGTGGGGGGGATCCAAACAATTCTCAGCACTCGAATTTGTACACAACACAAATATGTTCTACTGGGATTCAAAACAATTGGATCTCAGAAGTGACATGATTCTGATAAACAGGTAAACATTCCAAGGAATGTGGCTTTGCACACATGCACCCAAACGCCGACGACAATTTTATCCTGGTACTCAGTAGCCGGTGTTTGTTTGTTTGTTTGTTTGTTTGTTTGTTTGTTTTTCAACAATCTTATTGCTCCGGCTTGCCCACAGGACCCTTCATCGCCCTTATGTAAAGTTGACACCCCACTGTTGTGGGAAATATTAAAAAAAAAAAAGAAACCTGCACGTTCCCACACTTGTGCCGGCAACTCTCTGCCCCAGTTGCCTAGCCCACCACGAACTGGCTTTCAATGGCCGACCTGTTTTGTCTCGTGGAGACTCTTGACTCAGAGCTCCAAAATCTCTCCACCCAGCTCGCTAGGTTCCCACTGGCAGATCGTTACTATCATGCTATCTGTGTCCAAAAGGCTCTAACTCTCTCCTCCTCCTCCTTCTCTTCCTCCAGCCAATCTGGAAGTCCCACCTACTCACCCAGTGATTGGCTCCTTTATTTATTAGGGGATTGGTTCACAAGAAAGCACCTGGGTACCTGACTCCTCATTCGCACCCCTCCCAGGAGAGCGGAATTAGTATCAAAATGCAAGCAGCACCAGGCCCATCCACAACGCATTCCATGTTTACTTTAGAGAAGTCCATGCATCTCCAGCAGACTACCAAGAATCTCTTTTCCTTGGCAGTTGCAGAAGAGCAGAGGCCATGGCTACCTTTCAGCAGAGCAGGTTGGAGCCAGGCTTATCACTGGCAGGCCTCAGATGGGAGGTACAACTCAGGCTTTGAGCTGTACAGGGATGCTGTGTGAGCTTATCCTTCCTCCTCTGCTGGCTTATGTTAAGGCCATGAATAGAATAAACAATGGGCTACACGCACACACACATACACACACACACACACACACACACACACACACACTACTTTTATCATTAAATGGGGCTCGGGGTGTGGCTTGAATAAAACCACAGCTATGTATGAAAAAAGACAAATTGCTTTACAAGCCAGTAGATCCAAGACAGGTGTAAACAATCCTGTGTTTCTCTAACCATGGCCTTCTTTTTCCCATCCACCAAGATCTGAAGGACTTTACCACCCATGCCCACCCCTCCATTTTTCCTTTCTGATCTGCAGGTGGAAATCCAACTAATCAAAATTAGTTTGATGGGGAAAATGGTTTTATGCACCCCCCCAAATGGAAATGGAATTGAAGTATCTGGGGATTCACCTCACAGAAATTCTCCCTTAACCTTGGTAAAATGCACATTTGAAAATAGCATGACCAAGATTATTCCAGGAAAACAAGAAAACTAAAATCCAAGGTTTTGAAATTGGACAACAAATGAAAGGTTTGATTTCAGTGAATAACTAAGCATGTTCCTCTCAGAGACGCCAGGACACACTGAAAATTATCTCTTATACTCTAAGCATCATCTTGGCACAACAAGAATCTTGATGACTACTTTTAATCCCCCCCCCCCAGGAGAACAGATTTGGCCGTTGTCATGACTTTCCAGTAACAGAAGAAGTCTCTATCTCTGTCCTTTTGATTTGGCAATGTTACTTTTTATAACTAGCTGGAGTTGCTTCAATCAGAAAATCAATAAGACAACTTTATTTTATTTTTTTCCAATTTTTATTAGGTATTTTCTACATTTACATTTCAAATGCTATCCCAAAAGTCCCCTATACCCTCCCCCTACCCCCACCCCCACCCCCACTCCTCTACCCACCCACTCCCACTTCTTGGCCCTGGTGTTCCCCTGTGCTGGGCATATAAAGATTGCAAGATCAAGGGGCCTCTCTTCCCAATGATGGCTGACTAGGACATCTTCTGCTACATATGCAGCTAGAGACATGAGCTCTGGGGGTACTGGTTAGTTCATATTGTTCTTCCACCTATAGGGTTGGAGACCCCTTCAGCTCCTTGGGTGCTTTCTCTAGCTTCTTCATTGGGGGCCCTGTGTTCCATCCTATAGATGATTGTGAGCATCTACTTCTGTATTTGCCAGGCACTGGCATAGCCTCACTCGAGATAGCTATATCAGGGTCCTTTCAGCAAAATCTTGCTGGCATATGCAATAGTGTCTGGGTTTGGTGGCTGATTATGGGATGGATCCCCAGGTGGGACAGTCTCTGGATGGTCCATCCTTTTGTCTCATCTCCAAACTTTGTCTCTGTAACTCCTTCCAGGGGTGTTTTGTGCCCAATTCTAAGAAGGGGCAAAGTGTCCACACTTTGGTCTTCTTTCTTCTTGAGTTTCATGTATTTTGCAAATTGTATCTTGGGTATTCTAAGTTTCTGGGCTAATATCCACTTATTAGTGAGTGCATATCATATGAGTTCTTTTGTGATTGGGTTACCTCACTAAGGATGATATGCTTCAGATCCATCCATTTGCCTAGGAATCACAAATTCATTGTTTTTAATTGATGAGTAGTACTCCACTGTGTAAATGTACCACATTTTCTGTATCCATTCCTCTGTTGAGGGACACCTGGGTTCTTCCCAACTTCTGGCTATTATAAATAAGGCTGCTATGAACATAGTGAAGCATGTGTTCTTATTACCAGTTGGAACATCTTCTGCATATATATACCCAGGAGAGGTATTGCTGGATCCTCCGGTAGTACTATATAAGACAACTTATGTTTTATATAGTACTAGCAATGCTTTGAAAAATCAAAGATTGTCTGAAAGTCATTTAGATCCTTATGGCTTCTTTCTGTCTACATTCTGGTCCTTAAAACACCACTACCCAAGCTTCACCCTATTTGCTTGCAACTCTTAGACCCTGCTGACACTCTATCTACCTCTGAAAGAGGAACACTGAAGCTATAATGAGCAGGTGAGCTGTTTTGACTCAGACACCACAGGCTCACAGGAATTCTTGAAAATATTCTTTCCTTTCATTTGTATTTTTACTTCTGCAATAATGTTTTTCCTTTTCATTCCCAAAACCCTTTTGTCCTGGTAACTGGTATTTGGGGAGGCACCCACTTCTTGAGATGTGAGAGAGAATCCTCTCTTTCCAGAAAGGTCCATAGAGCTTTCAGGCTTGGGCGCACAGAGATGCATGTGACTGAGGGTGCTTGAGCAGTTCTGGAGGTAGACTTTGTTAGGAAGGATGCAAAGGACTCAGTGAGAACAGAGGCGTGAGAAGAACAAGCCTCTATTCCTTCAGTGCACATGGAGGATGCTTTCTCCGAAATGATGGCCACCGACAGTAGAAAAAAATGGCAAAAAAGTGGAGCTGAGAGTGAAACCAGGATTAAAACGTGGGACAACGAGCAGGGCTGCGGCTAGGAGGGGAGCCATCATCAAAGACTAGAAAAACCTTGGCACTGCCTGGCCTTCAAATATCCTCTGTGTTGTCTCTTTCAGCAAGCCATTTCTCTTGGGATTTCTGCACGACCAGCTGAATGAAGCAGAGGGCGAAGGTTATGTCACTTGTCCAAGATCGCACAAGGAGATACAGTAATAAATAGCAAAATCAGCTGTCCTCGGAGCTGTCCCTGGCTTCCTGCTTACAGCTTTGGTCTCCGGATGATTCACGGTCCCTGGTTATATCTTAATCGTATCCTCTGTGACCCAGAGACATCTGATCAGTCTTTTAAAAAGGACAATTTCATTCTTCTAAGAGGTCTTTCTGTAAACACCTCCATGCATTGCCTTGGCAATTTAGATGGTAGCTGTTTTTAAGGGTAGGCATATTCTGTAATTTTTTTTTTAAATCTCCAAGCTCTCATGAAGTTATCATTGAACTTGAATATGGCAAGAATGTCTTCCCCCAATATATGGGAAAGATACCTGGGAACGGACAGCATTCTGGGAAGACCAATTGCTCTGTAACTCTTAATAAGAATTCTTGACATCTGACACCTTGTCCGTCCAGTAGAGCCTGTGGACGTCGTCCCACAGTCATGTTTTTAGAAGCTTAAATTAAATCCCCAGGATTACACAGAATCCCAAGGAAACCAATTAAGTTGAAATATACTTTTCAAAACATCAAAATGTCAGATTTCTGATGCAGTCACATACGTGTTTATTAGTAATTATATAACAAGATATAATGGCAAGTTCAGTAATTATCATAATTTTAAAATTGTGAGGGGAGAGTGGTACTTGAAACTATCTTCAGCTTCTTCAATGCGACATAAAAAACATCTGTGACTTCTCTTACTGATGAATCCCAGCCACTGTGGTATGCTGCCTCCATGCACAGCTGGAGGAAAATGATCCCTCTTTCTTGAGGTTAGTAAAAATTAAGATGCCTTCTTAAAAATAATTCAAGTTCACAGGATGAATTTTACCCAAGAACCCTATATTAAGAACTCTAATTTAGAAAATGATATAATATTCTACCCGATACATTGTCTCATCTATTAGTTACTAAGGATAGAAGTCTGCCTGTAAGGCTTAGCTGAAATTTCAAATCATTCCACCCAGGCATTCCACTCAAGTTTTGATTATTTTCATATGCAAACGTACAACTAAGCAATCGTTGATCCCATGCCAGGAAACTGGCAAGCTTGACTCTAGCCATAACTGGATTTGCTTCCATTTTCCTGGTGTATTAAATATCAGAAAGGTTGGAATTGGTGGGACCGCCTCGACCAAGGCATCTGAACGACTTCTGTCTTGGAGGCTTGATTGCCTACTTGCCTGGCAACTCTAGAAGCAAGGGAATACATGGACCATGCTGTTTCCGCGTGTTTATATATTTCTTCCTCAAAGGACTCCTTAAAACAGATGCTGGCTTTCTCCGAGAGAAGCCCCTGGATGCTATTTGTGCACAGAGAACAGACCGTTCTGTTTATAGCTTTGCATCTGGGAGAATGGAATCCAAACAGCTACTGGTGTTAGTTTTTCCACCAGAATTCCAGTTCTAGGCTCTCCCTAGGTGTAAGCTTGTGCCTCCTCAGTCCTCCCAAGAATCTCTTTTAAATACTTTTATTTTACACATCTACTTAAATAATTTCTATTATCCCAAACAAGGTCTTCCTTATTTACTCATGATTAATAAGAAAAAAGTGTTCAGATTAGCAAGATGCCTTCCCATTTGCCAGTGTGTGACAAAGAACACTTAAAAAATAAGAATAAGAAGGTTCTGGAATTTAAGCATTACATAGAGTTGTTACAAAGAAATCAAAGAATTTCGACTATTTAACCAATGCTATAGTTACTGTGGTTTTGTATCCCAAACCAAATCATTTTACCAAAATATGCTGCAGGCACAGGAAGCAGACATTGTTACTGTTTGAAAATAGTTACTCGGTTTTCTTTTAGTTCTAAGCAAGCACTCTTCCCGGGCTTGGCTATTTCTCAGCCAGCTCTCACCGCTGGTGTCTTAAGGCCATGACTCACATGCAGTTTGTGTTCAGAAAGAACACATAATCGTTGCTCTGTGTTACCTTAGCCAATTCAGAGAGGCTTGCCAGAGAGAAGCTGAGCAGCTACATCTCCAGGGAAAAGAAAGTCCAAAGTTGTAGCACTTGCCAGGTTTTGTGTGGTGTAAATCCTCCCACCATGGCTGCAAGCTACCAAATGACTTCACGGGGGCAGGCAGATGAGCAAGCTGAGCATAGTGGCTCTCAGGAGCCAGGGCCACTCGTCTCTGTCCGCCAGTAGACTGCTTCCCTCGGCAGGAATTAGAATTGTCCATTTGCTTTTGTGCTCCTTCGTTTGCTTTGTATTGTTTCTGCTCTTGGCTCAAGCTCAATGTAGACAGTAAAATCAAGAGACAGAGAGAGAGAGAGAGAGAGAGAGAGAGAGAGAGAGAGAGAGAGAGAGAGAGAGAGAGAGAGACACCAGTACATGGAAATATCTAGATAAAACCACTCCAGAGCTTTTTAAAAGACCTAATCTCTAGAATTGCGCTTTTAGTACTAGCTATCTACAGCCTCATTATAGACAGATCTATGTTCTTTCTTAACGTTGCTCATTACTGCTGATGTTACCTACCAAACGCCTCCAGAAGCTAACTACGACATGCATTAGGGATCTATAGCTCACACCTACGATCATCCATACCTCATGCCAGCTCTTCACAGGCCACTTGTGTTTCAGTTAATTTGGGAAGCCATTAGAAAAAGGCCTCTCATGAAGAGGGATCAGTGGCTCTCATGCAATACTGTAGAATGAGAGTTTCAATATGCGGAGACATTTCACCTTTAACATAATTTTATTATACTAGAATCCTACCCAAATCACCATGTGATATATGATTAAACTCCACAACTCTGGTAGATTGGTAAATCTACCAGAAGGGAAACGGTGTTGACTTAGCATCCATTTTCAATAGTACAGTAATTTATCACCACAAGTGAAACTCCCTCTCTATTGGTAGGCATTTTCCATTCTTCTCTGTCTGTTGGCCCAAGAAAACATTAATCCACTTATAACATGCGAGTTTTTAATTTTATTAAAATCATATTTTAAAAAGTTCTTTAATTGCTTATGGGTTTTTTGTTTGTTTGTTTGTTTTTCTTTTGTAAGATTTCACTATCTAAAGCAACCTCAGGAAGACCTGTCTTTAATTATTTATTCTAAGATTTTTATAAACTTAACTGTAGCATATGGGTCTCTGATTCGTGTTTTTAAATGTAAGGTGAATGTGTACTGAGACTTCATTCTTCATCTATGGATATGTAGTTATCTCAACATTGTCTGGAGGTGTCTTGGCACTTTTAGTGAAAATCAGTTCACCACAGAGAAAAAAAAATCTAGACTCAAGTGAGTGGAGGACCCAGGTGACTGAACAAAAAGTCAGGTACCTGGTCAGTTCTCTGGGTATTCTTGATGTTAATAGTAGGCCGTACTCCATAGAGAAGGAGTTGTGAATCTGTGCCAACCTGAAGGTGAACTCTACTGAGTACCCAAGACCTCTGCCTTTATCTGGCTTCAGTGGATTTGAATAAGGATGAATGTTTATTCCATTCTCAGAAAATGCAAAGCCTGGGAATTTAATATTTACTCTTTATTCTGTGAAACAAAATTAAAAATTTAAATATTCTTTATAGACCAGGAACACCAAATCAAAATAAGCAAAATGAAGGCAAACTGGGATAAATAGCAATAGTTTATTTCAAAAATTAATGATCAAATATTAGGTACTGGAGGATTGCCTGAGTTTTTAGTAAACAGAATTGAAGTTCTGTAGTTTGGTAATTGGGAGTCCTAAGTTTGTCCATATGCTCAAGGAGACCCTGAAATCTCCTTGATAACAGCATTCAATAACTTGTCAAGAAACTTAGGAAATGTTAACTATTATTTCTAAACAAGGCACCCCAAGGCCTTGGTGTTCTTAATAAAAACTATTAAGTGAATAGATATGTGAATAGATAGAGATAATTAATCAGCAGATAAGAGCTAGGTGATAATTAGATAGATAGATAATAGATGAATCAAACAATTTCCAATTGAAATCAGACAATGAATCAGACAATTTCTTCAAACTTTTTTTAAAGTCCAGTTTCTTTTTTTGTTTTATTTATTTATTTATTAGATAATTTTTTCATTTACATTTCAAGTGTTATCCCATAGGTCCCCTATACCCTCCCCCCGCCCTGCTCCCCTACCCACCCACCCCCACTACTTGGCCCTGGCATTCCCCTGTACTGGGGCATATAAACATTGTTAGACCAAGGGCCTTTCTTCCCCAATAATGGCCAACTAGGCCATCTTCTAATACATATGCAGCTAGAGACATGAGCTCTGGGGGTTTTCTTCAAACTTTTAATTTATCAGATAACTATGTATCTATGTTTGGGAGAGAAGAGTATTTTTTATATAATTTTGCTTGTTCAATCTGAATAAATGTTTTTCTATATAGATTGGGGAGAATCTTTAAATTCATATAATGTTGCAAAACGATAAAATAAAAGGCTTGTTATTAAAAGTTATTAAAATTTTGAATTTTTTCTTCTAAAGAAAAAGACTATACAAGTCCCTGGGGCATTGTCCTCACCTCTGATGAAGCCTCCATTGGTCCTGGGAACTAACCCAGAATTATTTAGGACTTATGGAATGAGGGCTTAGGTTCTGCCCTGTCTTGTGGTCTTATCATTGGTCTTATGATCTGAAGCAACTTGAATTTCTGAAGATCCCATGAATTTAAACACGGGTTCATATTCTGTGTAGTCAGCTCTAAAATCATCCCTTACAGATGGGAAAGGGAGCCAGAGTCCTAGCCAGCTCCTGACTTTTGTATCCCTTGTCTACTAAAATCGCTGCTCCCTTGTGAGTGGAAAGGCACCAGTGTGGCCCTAATAAACCAGGGAGCGTTTAGGGACTGCAGAAGGGAAAAATTGGAAAGATTACAAACATGATAGATGAGGATTGTCTGAAAAATCAAATAAGATCTAGCCTGAGGAAGAAAACAAAAATAAAGAAAATATAATAAGGGTATTCAACTATTAGAAAAGCTATCATGTCTTATAGAAGAATATATGCATTTTTACTTTGTGGTTGTAGAAATCAATATTAGAAACAATAGATATATTTTCACACAAATTAGTGGATAACATTCTAGTAATCTCTTGTGCACAGCCAAGCATGCTCTACCTTATGAGGAATGAACATGATCTCTTAACTCGCTAAAGAAAAAAACCAAAAGCTCACCCACTCTAGATACTATAAAATGTTTGTGAGGTGACAGTGAAATATGTCCTTCAAATCTGAATTTCCATAACTCTCTTTAACTTTTTTTTCCCCAATAGCCTAAAGACTCAATGAAATTATACTCTGTTCTGAGGTATAGAAAGCTGCATGAACCGTGTCTTACTCAACCACCACCTATCTTAAGTCTGGCATCTCTCCACAATGACATGGATGCTTGCAGTCTCCCCAGGCTGTGTCTATAAAGTCACCACAACACGTGGGCTCTGGCATTGCCTTCCATTCACTGGAAGAACCCATTTTATTTTATTAAAAATTGGAAAGCCTGGGTTTGGGTCTGCAGTTACCAAAGACAATCCGTCTTCCCTCTCATTTACAAGGTCTTTTGTTGTGGCCACCATGTGTTCAGAACTAGTGGCTTCTGCCGCTTGGTACCTCATCTCTCCTTCCTCTTTAGCAGTTCAGATAATACTAACCATTTGAGGATATATATATATATATATATATATATATATATATATATATATTCCCCAAAGAATTATTTTATCTGTTGGTGGGGATAGATGATGGGTGAGCTAAATATAAATGAATTTCTGAAATATGTTCCTGAATGGAACCAGAATTGCCACAGAATGGTACTTTAGAAAAATAATTATTATAGCTCAACTGACTCAGACCAACTGTTGTAGCATGAATGTGAAATGTCCCCTGAAGCGCCTATATTTGGATACTTGTCTCCTTGATGGGACTGAGCCTTGAGAGAGGGTCTAGATGGAAGAAGTGGGCCACTGGGCCTTAAGGTTTCTAAGTCTTTTTACTTCTTGTCCTCTCTACCTCCAGACTGCAGACACAATGTGCTACCCCCATCTTCCCCACAGTAATGGACTGTACTCCTTCAAAGTGTAAGCCAACATGAGCCCCTCCCCCATTCAGTTGCTAGTTGATCACAGTGACAATCAAAGTAACTAATCTATAAACAACGTCAAACTTAGTAGTGTGTCACTTACCTCAAAGATGATGATATTCTATGCACATCATCACAACCATCTCCATTCTAAACAGAATATAAACGTTTCTATTATTTGTGGCCCTCGGGTTTGTTTTAATATTAAACAAAGAGATCTGTGGCTCTATAGTTTAAATATTAGTCTGCAGTTCTCTACCCCTGACTCTGTATATGATTAACTATATTCACGTGAGTATTTCTGGCAATTGGCTAACAACATGCCTTTCTTGTAACTGTAAAACTCAAGATTCTCACCTATATGGATATATTGTTTTCTTTCAATGTCTTCTAGTCTCTTCCTTCTTCCACTCGCTTCTCTTTTAAACTTGTGACACAAGAACCAATGAGGTACTCACAGCAGGGGAGAGGAGACTCCTGCTACTCTTCATCTCGTGTTGTCATGAAAATGTAACTCCACGCGGTGTATTTCTGATCCGGGAATCAAAGCCAGGAATTGGCGCATGTCCTCCAAGCGATTTAGCTAAGAGAAGAACGTTACAGTGTCACCTCTCCCCCTGTTTCTACTGACAAAGCAATGGGGAAGAGACACTTTTACATTTTTCAGCTGATGAAAAGAGGAAAGTTGGCATGTCCTAGGCAATTAATCTCATGGGGTGGGTAAACGTTGAGATAAAAAGACTCAAATGGTTTCCTCCTTTAATCGGAAAACAGCCTCCCCAGAAATATTTATAATTCACAAAGCATGATCTGAAGAAGAGATGATGCTTTGAAACCAGGGAGTGTAAGTGTGTGCCATCCAATTAACAGTTCCCCTGAAAGAGAGAAATGTTTTAGAACTCTTAGAGGGAAACCTCAGGGTGAGGCGCCAGAGAGATTTGAATTTCGGATTGGCAGAGCCTTGTTACATGTGATAGTTAACCCAGCCCAGCCAGCCATAGGGGTTTCACCTTTGAAACAAACAAATAAAATGTCACAGCATTACATTAATAATAATTAATAAAATATTATTTATTAATAAATTAATACCTACACAGGGGCTGGCCTGGTATTTATACTCTATAGACATTCTCTTACCTTCTTTTAACAGAAATAAATAAACAATAAAAAAGTGTGTGTGTGTGTGTGTGTGTGTGTGTGTGTGTGTGTGTGTGTATGAGGTATGCATGTGTATTCACATGTATGTAGGGGAGGTCCGTGCTCATGTATGCATGTGTGGAGACCAGAGGAGGATCCTAGATATTCTCTAGCACTTTCTGCCTTTGCCTCTTGAGACCTGAGAGATCCTGGAGATCGCTGTGTTTTGTTAGGTTAGCTGGCTACTGAGCCCCACTGTGTCCCCCATCTCTACTTCCACAGCGTTGGAGTCACATGCATATAACACGTATGTCTTTTTTCCATGAGTACTGGAATCTGAAGGGTCCCACACTGCACACCAGGACTCTTGCCCACTGCACAAACTCCTCAGGCCCTGAACTAGGTCTTTGATAATAAAAAAGAAGTTGGTATCAGTCTCTTTGGCTTTTGACCTTTTAAAAGATTTGAATAGTCTCATTTTTTAAAGGTAACACGTGTGTTTGTGTTTTCAACTAACATAAAATCATATGCTTATGTGTATGAACTTATAGATATATGCATATTTTCGTAAACATGTAATACATTTAATAAGCAAAATAATTACTATGAACAGTTCAAAGACTACTCACGAATGTCTCTTAATTTCTCCAGAACTATCACATCACAAACACGATGAATTTGGAGTCTAAAGTAGGCAAAATGTCACAGCACAAATTCTTCAGTCCCACTAGAGAAGCAGAGAGCACAGGTCCTGCTGCATGTGGTGAGCACCCTTCCCAGACAGCTGTCCACAGACAAAGCTCTGGGCACTTGTGCAAAGTAGCCATTAGGAAGCATTGCTTTGCTGACAGCGTTGCAGCGGGATGAGTTTCTATTTTAAATAATGCCAAGCTAGTCCGAGTAATTTTCAAAGCTTCCTCTCCAAAGGTCATAATTAGATGAAGGAAAAATGCTAGAGTCAGAAAGAGCTAGGCAAGGGGATGAGGGCAGGGATGCAGATTCTCTGTTTTTTCTATCTTGAGGGTAACGGCTTAATTTTTCTGAATTTCCATTCCAGTGTTAATTTGAGTGGATCTCAGGATACCCAGAGAGGTAGGAAAAGATCATTTCTGATTATATTTGCGGGACTGTTTCCAGAAGAGACCATCAGTGGACCAGGGTAGTGAGGAAAGACGATCCATCCTCCCCCAGAGAGGATAAAGGGGCAGAGGAGAGGTCAGCTTGTTCTGCCCTGTGAATCTGGGATGCCCAGAAGTAACTCCAGACTCTGAAAACTACACCAGCAGTTTCCCTTGGATTCTCAGACCTTTTGATCTTTGCATTCGAATTCCAAGTTATACTTGACCAGCTTCCTTGTTTCAAGCCTTCAGACTTGAGTTAACCCATTCCATCAGCTTCCTGCCATGACCACCTTTCACACTTCATCTCCACAGTATATGAGCTAATTCTTGTAATAAATCCCTCTTGTTTACCATGGCTGTGTCTACATCTGTTGATTGATCCCCCTACTCATCCAGTCCCCCTCTCTGCTTGGTTCTATTTCCCCGAGAAACCCTAATATACAAATCTGTCTTTAAAATTTTTATCTCCTGTGTGTGGGTATTTTGCCTGAACGCATGTCTATGCACCATATGCATGTCTGGTGCCCACAGAGACCAAAAGAGACACCAGTTACCCTGGAACTGGAGTTACAGAGGATGTGAACGGCCATGTGAATGCTGGAAGTTGAACCCATGCCCAGCTCCTAGTCAGCAAGCCACCTCTCTAGCTCTTGTATTTATTAATAAATCCAAGAGATATATTAAACACTGAAATCATGTGTCAGTGAGCGATGGTGACACACGCCTTTAACCCGAGCGCTTGGGAGGCAGAGGCAGGTGGATCTGTTACTTCAAGGCCAGCATGATCTACGGAGTGAGTTCTGGGACAGATAGGGCTACACAGGGGAACCCTGTCTTGGGAGGCCAGGGAGAAAAAAAGAAAGAGAGAGAGAGAGAGAGAGAGAGAGAGAGAGAGAGAGAGAGAGAGAGAGAGAAAGAGAGAGAGAGAGAGAAAGAGAGAGAGAGAGAGAGATCATGCTTTGTTCTTATCTTGCTTAATATCTCTAATACAGCTACATATGCGTTCTTTAGACGCCTTTAAAACAGGAAGAATTTTCCACCTCAGGATTCACATGTGCAAAGAACCTTTGCATCATTACCAAGCAAGCCAGGAAGACACATGTTTTGAGACTAGCTCTTTGTCTCTGTACCAGCTTAGATACTACCTCGTTTGTTTGTTTGTTTGTTTGTTTGAAATGAAATCCAACAATTTTATTTTAATGAGCTGTGTTTTCTAAATTTGTTTTATATTTCCCCTGTTTTCATACAATCTTGAAAACAAAACGCGGCACATTCACATTTTCCCGAGGAACTGTAAAGATGATCTCTACAGGGATAACGTTGGAAAGCCTGAAGCTCAATCATCTGATGTTGAAAACTCTCACAGGGAGTAGAGGCTTGATCTGAGTGGTCTATAACATGAACCGCAATTTAACAGAAAGCATGAGATAGAAGCATCTATAGTGCGAATAATGAAGTCTAGGAAGAAGATATAGCACAACGTTTTAGTAGCAGAAGTTAACTCAGCAACTGATAGCTCCATTCTTACCAAGTCCAGGTGTCATTAAGAAACGTATTGAAGGGCTTATTGAGAGAGAATATTTGGCACAAGCACCTGAGATCACAAAGTATACACATATGTAGCATAAAATGCATTCAGAAATTTGATTTATTCTTGGACTGTACTCTTCCCATGGACTGGGAAGTTCTTTTAAATCATACTATTAAGACAACCATCTCGTCTGTTAAATTGCAGTACATGTTATAGATATTACCTCTTGAAAGTGACCCTCCTGACATCCTCTAAACTTTCTGCTGTGTATCATTTGCCACAATTTACAATTGTTTTATTCATTTCCTTTGATAACATGTGCACATCTATCTATCTATCTCATTACACAGAGTCACTGAAGGGCCCATGTCCCTTGCTAGACAATGCACTCCCGTACACTGATTAGAATAGCTGTATAAAGTTCTGTAGAGCTGTCAAACAGATAAATTAACATTCTCAGGAGTGTTGTGCCCCTTCAGTAATTTGTGACCCTTTATAAGCATTTAATAAAGTAATCTTTTCCAAGTCTATTTTTAGGAAGATAATAGGCACATGGTAGTCTCACAGAATATGCTAAACAGGCTTGTCCGTGAGCTGTAAAAACTAGGACCTGTATGGAAACAAAGTTATTCTTGGCTCCCTGACAGACCAACTTGCAAAGGAAAATCTCGGAGGCACGTGGTCTACCATTTGAAGATATTTCCAGATTTAGAAGTAATTGCAGCCCATTTTCAGTGTCTTTATTTCCTAACAATGAGCCAGAGCAAGGAGATAACTGAGCATCCCCCCCCCCAAAGGGAGTATTTTCTTGGCTGCCCTCATGATATAACCAAATTATAGCAACAAATCAGGTCGTACATCCCCTACACCCTTTGAGATAGACCCCACTCTCCTCCCACTCTTTCTTGAAACAAAAGCAAGCTTTTTACTTGAGTTTGGTCTCCCTTTTAAACAGAAACAACCCTAAGTTAGCACCCATTGGAAAAGAAGAGATAAGCCATTGAAGGAATCTCTCTACTGTATTTTTCCAGTTAATGAGTCAAATTCAAGTCTCTGTGGATGCATCCAAGACGATGACCGGAAGGAAGGCTCTACAAACGCCTTCTTCAAACTGGAGCAAAGCCAATAAAAGCCAATGATCTAAGGACAACCACCTGCCAATCCTGCGCCACTGAGTCACCTTCTGCGGGGAAGTGTTTGGACTTTACCAGGCTCTTAGGAACCGCAGGAGATTTTATTATTTTCATTTCTATTTTCTTAGTGGGTTGTCCTGAAACTTCACATCATTAATATGAGGAATAAAGTACTAAATAAGCTATAATTTCCTGGGTGAGTGCTGTAATGATGATAATGATAACCACAGAGAGCTCTCACATTTACTTCTGTCAACTGAGCTCCACAAAGATTCCAGAAGAGCACCCCGCAGAATAACTAATCACCCGCCCCCGCCGCATCTCCGCTTCTCAGCTTGTATTCTGAGCTCTCATGGTTTCCTTTTCCCCTTTCTGTTTTCAACTCACATTCAATATCAAGGTTAGACCCCCTTAATATTGTTCAACTCTATTCTCACACCCACCCTTTGATGGGCTTTTCTTGATCATTTCCATATTGTAGGATCTTAAACAGTATCATCCTTAAAAGATCATTTTTAAGAGTGTGTGGCAGAGATTCTGAGAGGTTGTTGTAGTGTAGTCTCCCCCCTCCCCCAATAGTATATTGGTTACTTTTTTTGTTGCTGGGATAAAAAAACATGACCAAGGTAATGTATAGAAGGGTGGATTTATTTAGGCTTACAGTCAGTCCCAGGGGAATAAGAGTTCATTGTGCAGGGAGCCATAGCAACCAGGGCCAGACACAGTGGTGGGAGTGGTAAGTGGAGGGCTTATGTCTCAATTACCAGCTAGAAGTAGAGAGAAGGAAATGGAAGCAGGGTAAGATTATAAGAATGTTAAAACCTCCCCCTAGCGACATATTTCCTACCACATTATTATCTCCTAAATGCCCCCAAAGAGTGTCATCATCTGGAATCAAGTACTCAAATGCTTAAGCCTATGCAGAGACAGTGTTCGTCCAAATCCCAATAGCAATTCTCTTATATATTGGTTTTGAATAAGAAATTATTTTTTGAGACAGGATCTCACTGTGTAGACCAGTCTAGCCTTGAACTCATAGATATTCTCCTGCCTTTACCTCCCAAGTGCTAGGACTTAAAATGTATACTACTACACTTGACCCTAATATAAGACTTAGAAGTATCTATAGTTTCTTTTTCTGGAGAACAGTATTGTGCTTTATTTTCAAATACCACTCATAGAAGATTTCCATATTCATAGAAAGACAATGTGTAACACAAAGTACTATGTCTAACATGGACATAATAAGGTGACTTGTGTTCAACTTTGGAACATAAAGAGTGACAAAAGATGAATTAATTCACTCTTCCTCATAAATTAATTGAACTAATTAGGTAGAAAAGATAATTCCAAAACTGAAATTATGGTTGCATAACAAATGAGTCCATTTCTGCATAGCTGTATTAAAAATGACATATTATCCAACATCCAGATGTAAGGCAGCAACGTTCTGTGTATGTCTGCAGAAAACTTTTTGGATGATATATAATAAATAATAGTTACTTTAAAAAATCATTCATGGGGAGCAGTTATATAAAAGAATACATTAATTTATAATTCAGTTCTAGTTCTTACCCTTCCTTTAAAATGGGGATATGGAGAGTAATTCTTTTCTCTGGGGATGGTTGGGGGGAAGAAACTGTATCCTATTAAAAGTATGCCTTACATTTATGACTGAGTCTAGCTGGGAGTGTGTGTGAGGTAGGCAGGCATGAGCTGTATGGCCACTGAGTAATGGTGGTCCTTGCCTCTGACATCACAGTGACAATATTTTCTTAGTTCCAAGTGATTTTTTTTTTCCTAGCCATGAAGTGTGAAAACTGCTGGGTTTTGTTTTGTTTTATTTAAATAAAATTACATTGTCATGTGAGATGTCTCAGCTTTGAGGTTTTGCTTCTATTTTTTAGATACGTTGAGGTGCATGTAAATCATGCATATAATGGCCTTTACCAATAGGCAGCTCATTTGCAAACCTCGCTCTCTATTGAAACTTGAAGCCATCACAGGATGATCTGAACCAGACACTTTGTATTTATTGTGAGTTGCCACCGGTTCTTAATGCAGGAACATGCTTTGTCGGTATAGCTATAGAAAAGTAATTGGAGACCATCAGGGTAGCTAGGCAGACTAAGGTTCTTGTCACACACGACATAATTTTTAGAGCCATAATTATAAGTTAAATAGTCTAGATCGGTGGTTCTCATCCTGTGTGTCGTGACCCCTGTGGGGGATTGAATGACCCTTTCACAGGGGCCACCTAAGACCATTGGAAAACACAGGAATTTACATTATAATTCGTAGCAGTAGCAAAATGACAGTTATGAAGTGGCAACAAAGATAAGTTTATGCTTGGGGGTCAACACACATGAGGAACTATATTAAAGGGTCACAGTGTTAAGAAGGATGAGAACTGCTGCTCTAGATGTAAAAGCCTGGAAAGGAGCAAAAGGGAGTTTTCTGGCTGTTGGAAATACATTTAAATTTTATCGTGTATGTAGTGTGTGTGTGTGTGTGTGTGTGTGTGTGTGTGTGTGTGTGTGTATGTGTGCATGTTTCGTGGTATGCAGAGATCAGAGGACAACTATCAGTTCTCTTCTGCCCCTTTTGGGGCTCAGGGATTAAAGTCAGGTAGTGAAGACTGTATGCAAGAGTCTCTACCCACTGAGTCATCTCACCACCCCTGGAGTCATCTTTAAGTAATCTTGATGATCTGGTCCATACACAAAAGCATCCACATGTAAGGTCTTCAAGCTACAAACAACTCAGTCCACAGCACACATAACATATTTGATGAGATGTTTTAAACTTCTGAACGTGCATCTCAACCAACACACTAGCAACTTTAAAGCAATTAGCTGGTAACTTCAGCCTTGTAGACAGAACAATGATTTGTTTGGGGGAATGCAGAACTGGCACAAGAGCAGCCCAAGTAACACTTATGTTTTGTTTAGTGGGAAATATGACTTCATAAAGCCAATGGGTGAAAGCTACACCCATGTGACTCTCCTCTTCCTTCAATCTGAATGGAGTCTCTCTTCTTCAAGTATGTCACAATGGACTATGGGTACAATAAAGTAAAAGGTACACCACAGAAAACCTCCTCAGTGCAGGTAAAGGACATGTGTAACTCCATAAATATATCTGTAAGAAGAGAAGATAAACAATGTTGACAGGGAGAGCTGCCCAGTCTTTGTGTCCATGAGAAGAGTCTGCTATGGATGCTTCAGCCTCCGCTGGGGAAAGATTCCATCTACATGTTGAGAAACCTCATCACCCTCTTCCGGAGTAGAGGTGTATAGGTAAATGGTGCCCCTCTTATTGCAGAAGCAAGAAACTGGTGTCAAGCCAAAAGTGTTCCTGAATAGCTTGGATCTATGGCTGCCATTTCAGTCAGCCAACATTCATGAGCCTCTGTAGGGCACACAAAAATGAGCAAGCTCTAATCCTTGTTGTGTTCAATTTCTAACCATAATACAGCACCATAAACCGGATGGCCCAGAACAACATACCTTTATTGCCTCTTCACTCTGAAGGCAGAAATCCAACATCAACATGTTGGCAGGGCCATGGTCTCTCTGCAAGTGCTTGGGAAGAATTTACCCCAGACTTAAAAGCGTCTGCCTGTTCCTCGATACACAACTTTAATCCTCACACAGTATTCTTTATGGTTACATGTTTACATCCAACCCCCTCACCCTATTTTAAGGTACAGCCACACTGGATTACCAGCTCTACCCATTCCCATATGACCTCGTCTTAACCCAACTAGTTAAACCTGCCAATGACTCTTCTTCAAAATAAGGTCATTCTCTGAGGTATGGAAACTAAGAATTTTAACATAGGCATTTTTCAGGAACACATTTCAACCTAGAACGCGTTCCCTCCAGGGGTTTATAATCCAGTTAGGAGAGAAGGCATATATGTCCCTGGAACCCATTAAAATATACTACTGACTAGGCTGAAATCATACTGGATTTTCTTCCCATAGCCAGAATTTTTCTACTGATGTCTACCTACCAAGCGTTAATTTTATTTTTGTCAACATGGCAGTAAATAATGTTAGTTTATAGACACATCAGCACTGGGTAGATATTGCAACTCTGATAAAATGCTGAATAGCCCTGGCTGGAGAGATGGCTCAGCAATTAAGGACACTTGCTATTCTTGCAGAAGTCCAGGGTTCAATTCCCAGAGCTCACACGGTGGTTCATAACTACCTGTAACTACAGTTCCAGGGCATCGATCACTCTCTTCTGACCTCTTTGGGCACCAGGCATGACACATGATACATTTACCTACATGCAAGCAAAATACTCACACATAAAAAAAGATGAATACATCTTAAAAAATAAAACAACACCTGAAGAACAGCACAGCACCACCGTTAGGAAATCACATGTGAGTTTTAGTACAAGGCTCAAGTAAAATGGGCTCCATAATGAAGTCCGTCCAAGTAAGAAAGAAGGAAATGATACCGATGAACGAACTGTATTTCAATTCATCACAGACAAGGGGGCAATGCATGCAGACACTTTGCATAACCTGTGCCCCCTGATGCATGCCCGTGTCCATCTAGGTAATCTAATCAGTTTGAACTTCCATCTGTATAAAGCAAGTGTGAAGTGAAGTGAACAGAGCAGGTGTTGGAAGGAATTATCCAGAACATTAGTTTAAATATAGATCACAAAGAAGGAGCCCTAGAAATTACAGGGGTTGAGAAAGAGTAGTTTTTTTTTGCCTTATCTCCTCAACTTATCAGCCGAATAATGGTTATAGCACAAATATAGGCATCAAGATGGCATCAATGTTTAACACAGGGAATGGCAAGTCTCAGATACAGGGAGTGATCTTACCATAGGGATGCTAGAGGCAGATGTGAACCCTGCGTTTGCTGCTTGGGAAGTTGGGCTATTCCAGAGCTTACCTCTACTTCTGACAGCTTTCCCCTAAGACAGAATTGAGGTAACATATTCTCAGACATCACTGACTTGTGTGCGGTTGTGGGGCCTCCTTCTTTGGGTATATTTTGTTAGACAATGTAGTAGTTGAACACCTGACAAGATGCAACTTAAGAGAAGAAGAATTTGGGGGGGGTCATAGTCTTGAAGGGGACAGCTCATCATGACAGGGAAGGCTGAAGGAAGCATCTGGGCCAATGGAGGTTGAAACGTGTGCCTAGTACTCCTGAGATCATGGTGGATCAAGATCCAGAGGCCTTGGGCTGGAACCATGACCAGACTATAATCTGTAAAGCACACCCTCCTGTCCCAGTGACCCACTTTCTGCTGCTAGGCCCCTCCTTCTTAAGCTTTCACAGTGTCCCAGTCAGTACCACCATCTGGAGTCCTAGTGTTTAAACTCAGGATCCTGGGTGTAATATTTTACCTCTAAACTATAACGCTTGTCACTTAGATTCAGATACTAAAGTGTCATAAACGGCATCTGGTGGGAAAGATACTGACTCAGGTTTTTGGTCCTAAATAAAAATACCAGAATTAACCAGGAAGTGGTGGCACACGCCTTTAATCCCAGCACTTGGGAGGCAGAGGCAGGCGGAGTTCTGAGTTCGAGGCCAGCCTGGTCTAGTGTGTTCCAGGACAGCCAGGGCTACACAGAGAAATGCTGTCTCGAAAAACCAAAAACAAACAAACAAAAATAAAAAATTGTTCACCACTCCCTTTCTTTTTCCGTAGGTTTAATGCCTCTGTGTTACTGCTTTAAGATAGATGCCAACCCTTTGCTGTCGGCTCTCACTCCCCTTAAAGTTGGAGGCAGAACTCTGGAATGCAACCTGCAAAGTCCTTCAGGATGCTGCCCCAGCCCACAGTCTAGTTAAAAGAAATGGTGTGTGTGTGTGTGTGTGTGTGTGTGTGTGTGTGTGTGTGCGCGCGTGCACCGCATGCGTTTTGTGGGGGTTCAGTTCCTTAATTCTTCAAGGCTCCTTCCATTTTGAGCACTTGCTCCCATTGTTTGTTTCTTGGCCTCTATATTTCCTCATCTCTGTCTGGTTAGTCCTGACTCATATCCTTCCTGCCTCGGTCTAGATGCAAATTGTTCCAGAAGCTGCCACTGATCCCCATATCCATGTGACACTGGACATTCCCTCGTTTGGAGACAGTCGCTAAGCTATGCAGGAACTGCACACTTGCTTATATGTATAAGGTGTTCTTGCACACTTGGTTATATGTATAAGGTGTTCTCACACACTTGGTTATATGTATAAGGTATTCTTGCACACTTGGTTATATGCATAAGGTGTTCTTCCATGGTCTATAGTTTTCCTGAGGGCAGACAAATTCTTTCTTTTTTAATATTATGTTCTCACTCTCTTCTGGGCAGTATTGATGCTATATAGTGTTTTGAACAAATGAAAATACAGGTGAGAGGAAATATGTCTCTGAGGGATGTATAACCAGTAACAGTTATATTAACATTTTAATACTCTGTTCAAAGGCAAGTACGGCCAGTCAAGGCTAATGGATGTCAGAATGGTGTAACCTTCAGAGAAATTGACTGGGAAAAGCTACAAAGGACCCTTCAGGGAAACAGAAAATTGTTATTTTTTTTTAATCTGAGTATTGGTTTGGTAAGGATATGTGTATGTCAAAATACGCTGAGCTACATTTTTCCAACATGTACCCTAATGGAAAAAAAGAAAATGTACTTTTATCTCATCCTAAAACCAAGATTATATACATTTTATCAATTGTTTGCTCAAAAAGTCTGAATTCTGGCTTTATGTCTCTCTTTGAGTTTGCTAACGTCTAATGCTATGGCTTACAACCACCTAACATGGAAGTTTCTGGAAAGCTTCTAAGCTGTTTAATACATAGAAAGCTGCGGAATCGGAAGCACATTTCATCTAAACGTAAGTAACTTCATTGGTTGTATTGTTAGGTCCAACATTTTCCAGTGTGTTTCCCAACAGACAGACAGAGTGGACCCATGCGTGTCCTTGTCTTTTAGTTTCAGGGCCATTTTAAACCAGTGATGAGTCTGGGCTTGGTTTTATCTGAGCATCAAATTTCTGCTTAATCATTCCAGTAGCATGGAACACGCTTTTCTAAGGATCTAACCTCAAAAGCACCCACCAGACTACATTTCCATCAAATGCTTTCCAAACATGCTTTCCTGAGTCTTAGCAAACTCAGGAACTCTGTTATTGTTAGTCATCCCAAGCCAAGCCCTGTCCTGTGGTGACTGAAGACCTCCTCTGACCGATGATGGGATTTCCTTGCTCTAAGACTATTTTCATCAGCAGGACTTCCAATGAATTCAGGGGGATTCTTGTATAATTAGGTTCATCATTGTAGCATATCAGCACTTGAAATTTTCCCAAGAAATTGTTCTATACTTCCAAGGAAGTGAGGCTGATTTTCCTGTTATGAAATTAATCTCACAGGCTGAGATCAGGGCTCAGTTGTTCAAGTGATTTCTCCACAGGCATGAAGATCAGCATTTGGATGCCTAGCACCCACATAAGAAGCTGGACATGACGGCAGACACCTACAGCCCCAGTGCTGGGGGTACAGAGACAGAAGGATCCCTTGGAGGTGCCCTGCCAGCTAGCCTGGCTGAACTGGTCAGATCCTGGTTTAGTGAGAGACCCTGTCTCAGAAAATAACATGTCGGTTAAAAGAACAACACACCAGACATCAACCTTTGGCTTCCACGTATACATGAACACACATGCACACACACATACACACACACACACACACACACACACACTCATACACAAAATTATTTAGTTACATTTGGTTATGATACAATTATTAATCTTTAATAATAGATGTTTTAATCCTTCTGGTGCCACATATTTAAGATGTCCTGCAAGATGTTTAAGTTAACTTTATTTCAACCTTTCTTCCCTCCTTCAATACCATCTCTCACTTTCTGCACCTCAGTCACGCAGTAGCTCATAGTTGGTCCTTGTAGTCATTTAGAGGGTTAGAAATGGGCTGCTCAACTGGATGGAAACTTGTCTCTGTGCATCAGCCAAACCCTCATTCCCACTCGGTCGTATCCTGCAGTTACTCAGTGTGGATTAATGGTCAAAATCAATTACAAACTCAAAGTTGCTTTTGACTGGGGTGTATTTATTATTGTTATTAGATAATGCACAAGCGATTGGTGCAATATTTATGGAGGTAGGAACATGCTTCTCTCTAAAGATTTTATCTTTTAGAGGGCACATAAAATCTTAGACTTGCTTTTCAGCTTCATAAAAACACATATGGGTGCGTGGAGTTAACACAGCTTATCCATCTTGAGTTTCTCCTGGTTCAAGAAACCGTGGAACTAAATCCCATATAACCTATATAAGCTGTATGTTTAAATCAACTTTAATGGGGGAGAAAACGTCTGACTGCTTGATAATTCAGAACAAGAGAAAATTGTAACTTCAGTTTAACACTACATTCAACTAAGGTATGTTATCTTTAGAAAAACGAACTGCAGATTTTTCAGATCTACATGTTTTAAGTAGAGCAAAAACATTTTTAAAATATCTATGTGTGCTGTGCATGTGTGTGAGGTATACTCACATGTGTGTGTATGTTCATGCTTGTGTATGTGTGGTGTATATGCTTTTGTGTGTGCTTGCATGTATGTATGCTTGTGTAAGTGTATGTACACCTCTCTCTGTGTGGTGTGTGTGTGTGTGTGTGTGTGTGTGTGTGTGTGCCCCTCCTTGGTCACCTTCTAGTTCATCTACTGAGACAAAATTTCTCAGAGGAAGCCAAAGCCTGCTGAGATGACTGATCTAAATGGCTAGCTTACTCCAGGGCTCCCTTGTCCTCCATCTTCCCCTGCCAGTATATCATGTGGGTCCCATCCCCACCCAGCATTCATGTGTTGTGGGGATCTAAACTCTGATCGTGCTTGCACAACATATGCTTTTTCCTCTGAGCCTTCTCCCCAAGCCTTAAATATATTAAAATGCTTTTATGAAATTCCTTGTCTAATTTAAAGACATATTAATGACATTATTTTTCTGTTTTTTAATCTCCGAAAACCATAGCAGAATACTGCAGTATTGTCTATTTTTATCAACCCCGCCCCCCCCCCACACACACAGTTCAAGGGTCTGGGAGCATGAATATTTTATATTTTCTTCTTTATACTCCAATTTTCATAATTATGTATAATCAGTTTACAGTAAAAATATTTAAAGAAGCACATGGGTATAAATGTTATGTTGTGGCTTATTTTATATCATGCCATAAATACACATCTGAATTGGCCTGATAGATAAACTGCTTCACTTTTATCCTCATACATCATCATCATCATCATCATCATCATCATCATCAGTGAAGTCTGTGTATCATGTCCCATCTTGCACATGGAGGTTAGAGGACAACTTTCAGGAGTTGATTCTCTCCCACTTTGTTGAAACAGGGTCTCTATTGTTTTTGCTGCTTATATACTCCAGATCATATGACCCACAAATTTCCAAGGAACTCTCTTATCTCTGTCTCTCACCTCATGGTAAAAGAGCTTGGACTAAAGATGGAAGCCACCATATCTGAACGTTTATAGGCTCTGTGTGTCAAACACAGGTCTTAAGGCTTTTACAGCAACCACTTTATCTGCTGTCTTCATTAGGGTTTCAGTTGCCATGGAGACACCGTGACCACAGAAACTCTTATAAATGAAAGCATTAAGTTGGGGCTGATTTAAAGTTTAGAGATTTAGTCCATTGTCACCGTGGTGGAAACATGATGGCACCAGAGCAGACACGGTGCTGGAGGAAGAGCTGAGGGTTCTACATTTGGATTGTCAGGCAGCAGGAAGAAAGCAACAGCCTCTAGGCCTGGCTTGAGCTTCTGAAACTTCAAAGCCCGCCCACCAGTGACACATTGCCTCCAACATGGCCACACTTCCTAATAGCACCACTCTATGGTGACCAAGAATTCAAATATATGAGTCTATGGGGGCCATTCAAATTCACCACACCTACTAAGTCATCAGTAGCCCCAGTCATTGTATTTAAGTGTGATAAGAAATTAGTATTTTCTAGATTGTGATTCCTTAATATAGTCTCCTTAGCCTCATATCTTCTGAACAGGTATAGGAGGGGGGAGGAGGAGGAGAAGGAGGAGGAGGAGGAGGAGGAGGAGGAGGAGAAGGAAAAGGAGGAAAAGAAAGATGATGGTGATGAGGAAGATGAGGAAGAGGAGGAGGAAGAGGATGTATTCTTTATTTTGTATTTCATTTAGACAACAAAATAATTCCAATCATTTTCTTATTTGAAATTTCCATAAGCTCTTTCTCCTGACCATTTACACCAGAGTGTTGTCCTGTTATGGTGTCCTGTGACTGATCTGTAAAATACAGCACAAATGGTGTGCCAGAATCTCAGAGAACACATTCTAAAAGCTGGGCAGAGTTCTGATTTTGTAAGTTCAACATGGAAGGTGCCATATAGGGTGTCTGTGTCTATAATCTGTTTGCTGTGGCAGAGAACCAGTGTGAGAGGAGGTTGGGACAGAGGGGACTTGAAAAAGAGGGGAGATAAAGCTAATAAGCCACAGAAGCTCACTTCAGGGGTTGGCAAGTGTGGATAGTGACTGAGGGGAGGTCTTCATACATGTAATTTTGTCTGGAATATTGTGTGCTGTCAGAGAGTCCCTCCAACAGTTCTTGCCATAAACCTATGTACAGAAGGACTTTCAGAGAGTCTTTTGATTAGTTCCTATCTCAGATATGAAAGTATGACATCCTCTCCCTCTGAGCCTGACCTAAGTGACTCCATTTTGGCATGAGTAAGTTCTCCACTTCACTAACTGGGACATTGCTCTGAAAATGTTACCTATAGTTAGGCTTGGGTTGTTTCTCAGAGACAGTTGGTCTGATCTAATAGTGGGAAGAATGTCAACAATATCAAGTCCCATTGGGCCACATTTAAAAGTGACTCTCGGGCCATCTGCCTGGATTTGGTTAAGTTCAGTTTTATCTGTTTTTCAGGCATTGGCTATCATCTTAAAACCCTGGACTAACATCATTTTCTCACAAGTTGTGGTTCTGAGGACTCTGACAGGCAATAGGTATGAAGTATAAATAGGGAATCACATAGAAAAATCAATCCTGATATAAGGAACTAAAGTCTGACAAGGACCTGTGTAACCAATAAGAAAACACGGGAGCCTGAGAGTTGCCACCAGATACTAAAGGAAATGACATGAATTTGGGATCCAGTCCAGTTTTGAGGTCAATATTATTGATGGTATTTCGAGGACAGTGAACACGCAACATGAACAAAAGTTAATCTTTGGATTTTTTTGTTACCAGGGTCTGGATGCTACTTGTATATAACATTGCCTAGCTCACCTTAATGTTATAGTATAAATCTTTGTAAAGACACTTAAAAAATAAACCTGTTTATTTAACATACAGAAAATTGGGTTTCACTATGGCACCTATCCAACATGTTCCCCTCGAGTCTCCCCTTCCCTGCCTCCCAACACCCCTTCTTTTATTCACCCATCCTTTCTGCTTTCATGTCCCATGTCCGTCTTGTCTGCCCCTCTGCCTCAACATCTCTCTCTTCTCTTGTGCTCTCCTCCCCAGCTTGCTGGCCTGTGCTCTTTGCATACATACATTGAGAGGCAGAATCTATGGTGAAAGAATAGATGTGATGTCTGTCTGAGTCTGGGTCACCTTACTCAATACAGCACTTTTGGGGTTATTTCCTTTTTCTTCATAACTGAATGAGGCTCCACTGTGTTACTGTACCCCATTTTCATTACCCATGTATATAGACATCCGGGCAAAGCATTTTAAATATTTATGTTTAACTCTTCCCCATTAAGAAAGAGTTAATGCACCTCCTTTTCTCAGTAATCCAGGGTACTTTGAGTACATTCCTGACATAAAATATATGATACTATAGCATGCTTCCTTCTAGTAAAGACACTTAAGGCTATGCTCTGCGATTTTGAAAAGGCATTTCTTAATTTTATTTCTTCATGCTTTCTTTTACTCTCATTGCTACTTTTTAAAAAATCATTTCCGTGGAGCTGGAGAGATGGCTCAATGGTTAAGAACACTGACTGCTTTTCCAGAGGTCCCGAGTTCAATTCCCAGCAACCACATGGTGGCTCACAATCATCTGTAATGGGAATCCGATGCCATCTTCTGGTGTGTCCAAAGACAGTCACAGTGTACTCACAATAAATAAATAAATAAATAAATAAACAAACAAACAAATAAATAAATCTTTAAAAAAGAAAGAAAATATTTAAAAAATAATTTCCATGACATCTTAATGCATATTACCCCCCAAATACAGCTTAACTATTAGATTTCAAAATTTAAGTGTCTTTGCCCACCTGCTATATCAAAGCAGAATTTTTCATTTTGATTTTGAGTTGTTTTATCTGGCAACTACAAAATAAGTAAAAGACTGTTTCTTCTCTTTAAAAAAAAATCTCTCAAGGAACAGAACTGGGGTAATGCAGAACTAGTGTTTGAGGAATCAGCCATTGCAGGGTCTGGCAGAAAAAGCCCTCTAAGGACGGGGTCGACTGTGAGCACAAGTCAACCTTTCCTCAAATTCTTCTAGTGCGTCCTTTACGGCCGCTAATGATTAGATTTATTCAAAGTTGCTGCTTTTAATTATCTCATTTCCCCAAGTGCCACCGCCGCAGCTGCAGCCGCTGCCATCAGTAGTGTGAATTTAAGGGTTATTTTTTGCTGGGTGTTGCTCTTAGGAGAGAACAGACAGCTTTCAAGCTTCCCTTTTTTCACCAGCTGGGAACCGTAACCTAACCCATCCACCCCACCAGATCTGACCTTCAAGAACACAGCTTGCCTCTAGCATGGGATAAAACTGGAGGGAACAGACAAGTCTGAGGCCCCAACTAAGAAAGGGAGAGAGCGACGCGCGATAAGAACTGTGGTTTCAGATATCCTTAATGAAAAATCTCCAAGGCCATTTTTCACTGATGATGCTGTCAAGAGCTTTGTTTCCCGGCTCCTCTTTCCTGGGGATCCCTCTGTTTGGTCACTGTGATGTCTGGACTTTGACCAGGCTGTGTTTGCATTCCCCAGGTAACTGTCTCAGTTCCGCCCAGGAATGACTCATGGGTCTGAAACTGATAGATCACTGTCTGATTTTATTTTTCACCCCAAGCTAGTTTCTTATGCTCGTTCTTGAACACAGAGAGTAGAGCGGGGTTGGGTTGGGGTTTTTTGTTTGTTTGGACGGTTTTTGTTGTTGGTTGGTTGGGTTTTTTTTTTTTTTCCCACTTTTGTATTTCTGTTTGTGAATTGCTGGCTCAGAAAGCCAAAAATGCACCAGACATTTTCCTCAGTAGTTTTATTTATTTAACCGGTATTTTTATTGAGGGGAGGGGGTGGGAAGGTGGGGTACACATGATGAAAGCAATCAACTTGTTAATAAATGACAAGGAGAAAGAAAAGGCACATCGTTAGTAACTTCTGATTTATGAGTCTGAAGGACCCGTCACACGGAGCTGAAGAGTGATTTTAATTAGCTGCAGGACTGAAATGCCCTGTCAGCGCCGCACATTAAGGACGTGCCCTCTGATGAGTGAGCAGCCAGGAAAGCGAGCCATGGAAGACTCGAAGAGAGAGACGCCAGCTGCAAACACAAGCGGCTGACTCTCGCATTGCATTGCTGCCTGTCATCTGCGTGCTGCCAACAAAGTATCCACCGCAGCGCTGCTTTTCTCTTGGACATCTTTACATCCGGGTCACTGCTAGCCGGTGCTGAGCATTCTGGGAAACTCTTTCTCTGTCAGTTTATCCTTCCTGGAAATACCACCAGCACCTCAGAGGCTGTTGATTCCAGACCCAATCAAATTGACAACCAATATTAGCCATTACAGTGACAAATATTGATAGCAGAACTACTTCTGTCAACATTCAAAGCAATTCCTTTGGCCAGTACGATAGCTCAGTAGGTAATAGCTCTCCCCACCAAGCTTGATGACTTGAGAACCTGTTTCCCAGGTAGCAGGTAACTTGTTCTCTGACCAGCATACTTATGCTGTGGTCAATACGTGCTTATACATGGGCACACATTCACTAAATAAATATTAGAATTCTGTTTAAAGGAAGACAATCCCTGGGGCTGGAGAAATGGCTCAATGGCTAAGAGCACATATTGCTTTTCCTGAGGACCTGAGTTCCAGTCCCAGCACTCGCATCACTTGGCTTACAACTGCCTGTAATCCTAGCCCCAGGCAACCCTGACACCTCTGATCTCTGTGAACATTTGCGTTCATGTGCATACACCCACACACATACACATGATTAAAATAACAAAAATAATCTTTAAAAGAACAGAAAAGCAATTCCTTTATGTACTTTATGCCATACGCAAGTAGACATGTCATGCCAGGAGCCTGAGACAACTCGTCCCATTACAATAAATAAGTGTAGTGGGTTATGCAGGAGACTGAAGTGAAATGTAGTGTCAGAAGGTCCTTGTGGAAGTTTGAATGAGAATGGTCCTGCAGAAACATGTATTTCAATATTTCTTCCCCATTTGATGGAACTGTTTGGGAAAGATTAGGAGGTGTGGCCTTGTTGGAGAAGGTGTAGTCTTGATAGAGAAGGTGTGGCCTTGTTGGAGGAGGTGTGGCACTGGGCGTGGGCTTTGAGGTTTCAAAAGACTTTACCAATCCCAGTGTCTCTCTTGCCCTCATGGTTGTGGATCAAGATAAGAGATTTCAGCTGCCATCATAAACTCACTGGACCCTCTGGAACTGGAAACCAAATAAACTCTTCCATAAGCTGCCTTGGTCACAGTGTCTCATCACAGTAACAACAACAACAAAAGAACTAAGATAGTCTTGAACTTTTATGGGATGCAGAGAGCACAATCTTCATGGGGGCTGAGAACTGGGTTACTTTTCAATATTGATATCTTCAGTGACCGACTCCTTCATGTTGGAGGCTGGATGCCAATGCTCAAATGGCTAAACACCAGCTACATGTTGTCTAGCAGCAAAACTAGTATCCCTCACTAGAAGATCCCTAATTGTGCAGAGGGAGAGACACAGAGCTCCACAGAGCACTTTCTAGAAAGGGATGGGCCATAACAGAAGCAGAACTTCTCAATGCAGTGTTTCTAGGGACTGGACAGTCCCTAGAAACATCATCTAGAATGAATAACAGAAGGTAGTAACATATGTTAGAAATTTCTGGAGAATCCTGGCCGAGTCTTCCACTGCTTCCAAACTGTCTTAGTTAGGATTCTGTTGCTGTGAAGAGACACCATGACCATGGCAACTCTTGTAAAGGAAAACATTTAATTGGGGCTGGCTTACAGTTTCACAGGTTTAGTCCATTATCATCATGGTGGGAAGCATGGAAGCAGGCAGACATGGTGCTGGAGGAGCTAAGAGTTCTACACCTTGACCTGCAGGCAGCAAAAGAAGATTGTATACCACACTGGGCAGAGCTTGAGCACATATAAGACCTCACCCCCCCCCCAGTGACATACTTCCTCTAACAAGGCCACACCTACTCACAGTGCCACTCCCTATGGGCCTGGCATTCAAACACATGAGTCTATGGGGGCTATACCTATTCAAACCACCATACCCATGCAGTCAAGTTTATCATGGTTTCATAAGGTATCTGGCCTTTTTTATTTTTTATTTTTCCACACCACCAGCCTTCTCATTGCTTTTATGTCTCCATTCTTTACCTGCTATGTTTAAATCCTATTTACTAAGATCTATCCCTACCACTTTAGCCAAAGGTAGTCCACCCAGAGCCTTCAGGACCAGCCCACTTAACAATGGATCATCTAACATGGTGGCGATGTCTTTTTCACGGTTGCATAGACTTATTATTTAAATATTTCTCACTATCTAACTGCATGTATGTACAAATATGACAGTGATGATTTTCCAGTGATTTCCCAAGCTGTGCTTTCTAAACGATGATCATAACACGTGGCCCGCATGGAGTAGGTGACCACACACAGCAAAGCCACCACAGAAGCAGTGCTTTTCACACAGCACTTCTCCCCAGAGAGCTAGAGGTAGAAAGTGCATCTGGAACTAGTCTAGAGGCTTCACAGATGATAAACATACACTTTTTCTATCATTTGACCCCACCCTTACAATACTAAAGTGTCTGTCCTGAAGGTAGCTCAACAAGGCAGAATGGCCAACATCTTTCTGCAGTCAGACCATCAGAAAAGATAATGAGATAACAGAGAAGGCTCCCGGGTAAGTCATCTAGCACAGGCATGCCTTCTGAGAGGCCTTGGAATTCAATTTGTAAAAATTGAATCTTATTCACTTATACATTATCACCGTGACAATAAAGAGAGGTGTTGGGATGCATAGTCTTTTGGCTGGAGTCCTTGCCACCATAAATAAAATACCAATTTTTATACAAGGGGGAAAAGAAGAAATTGATACTGAGTGTCAGCTAACAGTCCCTGACACATGGTCAAACATATAATTTTGTAGTGCTTTCAGAATGCAGCAGAATAGTTAGGTATCCCAAAAGCTCGAGATTCCAGGTTATTCTTACTGAGCTATGTAGAGGTAATGAACCGACAGCCAGCAGACTAGCATTACCTGCAGACCTGTATTCTCCAGGCAACATAACATCCCAAAGTCTATAAAGCCAACACTTAGAACTGAGAGAGAGGATGTAAATTCCTTCACAGAAGCAAACAAAGAGGATGTCAAAATGGTCACAGTTATGCCATAAACCTCCCACAATGGTCTCACGAGGGTCACAAACTGGTCCACCCGTTATAGTCATGAGCACCAGGCTCACAGCTGATTGCTGACTGCAAAGACCACCCAGAACTGCCCCTCTAAGGAAGCCATAAGAAAGCACCAACATTTCCAGGGGTGCTCTCAATGCAGCCGTTCTGTGGGCATAAGAGACATCCTCGAAGTATCCTGCAATATAGGGAGACTACTGACTCCCACTCACTGTCATCCACTTAACCCTTGCATTCCAGAGCAACATGGCCATGTATTTCTGGAAATCCTGCTGGTGTCTAACCTCCATCATGCCCCATGTTTACAAAAGTGCTTGATTAAAATAATAAGACAGTTTCCAGTTCCCCAGACTGGGAAGCTACCAATTCAGTATATTGAAATAAAGGCAGATGCTTTGACCTCCTTTCTATCTCTGTCTACCATTCTGTGTACAAATTAATCTGGTCCTGCCCATCAGCAGATGGAAACAGATAAAGGAGAAGATCTGGGAGAGGTCACACAGAGTCACCTCTGTGCTTTACCTCCTGGAACTCAAATGTTCCATGAGTCAATGAACCCTAAGAGAGAATCCTGTCAGAAAATAAAGCAGAGGTTGCAATAATGTCCAAGGAATCTGTAGTAATTTGAATGAGAATCCATCCTCCCAAACCAAGACTCGAGTATTTGAATGCTTGGTTTTTAGTTGTGGAACTGTTTGGGAAGGATTAGGAGGTGTGGCCTTGTTGCAGGAGGTTAGCTCTCTCTGCCTCCTACATGCTGGTAAGGATTTACATGCTCATCTACTTCTCCCCGCTCACCCCCTGACCCTGCCATTCCTTCCTGTATGTTGCCACACTCCCTGACAAGATAGACTCACCCTCTGAGACCATAAGTCCCAATAAACTCTGTCTTCAGAGTCTCTTTCCAATAACAGAAGAGTCAGTAAAGCAGAATGAATGTTTGAGATAGAGAGAAGCTATCAGTTGCCTAACCTGTGTTTCCCACTGAGCCACACCACCTTAAATATGTGTGAGAAATATTTTACAAAGCTCATACACATACACACAAAAATCAAAATGAGTAACATCTACCACATTCAGAGCACCAAGTGTGTGACACCAGACCTCCAGCTTTACCAGAGCCCATGGAGGAGCAGTGTGGTGTGAAATTTACTAACAAAGAGAAGCTGATATATGTTGCTGCCCCTGGATCTTCTGGGCATCAGATAAGTCAGGACTCATTCTGAATTCCAGTTATGTAAGACCAAAGCCACCTTTCCAAATTGCCATGGAACATCTAAATATGTGGCTGGATGTGACTTCCCCAAATAGTTAAGCAGTGAAAATGTCATAGACTCTAAATATGGAGGGTTTTTTCCCCCCAATTACATACCCTGGAAAATGTGATATTTCCCCCATAGGATTGTATTATATTGGGCTTAGCTGTGTGTCAGTAGATTTTAGTAGCTAGGGAAAAGGCCATTCTCTATACAGGGCTCTGACAGCCAGAGACTGATTAATATATGGATGATCATTTGAATGGTGCCAACTTATTTCTTTTAACAAGGAGAATTTGCTATCCAACAGAAAACATGAGACATTCTCTGTGCCTGCAAGACAACACAATGTGCTCCCCCAGTTCTGTGCAGCCTTTGACTATTAAACTTTTATGGAGCGACTATTCATTCAGTCATCTCTCTTCTCCACTAAACACGAACTCCCCGAGGCACAGAGGGTATCATTTGTCTTTATAGCCCCGATGGTAAAGGCTGCATTGGGGGTGATCCGGAAATGGTGGTTAATGATCTATCATATGATGCAACCCCATGGTCTGCAAAGACAAGTGGTGTTTTGGAAAAGACACCCTGGAAAGAAGGCAGTGCCCAGAAACAAGATTTGTTCTGAGTCTTTGCCTTGCTCACAATTTTTGCTCCAGGGAAAGAGTAACAGAGATTTAACCGAAACCTCATTTCTCAACAAATATATAAAAACTCAGAAAGAAAGACTTAGGACTTGGAGCAACGAGGCAACGTTATAATCTAGTGACACGGTCTGGCTGTCTTGCCACCCTGAAGGTAATTATTTTTGCAGTTTAGGACACACATTGCATGAAGTTTCTGCCGTTCTTCTATACATCCAATTCTTTTCACACTTCCCCTTTGCATGGCTTGGCAAGGGGTTCGTCGCTGTGCCAGCAATTATCCTGGTGCTGCTGAGAGAAGGGAGAAATTAATTTAAGAATGGGACATTAAGCACTGCCTGTCTAAAATTTTGAACAGATCCTTTTGAAAAATAGGAGTCACTTCTCTTTCACCTGCTGGGATATGTTTCCTTTAAACTCTTCTTTACATAAAAATGGCATGGTTTTTCCTTGCCTTCTTATTCGTTCTCAAATATTCTTTGCAATCTGAAGAGAAGCACCGATCTCCAAATCTTGTTGTGTTTCCTTGGCTGCAACAGCAACAACTTGTATGGAATTCAAGTTGTCAGGAAAGGAGAAAAATTACCAGTATTGGGCCTGTCTCTCTTCTCTGGCTCTGTCTGAAATAGCTTTGGTACTTCCTCACCTGTTCCCTAAAGATGTGATCAATATGGCTTTACAGTTTGGCAAATTTGGCTATCCACATGTTGTTGCCTCTTTAACATACCTGTAACACCTCAACCTGCAGCCTACCTGACAGCAGTCTGCCATAATTGCAGGGCAAAGGGACTCAATGTAAGGGAGATATGGAATGACCAAACAGGTTGCATATGGACAGACAGACCTGGCTTCAGACACTCTCTGTAGCCCAGAGAGACGTCCAAAGTTACCCTTCTAGCCCAGTGTTTTTCCATCAATAAAATGGGACTAATGATATCTGCCTTGCTGAAATGTCCTGAATCAAGGCATAGTAAAGATGCTTATTAAATAATAAGCAGTTTAAGAAATAGATGCTTACATAGTATCTGGGGAATGGTAGGTGTTTTATCAAGTGAGAGTGAAGCCTGCTTTTGATGAACCTCCTCCCTCTCCCTCTAGTCACAAGAGCTGAAGGATGCAGGAGAGTGAGGACAGTGTGCTTTTGTTGGAGTCACCTGATTAGATCCTCTCCTGTTCAGTCATCTCAAAATAAAACTGGAAATTTACAACTTGATATTATGGTATGCACACAGAAAAGTGGCTACTATAGTTAAGCAGATTAACTCCACAATCTGTTATTGGTGACAGACAAGTTAAGTTTAAACTGCTTATTATTTAATGAGCATCTTCACTACACTGTCCAGCATCTATATCCGTTTGTACAGGGGTTCAGAAAATCCCCAACAGAATGAATGAGGGCAAAGACGATAATAATAATAATAATAGCTTACCTAGAAATGACCTCTTACTCCAGCATAAAGAACCGTCTCCATCCTTATCAGTTACACTTGAATGATGTTACAAAACATACACTGCCAATTCCAAGCTTAAGAAGTCTGTTTCTGGAGTCTTGTATCCTTATCTAATACAAGGAGACATAACATGGGAAGCCGGAAAAGTCCTCAGTTTCCAGAGGCTTAGGGCAGTAGATTTTCAAACTCATGCGTCTTCCTCACCTAGTTCCTCAGTGTTTGCTCTGTCTCCCTAGAGATGATTTTCCCCTCCTGGGCTCACAGCCCTTCATGTGGAACAGAAGGATTAACAGAGTTATTTAGAGATAACACGATTCTCTACTTGAAAGCAACCATCATCTAGTGAAAGACCCAAGACCAATACAAGCAAAATCCAAAGAAATGCTCTCTACTGCACAGGCATCCAGGATCCTGAGGGGTGAGCAGCACACTGGGGCCACCGTTCCCGAAGTGGGTAAAATGTGCAGAGGAAATTCCTTTGGCTGTACGGCAGTTACAGTCATTTGTGTTTGCTATGTCTAGCTGTATTTCCTAAATGCCGAACATATCATTCTGGCTGTTTATATCCTTGGCTCCCAGCAGTGCTGTACATTCCCCGGCTCCTCCGAGAGCAGAAGCACAGCGGCGGCAGCTTTCCCTAAAAGGCCCGTAAAGCCACGACTGGTTTATTCTCAGATATCCACGGTTACTCGTTAAAGTGTAAGATCTGTTGCAGCTGACACGACTTGGCGTTAAACGTGTAGCAACAAGCTCTTAAGGAGACAGAGTCCCTTTGACTAACAGCCTCCATATTTCTCAAAACTACTGTAGGTCAAAGGCTAACTTCAGCATCTTGGCAGCAGAAAACAGAACCTAAAAGGCTAAGGTGAAGGCTAAAGCTGTGGGCCCACTGCTTGCTGCAGACTCCTCCGCCTGAGTAGAAGCTGTCCCAACATGGAAGGTGTTTAGGCAGCGTGGGATGCAGAAAAGTCAGACAGAGAAGTGAAAGGTGCTTCTGCCCCCAGAGGGGGATAACTAAGTTTGATTCGTAACAGCTCCTAGATTCTAGAGTAGTTTAAAGAGAATCTGTCTTCATGCACTGTATTATTATTATTATTATTATTAATTATTATTATTTTAAGTAACTCAGTTTGAAGTTTTCAAAACTGAGAGACTGAAACTCTAAAAAGGAGCTTGTGGGTTGGATGTGGTGGCATGAGCCTTTAAGCCCAGCATTCGGTAGGTAGGTAGATGTCTGTGAGTTTGAAGGCCATCTGGTCTACAGAGTAAGTTTCAGGATGGCTAGGGCTACATGGTAAGACCCTGTCTCAAAACAAGCAAGCAAACAAAACCATTAACAAAATCAAATAGAAGGTCTATTGAGAGAGAGCCAGTGGGAGCTAGCGTGGGGAAATGGGGTTGGGCATGATCTTATTTTACTGTGTACATGAATGATATTCTCAAAGAATAGATTTTAAGTAGATCTAAAATCATAGGAAAGCAATAGACTTCCCAAAGGCTTCAAATAACTCGGCCATCTAAGTAGCTGAGCATGTACTATGCAGATTGTCTCATAAAAAACATTTGCCTTGAGCCAGCACTGGAATGGGAAGTCCAGTAGATAAGATTCCTACAGAGCAAGGGGTCTGAGTTTAGGACCAGGAAACAAACGGAGGGACCATTGGGGGGAAACTGAGGGACTACTGAAGGGAAAACTGAAGGACATTGAAGGCTCAGCTCATGACGTTGCTTTTGCCATGAGCCTAATAACCTGAGGTTGGTCCTTGAATCTACATAATGGTAGAAGAAGGTAATTGACTCCACAGGTACACCATGACATGCGAGTGTTCACAATTATACATAACACACACACACACACACACACTCACTCACATGCTCACACCAAAAAAACAGAATAAAATTTTTTTAAAGAGAAAATGGGCTGAAACAGATGGGACAAATATACCCTTTCTTTGCACGTGTCTATGTTCATGTGCATATAGAGGCCAGAAGCCACCCCTGGATGTCATCCTCAGGGAGATGTCTACCTCTTCTGAGACAAGGTCTTTCATTGTACCAAAGGTTACTAATTAGGCTAGCTTGGCTGGCTAGTAACCCCTAGTGATCTTCCTGTTTCTGCCTCCCCACTGGCAGGTTTACAAGTGTGAGCCACCATGCCTGGCATCTTTACACAGGGTCTGGGAACAGAACTTAGGTCCTTCTGTTTCTGAGAACAAGCATGTTACCAGTTGGGCCCTCTTCCTAGATCCAAGATGACATTCTTGCAAACACAACTGTTCCCTGAGGCTGAGTACTTCTCATGTCTCATCTCTATGAGCATTTAACATACAGGTAACCAAAACAAATGGTGTGTTCACAGACACACACTCTCTCTGACCGTGTTACAAAAGGAAAAAAAAAAAAACCCACTACTTCACATGTATGGCAGGCCAAGGAAAGGAGAGCTGTCTTGAAAAGACTGGTGTCTTTGGATATAGAGTTTAGTTTATCTGTATGTACATGTGAGAATGCTTGCATGAGTTCATATTTATCCTATGCGGGTAGGAGCACATGGGTTTTGAGGGTGCAAAGGAGGAGTTCAAATCCTCGGGAACTGGAGTTACAGACAGTTGTGAGCCACCATGTGATTGCTGAGGGGCAAACCTGGGTCCTATGCAAGAGCAAAAACTAAGATAGGGTTTTAACTTATCCCAGGTTAATAGCCATAAGAAATGTTTGTTTATAAGAATACCCATCACAAGCCGGGCGTGGTGGCGCACGCCTGTAATCCCAGCACTCGGGAGGCAGAGGCAGGCAGATTTCTGAGTTGGAGGCCAGCCTGGTCTACAGAGTGAGTTCCAGGACAGCCAGGGCTACACAGAGAAACCCTGTCTCAAAAAACCAAAAACCGAAAACCAAAAAAAACCCCAAAAACCAAAAAACAAAACATCACTACCTTGTTTTCAGAAGGAACGGAAATTTGGAAAGCATCTCCATGCTTGTCCAAGAGGAAGACTTCGTATAATGCATTCCTAGGATCAAATAATCAATAGTTCTCAAACAGTAACATATAGAAGGACACTAAGGACGCTGGAGAGAGGGTTCAGCGGCTAAGAGTGTGTTTGCTCCTCTTCCAGAGGACTTGAGTTTGGTGCCCAGAATTCACTCCAATTTGTTAACTGTCTGTAACTCCAGCTTGAGAGGAGCTGACAACCTTGTGCACATATCCACATGTAAATATGCGTGATTTAAAAAAATAAATCTTTGAAAGAATGATACAAAAAGAAGAAAGTGACATGTCCTTGAGTGAAGGAAAGTGCATCTCAAAAGCTGCAAGAGGCTGAAAGGGTGACAAGCTCGGGAGACCCGAGAGGGCAGAAGACATCATATTTAGGAATCCCATACTAAAGAATTGGTTTCAAAATATATTTTAAAGCTTCATAAAATTCCATGAAAATAAGCAAAAATCTGCATATATATCAGAGGAGAGATACAGATGGAATAGCCATAAATAAAAAGGTGTCTCATGTTGCGTGTCGTGTGGGAAATGCAGATTAAAGCAACAATGAGTTGCACCTGCTCTCCTGCTGGGATAGCTGAAAATCAAGAGCAAATCATGTCAGCTGTTGGCAGGAATGCTGAGCAGGAAGTCTGCCCACCTGCCTATCATTGCTAGCGACGAAACATAGTGAGGCCACCTTGGAAGACAACAGTTTCTTAAAACTGGAGTCTCACCATAGGACCTCACAACCAAATGCCGAAGTGTTTGCTCAGTCTCTCTGACAACATAAATCAACCCAAACCACCAAAAGCAAGTACATCTAACAATGTTATGTGTATCTCCCCCAAATTAGAAGCTACCAATGGACTGTGCTCCATCCAAACAATTACTATACAATCAAAATACTATTGAGCACTCAAGAGGAATCTGCTATACATGCTATGTAAAAAACGTGGATGACTCTTGAATGCAGATTTCTCCAAAAAAAAAAAAATTAGCCTATTGGAAAGGGACTGCATAGGCAATGATGCTTTTTTTTTTTTTTTTTTTTTTTTTTTTTTTTTTTTTTTTTTTTTTTTTTTTTTTTTTTTTTGGTTTTTCAAGACAGGGTTTCTATGTGTAGCCCTGGCTGTCCTGGAACTCACTCTGTAGACCAGGCTGGCCTCGAACTCAGAAATCCACCTACCTCTGCCTCCCGAGTGCTGGGATTAAAGGCGCGCGCCACCACACCCAGCCAATGATGCTTTTTTTAATGACATTATAGGGAAGAAAAACAAAAGCAGAGAGACATTAAATAGATAAATGGTTGCCACAGTCTTGAAGACCAGTGGTTGAGTGGGAGCAACTGTAGTGTGTTTTAAGGTGGAAGAACTATTCTGCATGACCATGTGACAGTAGGTCCCTGGCCCTATCCATTCTCCAACACCCATAGAGCTTCACAGCACCGACTGAATTTTAATATGCATGCGTAGAAAAAGCTCACTCTCAGGTGTTCAGAGGGTGGATTGCAGATTAGGAGAAAACAGTCCATCTGTATTATGAATGATCAAAATTACTTCACTGAGGATAGTGGGGGTAAAAGTGCTGAACGAAATGATGTTTAAAATGAGTCGAACCTGAAGCTAACACTGCCCAGAAGCTCTGTGCTCTTGGTTGGTAAAATAGTTTCCCATGAGATCAGGGCTAACAATTCTGAAAGTACTATATGTGTATGCTGGAACTGTGCAGTTAAGTTAGTGGGTGGCAGATGGAAAGCACCAGGCTTCTTTCTCTTTGAGGGAAAGTTTACAGCCGAGCAAGGGAAGATATCTAGAAGGATTCACTTAGGATTTCTGGATTAGAGTTGAGACATCAACACGAACTCATGTTTAACATAATATCGATGCAGATAAATACACAGGAATAAATAGTCATATATTTATATACACCAGTTATTATACACATACATTTTTCCTTGCCCTGTTAGCTGAGAGGGCCTAAAAGCAAAAGTGTTCATGGGGTAACCAGCATACCCAGGTCTTGGACCTTGATTTCTGATAGCGTTCTTCAATACAAGGAAGCAAGGTTCTTTGGATAAATGGATGAATAAAGGTCTGGAGCAGGAGAGACATGTGGTAAGTCGGAGGAATTTGTGGTGGCAGCAAGGAAGGAAATTCAGAAGAAAGTCCACCATGGAGGGCTTCTCAAGGGGGCATCAAGGATCCCTGCCAGCTGAGAAGGTCCCAAAGGCCAGAGCTGAGCAGCATGAATAAAATTAAAAAGTAACAAAATATCCAGTGATACCCTCTGTGGTAAATAAGGATCTTTGAGTTCATGCCAAATGTAAAAGAAATATTTCAAGAAATAGATATGAGAATGTGTCAGAAAGGAGAGAAATTGTTCACAATAAAGAATTCTAAATTATTTATGTGGTTATTCATCACTTCAGGGAATGAAACCTTCCTACCCCTTAAATATGGGCTCCACATGAGACTTCCTTCAAAAGAGCATAATACAGAGGCAGAAAAAGAAACATTTGTAGTATCTCAGCCAGATGTTGAGTTGATACTGCAGTGATGTGTGTTGATGGCCTGCTTTTGTTTCGATGGAATGAGAAGGGCATTTTGCTCCTGTCTTCTCCCACAAACCTATGACCCCCGAACAACCAAGAGAAAACTCAGTCCTGGACATTGTCAAGAACACCCACAGAGCATTCCAAAATTATCAAGATCATCCAAAGGATGGGGGTCGGTCGCGGTGGGGGCGGGGGGGAGTCCAGGGCTAGGGAAATGGCTCAGTCAGTTATGTGTCTGCCCTGGAAGCATGAATAACCAACCCTAGCTCAAGCTCCATCACTCATGTAAAAAAAAAAAAAAGCCAGACATGGCAGCAGAAACTTGTGATACCACCATTCTGAAGGCAAGAAGTTCCTCAGACAGCCAGTCTAGCCAGTCAGTGAACTCCAGATTCAGTAAGAGACCTCATCTCAAAATATAAAATAGACCATGGCTGAGAAAGATGCCCGATGTCTACCTCTAGCTTTTTCATACACACACACACACACACACACACACACACACACACACACATACACAGAGAGAGAGAGAGAGAGAGAGATTGAACAAGGAAGTCATTCAAAACATCTTTACAGTTAAAGAGAATGATCCCTGGAACACAAAAAGAGTATTAGGTAGAAGACAAAGAAAACTAAATGAAACAGATGCCAGTAGTTAATAATGCTATCAACAATAGCGATGTGTGAAAACTGGTTCATTAAGTATCTTCATTATATATGACATTAGCAAGGTATTAACACAAGGTGAACTCACAAAGCAGGCTGTCTTGGCTTGCCAGGGAAGCCCCAGGAATCTGCCTGTCTCCATCTTCATCTCCCCAGTACTGGAGTTACAAGTGTGTGCCAACACAACTGGCCTTTTCTCACTGGTTCTGGGGATGGACTCAGATCCTCAAACACTTGACTGACTGAGTTTATCTCTTCAGCCCCTTTTTTCTATAATTCTTAAATTATTATAAGTAAAACATTATTAATAAATATGTGTTATGTTTTTCTTGGGTTGTATTATTATATGCTGATATATCATCAGAGACTCATAGGAATATAAAAGAAAAAGTTACAGCTATATGCCCAGACATTAGCATTGGTTGCAGCTGGTGGTGAGATTGGAGAACATTATTTCCTCATTTTGTGCTCTCTTATACATAACTTTGTAACACAAATAACAAAAACACTGCAAACATGAATTTGGCACAGGGTACTTCCCTGACTTAAGTACAAAAACAGAAATTAAATTTAATATCTAAAGTTCCAGAAAATATTTTATAGGCATACATCATAGACCAAGTCTGTTTCAGTAAGTTACAAAAAGTACTTTTTGATTAATAATTTTCTTCCCATTATATCCTTTGATAGTACTGAGGATTAAGATAAAGAGAAATAATTATTTCTTGAATAGAAATGTACATGTCTGTATTCTGTCACTATTACAAAATACCTGAGTTAATTAGCTTACAAAGGGAAAAGGTCTATTTTGGCTCATGACTCTCAGTTTGATTTTTGAGGCAGGATCTCTCTTACTCTGCAGCTCAGGCTAGCATCTACCTTGCAATGATCCTTCTGCACCAGTCTCTCAAATACTGGGATTACAGACAGGAGCTATCACCTCCAGCTTTGGTTCATGCTTTCAGAGATTCCAGCCTTTGGGCAAGAGAAAAGGCCATTTCACAATCCTCATTGAAGGCATGGCCATCATGCTCTATGGGCCTTCCATTAGCCCTGGTCTCTGAAACATCCCAAACCTTCAAACACACCACCCTGGGGATCAAATCTTTTAGCAGTCAGCTCTAACTCTAACATCAGAGTGTGACAGAAAATCAAGACAGCCTCACATCACCTTCAAGGGAAATTCAATTTTCCCTTCTGAATCTGCCACTTCCACCAATCTCACGTCTTGTGTGAGTCAAGATGTTTAAACCTCTAGAGTGGTTGGTCTTGGATTCCAAGAAGGAGCTGTCAGAAGCCCCTTGTGTTCAGCTTCCAGCACACCTGCTGAGCCTCACACTGTGGACGAGAAGATATCTGTCATGAGCTGGTGATGTCATTACCACCTTCCATGGTGAGAAACAATTAGTTACTTTAAATAAAAATCATTCTTCCACTCCCTGGACAGCTGTGCTCATTCAACTTTGCATTTCATCACTCTTGACTTGATATTATTTAGAGTGGACCACCCACGTTTCCAATGGGTCATTTAATTTATTCATTTTCTCACTTTGTAAATGTACATTGAAGGTTGACCACTTATCAGTCGCAAAGTTTGTAGTTGAGGAATATTAAGTATGAACAACATTGGCTAGCCTTTGACACTAAAGGGATCCTAAAAACATTGCTTATATGATATAATAAATGCTATGATATTCAGTGAAGTAAAATACACGTTTGTGGCAATGTGAGATTCCACTGATGCAGAAGAGCATATTGGGATGGGGACAAAAACAATAGGTAAGTGTTGAGACACACTGAATACTTAGTCTGTGTACTCTGGGTAGAGCTTATGCTTTCTCTGTGTCTCCACTTGGAAGACCTTCACCTACAATAATACCACTTTCTACATTCACACTCATTGCTCTTCTCGCAGAGAGTCACATAGTGAGCTCAAGAGCAGAAACTGAGCATGCCCAGTTTATTTATTCTCTTTTATAGGAGAATGTGATGTTTGCATTCAGCTCCCCACCTCCTATTTTTTTCTGCTGTGTAGGAAGAAATCCTTAATGTGTCTTTCTGCAACTAAGTTTATCAATAATCAAGGAGACAGTTTGATCTTTGCCTTTCAAGTTTGCTGTGGAAAAGGAAGAAGAGAGATGCTAAAATGAGCTACAAGGCCCAGGGAGATGATTCAGCAAGTAAAGCACTGCTTATACAAGGATGAGGACTGGAGTTTGGCTCCTCAGTCTCTGCCTGGAAGGTGGAGATGCCTGGAACAAGCTTGACAGCTAAAGAGTTGCTGAACTGTCGAGCCTTGAGTTCAAGTGAGAGACCAACCTCAATAAGGGAGAGAGAGAGAGAGAGAGAGAGAGAGAGAGAGAGAGAGACTGGGGGAGGCACCCAACATCAATCTCTGGTGTATACATGTTGCGGGAAATATTAAAAAAAAAAATAACCAGCACGTTCCTGCGTTTGTGCAGTCAGCCTCAGTGGCCTGGCCAGCCATGCACTGGCAGGCAATGGCCAACTGGTTTTTATCTCGTGGAGACTCTCTGTCCCAGAGCTCCTGAAACGTCTCCACCCAGTTCCCACTGGCTGGTTGCTACCACGCCAGCCCCTTGCTTCAAATCCCCCACAGCCTTTGTGGTGCACATCTGGCAAACCTGCGCTTTGCTGCCGTACCTTTCTCTCCTGAACCCAGATGAGCTGTCACATGAAGGAAAACACAAACTTAGTTCAGAAACAATGGTAACTCAATCTCTGGGCACAACAACGAAAACCTAATCTCAAAAGCCTTATTAAAATCCAATTCCTCCAGTGGCAAATCCTTGAGGATCTGCCATAATACTAGAAACTCTAGCAGCTACAGCTTACTCCTCTCCTGTTCTTGTTCCAAAAGGACCTAACTCTTTCCTGTTTCCTCTCTTCCTCCCTCCAACCCAGAAGTCCCGCCTACTTGCCCAGTGATTGACTCCTTTATTCATTAGGGGATTGGTTCACAAGAAGCCACCTGAGCATGTGACTCATTCCTCATTCCAGACAGCCTCTCTCAGGAGAGCAAAATTAACATAAAATACAAGTAGCACAGAGCTATCTACAACATACACACACATGATATTCACACACACACACAAATACACACATGTAAAAACTAAAAATAAACAAAAAACCCTGTACAGTGTGATAATAGACTCTGGTCATTTTGAGAACAAGAAATAAAGAACAAAATTAAAGACACTGATACAAAGTTTGAGGGAGTACCATATATGGCAAACTGGCAGGAAGTAAATATGCATAAAACAGAAATGGAGAGAACTGGTAAGATGGCTCAGAGGTTAAGAGCACTTACTGCTCTTGTAGAAGACACAGGAATTTCAGTTGCTGAAATTCACATAGGGTGACTCTCAGCCATCTGTAACACCAGTTGCAAGGAATCCAACATCATCTTCTGGCTTCCTCACACACCTGTATACAAATGGTATGAGTACAGACAAGAAGGCACATACATGTGCACATAAAAACAAATAACTCATGGACTTTTTCTGTTAAAAAGGGGAAGGGGAAAAAGTGGAGAACATAGTTAAATGGAAGGTTGGAGACTGAATTAGTTGAGGCTACCCAGAGGAATGGAGCCAATAGGACATGTACATGGATCTTAGAGATTTATTGTAGGGGATTGGGTAAGAAACTTACAGAGTCTGAAAAGTCCAACAATGTCTGCAGAGCTGGAAACCCAGGAATGTTGTGGCCTTGTCCTGATCCAAATCCAAAGGCCAGGAAGCGAACATTGATAAGTCCGCATTTGAATCCTGATGCCTAAGAGACCACAACACCAATTTCTCAGGGCAATAAAAGACAGATGTCCTTGGTGATGCAGAAAGAGCAAACATGGTTTTCTTTCAGCTTTTTGTTCTACTTGGCCCTCGGTGGACTAGACAATACCTGATCATGTTGATAGCAGTGATATGTCCCCCATCTGCGGATTCAACTGCTAATCTCTTTCAGAAATATTCTCACAGAGGCAGCCAGAACATTACCAGCTCTCTGGGTATCCCACGGATTCTTCAAGTTGACAGGTACAATTATCCATCACAAGGAATATTTCTTGAGGATCTTGAAAGTTGAGGTAAGGTTTTTTTTTTTTAACTCATTTGTATTCAATACAGAGGTTCTGAGGCCCTGTCATGACAAGGTATCTTATATTGAACTAATATTCCCAAAGAATATTAAAAGCAACTGTTTGAAAGTATCAGAGAATAAGTAATCAAAAGCAGACCAAACAAGGGGAGATTTGATCCTTGAGAAAGGATCCCAGAATCCTCTCACTTTCCCACTGGGGCCGTCTCCAACCTCAACAAGCTGTAAGTCAATCCATAGTCTTATTACACAAGTCTACATGTAGAGGTTGATGTTGCTATCATGGTTAAAATTGAGGGCTGGAATCCCTGAGAGAAGACAGCCACAAAGGGCTCTCTTGAAATGTGCATACAAAGTGATTAAACCTTGACTGGTTGATAAATTATTGCTCATGAGAGTGAGACCTCAGATAACCAAGCAGGGAAATCAAGACACCCAGAATACCAAGTCATTCAAGATTGTATTTTACTCCCTATGACAGAATTTTAAGTTAGTAGTGCTTGATAAAAGTATAAAGTTTTTGATAAGTACCAGAAGAACCATGCTTTAAGATACATATATGCTTTCTCTTCCGGTCCCAGGCACTGTGGGAGCCACCTATTACCGTACAGATATGTCCAAGTTCAAGAACCACACCATATACAACCAGTTCCACAAATGGCACAGAAATAGCATCAAGAAACCCCCGGTCACAAAGATATGAATCTCTTAAGGGGGTTGACGCCACATTCCTGAGGAACATACGCTTTGCCAAGAAGCACAACAAGAAAGGCCTGAAGAAGATGCAGGCCAGCAATGCAAAGGCAGTGAGCACATGCGCAGAGGCCATCAAGGCCCTGATGAAGCCTCAGGACATCAAGCCCAAGATGCCAAGGGGCTCCAGTACAAACTCAGCCATCTGGCTTTCATCGCTCACCCCAAGCTGGGGAAGCGGATTCGAAGCTACATGGCCAAGGGTCATAGGCTCTGCCAACAAAAGCCCAAGGTTCAAACCAAAGCAGAGGCAGCAGCTCCAGCCCAGGCTCCCAAAGGTGCCCAGGGCCCTGTGAAGTCCCCGTAGAAAAGGCTCCTGCCAGTGTGAAGACAGACGGACTGCTGTGACACACCTACCCACACACTATTTGCAGATGACCAGTGTCCTATGCTGTTTTTGCAAATAAACTCAGGCAAGATCTGTTAAAAAAAAAAGATACATACATACATACATACATACATACATACATACATACATACTATACATACAAGTAATCATGATTTTTTTCTAGGTTTGCGGGGAAATGAATATGATTCAAGATTCATTAACTCTAAACTGGAACAAAACAACACATTGTAGACTATGACAAAATTCATAGTTCAACCACCACATTCAGTATGTAAAGAAATACTAAGTGTGTAAATCAGCCACAAGAACAAAAATGTGGTCTACAGCCAAAGAAAAAGTAGGTAAAAGAAACAGATTCATGTCTGGTATGCAGACGGTGTAATTAGATAACATTATCTAAAATATGAAACATCTGCTGAGGAAATTATATAAAAATTAATGAAACAGGTGAGAGGAGTGATTTCAGAAAGGAAACCATAAAGGTGCCAAGATGGAAACCTTAGAACAGAAAATAATCAATATTTTATATTTTAAAAATAATTTTAATTAGCAGTATAGTAGACACGAGCTTTAGACAATCCAATAAAATGACTTAGTCTGAAACAAAGAGAAAAAATCCTTCAAGTCAGGGAAAACTTCAGCAACTATAGGTTATTATCACACTGTCTAAAATGTGTGTATGTGCCTGGGTGTGTATGTGATTGTGACTGTGTGTGTGCCTGTGCATCTGAGTGTATATCTATGTGTTTGTCTGTGCTTTTGAGTGTGTGTCTCCCTGTGTGTTTGTTTGTCTGTGCTTCTGAGTGTATGTGTCTGTTTATCTGTTAGTATATCTGTGCCTCTGAGTGTGTGGGTCTCCTTGTGTCTTTGTGAGTGTATCTGTGTGTGTCAGTGCCTCTGAGTGTGTGTGTCTGTGCCTCCAAGTGTGTGTGTGTGTCTGTGTGTGTCTCTATGTCTCTGTGTGCTTCTGTGTGTACGTGATTTATTGGAGATGGGGCTGTGGGTATGGGCACACCCATTCATGGGAAGGTCAGAAGACAACTTCTAGGAATCTATTCTCTGCTTGCACCTTATTTGAGACTAGAGTTCTCTCTTGTTTCTACCTTGTGTTTCCAGGTTAATTCGACTTTGGATTTCTGGGTGATTCTCTTATATTCACTTCCTATCTTGTCACAGGATAATTGAAATAACAAAGTGGCATCACTGCATCCGGCTTTGCTTTAATGTAGGTTCTGGAGATCAAGCTAAGGTCATCAAGTTTCTGGAAGGAAGGAAGGAAGGAAGGAAGGAAGGAAGGAAGGAAGGAAGGAAGGGAAGAAGGGAGGGAAGGAGAGGGGGAGGGAGAGAGGGAGGAAGGGAGGGAGGGGGAGGGAGAGAGGAAAGAAGGGAGGGAGGAAGAGAGAAAGGAAGAAAAGGAAAGGAAAGGAAAGGAAAAGAAAGGAAAGGAAAGGAAGAAAGAAGGAAGAAAAGAGAACAAATAATTTAATGTAATATGCTATTGTTAAAGTTTTCTAAGTTTGATTAAAAAAATCAACCGAAAGCATAAAGAACTTCAGCAAGATAAATCCCACCCAAGGCTAGCTGGTGCCTCCATAGCGCCTTCACCCTTACTTGCTGTAGTGTCTTTGGCACAGGAAAGCACTCTGTGTGCTAACAAAGGAGAAATGTAAACATCACCCCAACCACAAACTCTTTGATCTACAATGGTGTCCCACCTGCAAGATATGTTAGGGCAACGGTGGTGGCACAAAGTAATCAAACAATGTCTGATTTGACTTAAAGCCCACTCCATGAGGTAGAGCCCACATATGACACTGCTTGAGTGACCAAGAACTGAGACCTAGAGTAAACCAGGGAACTAGAGTAAAACTGAATACTACTGTTTTTTTTAATGTAGCAATAAAATGACTCCTAGTGATATTCTGCTATACTCACAGATCAGTGCCTTGCTCAGCCATCATCAGAGAAGCTATCTCCTGCAGCAGATGGGAACAAATACAGAGACCAACAGCCAGACAGTATGCAGAAAATGAGAGACCTTGGAAAATTCATCTCTAGATGGAACGTCTCCACCAGATCCTTCTCCTTAGGGCTCAGGGAACTCTGCAAAAGAGGAGCTGGCAAGCATGTAAGAGTCAGAGAAGATGGACAACACAAAGATAAGACCTTCAGAACAGACAGGACTGACGTACATATGAACTCACAGAGAATGAACCAGCATGCAAGGGGCCTGCATGGGTCTGCACCAGGTTCTAGAGCTGAAAGAAGTGGACACATGCCCCTCTCCCTAACATAGAAGCAATCTCCAATTAATAATCACTTGCAAAAGAGAATTTATTTTCTCCAAGGAGTCTTACTGGGGGAACAAAATTTTTTTTAAAGATAAATATCACAAAACCCAGAGGCAGTTAAAACATCTGACAAGAAGTGTGAGGGATAAAAAGGTGCATGACACTCGGCAAGAGAAAGGTGAGAAACTATCTGAAGTCCTACCAGAGTGATAGAAGACAGAAGATGGAGGGCAGCTATTGTTTGAATCTCTTCTCAGTGGAACATCCTCCCAAAGGTTTAAAACATACATTATCATGACTGGGAAGATAGCACGTGGTAACGTGACTGCCACACAATGATGACTGCCATCATCGGACAGTGTGGGGACACACTGGGAATCTCTTCATTGAGAGGCAGAAACAGCAAAATCCATGGGGCACGGCTGCCAGTTGGTCTAGCTCTCTTGGCTGGCTCCTGAGGTTGGTCTCACATGCACATGCATATATGTATATGGGTGCTCAAATACATAAATATAGGCATCCACATACATGCAAATACTACACATTCCCCAACATACTCTCTCTTACAATATATGTGCATGTACATTTCAGTCATCTTCTTTTTATGTACTGTCTTTTTTGTCATGGTTTATTTATTTTTCTTTTATGTACATTAGAGTTTTGCCTGAATATATGACTGTATGTGGATATTCAATCCCCCAGAATTGGAGTTACAGACAGTTGTGAGCTGCCATGTGGGTGCTAGGAATTGAACCCAGGTCCTCTGAAAGAGCATCCAAGTCTTCTTAACTGCTGAGCCATCTCTCCAACTCCTAATACATTTTCTTAAGCAAGAAAAATACTTTCCACCAACATATCAACATTTTGTTTAGCATTTTTCCCCCAGCACTTCCTTGAAGGATACAGTCAAGGTCACTGCAGCATAAATCTAATCCACAGTCAAATAGGATGAGACTATACTTTGATTCAATATACGTGTTAAACTATGTATCACGGGACATTAAATCATAGCAAGCAAGCATTAACTTTTCTATCAAGATCCTGTAGTAATATATAGCCAAAGACAGACTTGATGCTAGACAGATTTTTAAAAATATTTTTTTGTTCCTTCCCAAAGATTCATAGCAGGAACCACACATTGTGAAGATGCTCCATGAGGGTGGAAAATGCTTTGGGCTATCCACTGATTGAACTCTTGGTAGAATTTGAAACACTCTATGCGACCAAAGTTAGAATTAGTTTCTCTCAGGTGTAAGAGCTAAATTTTTGTTCTTCTTGCTTTTAGATTATGTTAAAGCACACATGCACAAGTGCATGTATGTGTACATACATATATTTAGTTTTACATATCTACAGAAATAAATTTACATATGGCATGGCCCACAACATTCAGTATTAGGTTTAACAGTTGGCTTAGAAGGTAATTCAACAATTAATATTTTAAATGCTGAGGAGTTATATTCAAATTGTTTTTGAGATAGGACCTTATCATGTGGCCTAGGCTATGCTGCCGGGGCCAGCTAAAGTTTTGTTTCTATAGAAAGGGATGAGGAGTAAAAATATAGGTCAAGTGAAATACTATTTTTTTTTTCTTAAAAACATTAAAGTCTATTAAATGTTTAAAGAAAAATTATAATATTTTGAGATTTATAATATTTCAGTAGCATAGAAATAGGATAAAGATACAGAGATTATAGATGGATTAATAGTTGGAAATCACTGCAAAATATTGGACAAAGAAATGGAATTAACAGTAGAATGAGATTAAGCATTTTTTTTGGTTTTGTTGTATGTGTATGTGTGTGTGTGTTTCCCTCCCAGAATAGTCTCTTATAGCCCAGATAGTCTCAAATTTGATATGTGGCCCAAGATAACTTTGAATTTCTGATCCTCCTGTCTCTACTTTCTGAGTTCTGAGATTATAGATCTGAGCCACCAAACTTGTTTTGTGGAGTACTGGGCAAGTACTCTGCCAACAGCAACATTTGCAGCCTAAACTGGCTCTGAAGAGTCACCTTTCAGCAGGACTCAGGACATAAGAGAAGGAGCAACTGATGTACTGAGGAAGAGTCAGTATGACTTAGAAACTGGTCAAGGAAAATAAGCGGTTTTAAACAGCACCTCAGTTTTTGGACATAGGTAACAAAGAATGTATTCCTATCATTAAGTAAACAGGGACCCTAATGGTCAGAGCTGCTATGGGAAGACAGTGGTCAGTACACGTCCAAGAATGAGGTGTATATACAGGCAAAGATTGGTGGCAGCAGTTCAGAAGAAGGCTGCCTCTACTCATAAAATCCCAGTGCCTGACCTCTAAAAGTTATAGTGTTTATGTGACTTATTTTCAGCGTATGCTGGATGATTTGTTCTAACAATGTTCTAACATATACAACCTGTTGGAAAGAGAAGTTCATGCAAACAATGTTAAAGAAAGACTTTGTAGAACAGTGTCTCAGGAAGTCTTTTAGTCCAGCCACCCATCTCTGAGCAAAAGGCCAAGACCAAAGGACCACAGGCTCTGAGCATCCAGCCAGACACCCATCACCTGCTGCACTCTGAAGATAGGTGGCATGTGGTGGTTTGAATATGCTTGGCCCAGGGAGTGGTACTATTACGGGGTGTGGCCTTGTTGGAGTAGGTGTAGCCATGTTGGAGTAAGTGTATCAGTGTGGGGGGTGGGCTTTGAGACCTGTCTCCTAGTTGCCTGAAAGACAGTTTTCTATTGGCTTTCTGATCAAGATGCAGAACTCTTAGCTCCTCCAGTGTCATGCCTGCCTGGATGCTGCCATGCTTCCTGCCATAATGATAATGGACTAAACCACTGAACCTGTAAGCCCGCCCCAATTAACTGGTGTCCTTTGTAAGAGTTGCCTTGGTTATGGCATCTCATCACAGAGATGGAAACCCTAACTAAGTCATGGGGTGTTGCCAATTATTCCTTAGTTGCTAGATCATCTCTAACCTCCTTTTTGCTCCAATCTTTGATGTCTTTATGTAATGCAATTTCAGCAAAGAACACAGTGAAAGGATAAGCCCCAAAAGACTCTGCCCCACTTCCCCAGCCCCCTCTCTGCTACTTATGCAACTGACACATAGAGTTAGCCACGAGAAATTCTACTAGATCAGTTTGCCTACTTCATAGTTACTTAAATTTTCATTCATCTACCCTAATAACTTCCCTGGAACATGCTCTAATTAAACCAAGTTGTGAAGGAGATGAAGCAATTTTTAAGATTGTCTTCCATGCTCCATTCTTTAACACTGTCACACATTTGGGGACCTATTTTGAAGGTAAGCCCTGCATAGGCATTATCACATTCTGCCCCTCCAGGTTCCACTCGATACCCCCACCCTTTCCTCTTTGCCCTCCTAATTTTGAAAACCCCAAGTTCCTTGTTATCAGTAGCATCAGTGAAGATATGGAAAAAAACAAAGTCATTGACTTAATTGAAAAATTGTGCCATGTCCAAAGCATTAGCCTTGGCCAGAACATTTGAATTGTAGTTTCTTTTTAAGACCTAGTTGTGTGTGTGTGTGTGTGTGTGTGTGTGTGTGTGTGTGTGTGTGTGTGTAGAAGTTAGGCCTGGTTCTTCCTCCCAGTCCCATGTTGCCAGAAATAAGACTCAGACTCAAAATATATTTACAGATACCTTGGCCATAAAGCTAGGCTCTCCTTGGGCTAGGTCATAACTTAAAATAACACATTTATTCTATTCTACATTCTGTCACGTGGCTGCTTACATGTGCTCAGGTACCATAGTCCATCTAGTCACATCATACGGTGAATCTCCCACTCCTGCCTCTATCCCAGAACTCGATCTGCCTCTAGGATGTCCCACCTTCTATTCTACCCTTTCACATAGCCATAGGCTTTTAAATTGACAAGTGATGCATCCATACAATACTCAAGATATTCTCTCTACGTGTGTGGGGTGGTGGGGTGTGTGTATGTGTGTGATGTGTGTGTGTATAGTGGTTTTTTGTTTTTTTGTTGGTGTGTGTGTGTGTGTGTGTGTGTGTGTGTGTGTGATATGTGGATGGGTATCCAATGAGAGAACAACAGGGTCCCTGGAGCTGGAGTTGCAGGCAGTTGTGAGCTGCCTGGCATGGGGACTAGGAACTGAACTTGAGTCCTTGAAAACACAACAAGTGGTCTTAACCACTGAGCACTCTCTTCAGCTCCTGAAGTCATTTTTAAGCTTTGCTATGTGCAAGTGAATCTCTAGGCCAGACAACAAAAGAAGAAGGGAAAGCTTGACCTCTATTTTGGTCTGCAGTGTATAATGCTCGAAAACACAGCTAACCTTCACTACCCATGCTAGTGCATTCATTTCATGAAGTACTGTTTACTATTTCAGGATGAAACCTGAACATGAAACCATGAAATTGTAGCATTCTCCTTTCCCATGTGGAAAACCTACCTAGACTGCTCTCTTTGCCTTAATTGCATCCCTGCTGGCCTCTCTTGCGTGAAGTGGTATTTTAATGCTTATTTCTCTCCTCTTCCTCCTCCTCCTCTCTTCATCTCTCTCTCCCTTTCTTTCCTCATATTTCCCCCACCCCCTCCATCTGTCAGACCACATTTGCTTTTAATCATTAAAAGAACCAAATCAAGTTAAGAGCTAAAGAATTATCTAAACTTGTGATCCCCATCCTAGTCCAACTTGAGAGTTTAACTACGTAACTGTATACGAGTTAAAAGTTAAGAGCAGGGTATCTTAGAGTCGTTCTATGGTCTGCAGAGTAACTCCTCATTGCTCAGATTGTTTTTGAAAATTGGAATGCCCTTTAATTCATCAAAATCCATTCCAGTTAATGAAATCCATCTCTCATCTCACTCATCTCACTCTTTCAGAACGCTAACACCATCAGCTCTTCCCTGATGTTCCATGGACATTTAGTCAGTATCACACACTTCATACTCCATTTTCAAGCTCTCCCAACTTGCTCCTTGGTCTAAATGCTCTTCCAGTGAGATCATGAGTTCCTTGAGATAAGCAAACTATGCCATAGATCTTAACACATCGTAGAGCTCAAGGCAGATAGTAGAACTGAGCAACACAGGGGACGGGATTCTTCACCTTCAGAAGACTTCTGAGAGCTTCTTCAATACCTTAGCCTCCTTTCAATTCAAAGTGTCAAAACTCAAATCTCGGTCAGTGAGGAAATTTCACCTTCTTTCACTCACGGGGTAGTGATGCAGTTATACAGGTATAATTGGGGTCCCAGCTTGGGTTTCTTTTTTTTTCCTTTTTTTTCTGAGACAGGGTTTCTCTGTATAGCCCTGACTGTCCTGGAACTCACTTTGTAGACCAGGCTGGCCTTGAACTCAGAAATCCACCTGCCTCTACCTCCTGAGTGCTGGGATTAAAGGCGTGTGTCACTACTCCCTCCCGGCTCCAACTTGGGTTTCTTAATTGCAGTAGTAAAATAATTTAAGAATAGACTCAAACAAAAGCCCAGAATAGACCATTTTATTATATTTAAAAGAGAAACCTTAGGGTAGGCAAGCTGTGAACTTCAGCTGCTGCCCAGAGAAAGATAATGGAGAAGAAAGACCATTTAAAGTGTTGTAAAGGTCAGGCACATGGCAGATAAGCAACTGCATAGCCAGGAGAGAAGTTTTAAAAGCAGAGTAAGAAAGCCCAAAATGTTGGGGGTGGGGTGGGGGGGAGAAATCCCAAAGTGTCAAGGAAAGCATGGTTAGGCATGAGATAGGAAGGCGATGAGATATATGTCTTTCTAAGTAAATCAAAAGAGCAGGCAGACTCATGGGTCATGCTCCATGAGGTACCGCACCAGGGGCAGGGAGGGATACTGGGAAGGAAAAGTACAATGTTTCAGTAAAGGACTAATTATTCCACCTATCTCCTTAGTATGGCTGAAGGTGAGTGGGCCTTTCTCAGAATGATTGCTTGCCCAAAGTGACTGAACCAACCCAACCAGAGCATTAGGTTTATACCCAGGCCAGAGCTTTTATTCTCGTGAGCAGAAGATTTTACTCTAATGATAGTGTCAGACTATCTTTTATGTTTGTTTTCATGGTTCAAAACACAGTAAAAGACATAGTTCCTGGAGTCCAATAACACAGATGAGAAACAAAGAAATTATAGAATCAAGAAATTACCAGATTCAGTTTTTCCAAGAATGAGGAAAACAGTGATAGAAAATGCTAGAAAAGACTCACTGACCTACCTAATCTTCATCATTGCAATAATCAGTTTGTGCTTTGTTATATGAAGCAGGCAGAAACATTGCAATCATCACAGTGAACATAAATGTATCTGACTTATACAAAGAGGGCATCTTTTCATGTGCTTATATATAAAAATCAGAATTTAAATTATAATATACTGAGAACCCGAATGACACCTATGAATAAGAAAATAAAGAGTGCCTATTGATCGTATGATTTAAACATCAGTGTTACACATTGAGGGAAAAAGTAATTGCATGCAGCCAAGACAATTTTCACGGCTGAAAAACACATTACATTTCTTTATCTTTGAGTTGATTTCCTTTATGTGTTTCTCTAAAACAATCACAACAGGCCAAAGGGAACAAAAAACCGAGTGTGTTCTCTCCCCCACCGCCTCCCCACCCGGACCCTTGGGGAATAAGCTCAGATCTGAACACGCTGATGAAAGCTATCTGGCCTTTGTCGCTGCTGGGAATCAGCATGAACATGTTGATGGATTCCACAGAGCCTGGTCACAGGCTGAAATCAAATGGAAAGTGGGCAACGCCTAACACAGAACTCTCGGCGAGGAACAGCAATGCTAGCAGTGCAAGTCATTACCTTGCATATATTAATGTGTTCATTTTAATAAAATCTTGGGGAAGAAATAGAATCTGAAAGTCAATGGAGTTTTCAAGTCTTGTGTTACATCTATCTCTTCCTAGAGTGGAGTACCAAGAGTTGTCTTGCTCTTCTTTCGTCAGCTCTCTATTCTCTCCAGTCAATTCATTTTTCAAGCATCGATACAGAGAGGAATCCCCAGCCCACCCTATCTGTGAACTCAGCCCCTGTTCCTATCACCCCTGGCCCCAACTCTGCTTCCATTCAGACCAGCGTTACAATGCCCTAAGAACAGATCTCCAAATCCCCCTAGCTTCAAATAATTAGCACTACGAAAAGTCTACCGAGGGACTCTTCCAGACAGACTTCTTTCACCTGCCCTTTTCAAAATAATTGCCACTGGAAAGAAGAGTCAAGTCAGGAAACAATGTTTCTCTCCAGAGGCCACAGATCACTTTCTGCTCCCATTTCATTGGCTAAAGCCCCATTAACCCGCAAGCAACCAGGCTCATCCCATTCTCATCTGTATCCAGGTGGATACATGTCTGTTCTTTGTGACGCCTTTCACCTAAGGGAACAGAGATTTTTGTTCTCCTCCCTTCTCATCAAACTATAAATGTTGTCAGGTTAGGAACCTTGTCTCTTTTGCTCATTGCAGAATCCACAGATCCGAGAAGCCAGATTCCTGGTGAATTCTTGGCGGGTGAGCAAGTAACCATGCAGGAAATGGATCATAAAACAAATGTCAAGTGCGAGGGCTGAAGGGAGTCAGCTATGAACACAGAGAGGGAGGCAAGTGAGACGAGCGAGACCTGTGGCTGAGCAGAGAGTCTTCATAGCCTCTCAGTGGCTTTTGTGACCTAAGGTAATCAGACAACCCCCCCCCACCACCACTACCACCCCTATAAGAAGCTAAACATCTGGAGTTTTAGGTGTCATTTTCTCATGTGATTCAAGTGTTTTCAGAACTACATTTTCAGGCCATGGCCACTAAACATGATGTTAATCTCAGCCTTTACCATGGGGGGAGAAGCTGAAGATGTGCACTGCAGACCCTCCAAAGGTCATATTGAGTGGAGAGAAGAAGAAGAAGAAGACAGAAGACAAAGAGAATCCCCAAGCCCAATGCCTCAGCCTGTGAGCAATAATTTGAAGGAGTCTCTGTCCTGCTTCCTCACCTCTTACCCCATCTCTCTTCATCCAGGAATAGAAAGGTATTATTATATTTTGTTTTTTTACTTATAGAAATACCTCCCATTTTCCTTTTGTGAATACTCTCGAAAAGTAAGGAAGGGAGTCAACCCTGCCTTTATGACTATGTGTCTTATTATGCAATGGTATATAACTAAATAAAAGACCATGGTAAAGGTCTCCAAGGTGAAAATATCTAGAATAAAGAATTGTTATGACCAAAATAACATTGGCAACTGGTAACTATTTCCTATAACAGATTAGACCAAACTAGGAACTCTCCTCTATAGCTAATAATTTGATCTGGTTACATAATGAGTGTTTCTTTTCTTTGGCCTGAAGTTGAACTTGTATATGGAGGGGCTGCCAAGCCTATTTTCCCTGGAATGAAATGTTGTTTTTTAGTTGTATCACCCATGGGGCTCTAATTCAGATGGAAATGTTAAAAAAAAAATCAAATGTCTGTACTTCCTTGAACCTAGCTGGAGGTAGTTCAGGGTTCATCCCATTTTTCTTCTCTAGGGAGAATTATTACAAAGTGAGATCAATCAAACTCGAAGTGTAACTGTTGACTACAGCAGCCCCAAGCCTACATATCAGTGTTCTATGGAACCAATGACAAAATGCTCCAGATACTCAAGTCAGGGGCACACTGGATTCCAGGAAAACTGCTTCTCTAAGGAGGTGTTTGTATCAAAACAGATCTTATGGGACTGGGGAGGTGGCCCAGTAGGAAGGATGCTTGCTGTAGGAGCATGCAGGCCTGGTCTGGTTCAGACTCCTGGCACCCACATGCTATGCCCGTGTATATGCAGCCTGTACAAAGGTGCGTGCCTACAATCCCAGTTCTAGTAATGCAGACAAGAGGATCCTTAGGCTTGCTGCCCGGCCAGTCTGGCTGAATAGGAAAACCCCAGACATAGTAAGAGACTCCGTCACAAAAATAACACGTGTTCCTTAGGACATCTCCTAAGGAACCACACACATGCATACCCCCTATACAGGTGGACACACACGAAAATCTACAGAGCAACTTCCACTTCCATAGCCTACAGAGAGTACTACCACTTTCCATAAGACTCTCTAACAACTCCACAAACTATTCTCTCTGTAGGGCCACTGCTCTTGTAGAAAACTATGAACATGTCTGACACATATTGGTACAAATTCTAAGATAACTGGGGAAACAGCAACAATACCTCTTAGCAAATGTCCCTCTGTCCAGACCACTCCATGCTTCAAATCTTCACAACACACGTGGACCTGACCGTCTTACAGGATCTGCTCCATCTAACTGGAGACTGTGTCCTTTTGGTATAAAGTAAGTAAAAGGCCTACCAGTCCTTGGTTTTTAACACAAAATTACTAAGATGAGAACCGGAACTCTTGTCCTCACAGAAGTAAATTAAAGTATTAAAATCTTGGAGATAAGTTTGTGAACAGAATAAAACTACTTTCACAGAATTCTACAATACATTTACTTTAGAAAGCCAAATATTGATTTGACTCTGAAAATAATGTACATGATTTTTTCCCACTAAATAAGTCTTCTTCAAAGTGATCACTCACTCTGTGAGAAAATCAATATCATATTCTGAGACTGTGCTTTGATATTTCCTTTTATGTACAAGTATAAATTGAAACAAATAGCCCATTGGTTGGGTGTCTATAGATGTGCTATTTCTTAAATTGAATTAGATGTAAAGATCTTGATGACCAGGAGAGACCAGGTGCAAAACCTCTAAATACAGACAGTGTGGTAAAGGTGGGATGAAGGATGACAAGAGAAAGCTACGAACACCAGGAAAGTGTCCTCAGTGATGTGCACACACACACACACACACACACACACACACACACACACACACACACCAAAGGAAGAAAATATTGAGAAAGAAGGGCATAGAATTTGACTCTAAATTTTAAATTGTGGAGAAATGATTTTAATATCTGGAAACAAATATTCTTAGACTCTTCAAATAATATACTATGGGTAACTTTAAAAAAAAACAAGAAATGATAAAACTCAACAAACAAAACATTGAGAAATAATAAGAATCACTAGAAACCTTGAAAAAATATATATGATTTAAACCAATTCAACAGCCTGGGAATATGAGGTCTCTTCCCCAGTGGAGAACGCATAAACTGCAAACAACCTTAGGAATTCACTAGGCACACGGCAAGAAGCAGTGAGGTTAAAATTACCCATGGTAAGTTTATAACATGGAAACTCAACACGATAAGCCTCAAAATAACTATATGGTTGAAATCTATTAGGTCTAAAATATATACTTTTTACTTCACCACAGAAAGCTAACCAGTGGCTGCCTAGAACGGTGGGTGGAGCAGGCAAGATGGAAGGATACAGAAAGGGTAAGATGCTAACTTTGGGGGGTGGGGAAGTAAGTTTATTTAACTTGTGCTGTGACACTTAATAAAAGTGTACACTTTAAACATGTAGAGTTTGTTTTCTGTCAGTTCCACCATGGTGAAGCTATTTTAATGTAACCCCCACATGACCAAAAAGAAAATAAATAAATACTCAAGGAAGTCAAGAATATCTACCATGAAACTAAAGAGATAGCTCAGTGGTTAAGAGTACACACTGCTGAATTATATTCTATTGCTGTTAAAAACAGTAACCTAAATCAGATTCAGGAAGGAAAGGGTTTCATGTGATTTACATTCCCTAGCCACAGTGCATCATTGAGGGGCCGGCAGGACCTCAATCAGGAGGAACTTGAGGCAGGAACTGAAGCAGAGACTATGGAGAAATGCTGCTGTCTGCTCTCCATGCTTACTCAACTTTATTTCTAGTACAACTCAGGACCATCTGTTCAGTGGAGGCAGGGCTGTCTCACTGGGCTGGGTCCTCCACATCAATCATTAATCAAGAAAATGCCCAACAGACATGTCCACAAGCCAACCTGATGGGGGCAATTTCTCAGTTGAGGTTCTCTCTATCTAGGTAACTCTAGTTTGTGTCAAGTTGACCAAACCAACCAGCGTACTGCTCTTGCAGAGGACCATAGTAGGTTCTCAACCAAATGCATGCGACTCCAATGCCAGAGGTATGGATTGCCTCTGGCCTCCCTGGGCACATGCACTCACTGCGCATAATCCACTCACTCTCACACATATATAATTTAAAATACTTTTTTAATCTAAAAAAGAAATACCCAAGGCAATCCTTAAAGAAAATGAATTAACTAAACATACTTCTGGCAGGATCTACCAAGAAATTCTGAAGAAAAACAAATAAAGTTAGATATTTAAATGCAAGATTTTTTAAAAAATGGCAATTTGGAGTCAGTAATATCCAAACTTACATTAATAAATCGACTTCCAGAAAAGCATAAACTATTAGAGTGATGAAAGAGAAAACATTAAAAAGGGATAAAACAACTGTTTTTTAATGGATTGAATTGTGTGACCCCCAAACAAAAACAAAACAAACAAACAAAAACGCTGTTGAAGTCCTACCGCATGTCTAGTGACCTCATAAGGAGGGGATCCTAGTTTTTATGTCACTGGTAAAGATGTTCTTTACATGAACAAGGCCCTGGTACAGTCCCAATAGTTCCAACTCTAGAGGGAACAATCTGAACATAGATGGTAGACATGCCCAGAGAAGAGATAATGGGAAGACACAGAGAGAAGACAGTTTGACTGACAGACCATATATCTGTTAACTAAGGAACAGGAAAGATGGCTAACTAGCAAGTACCATAGGCTAGCTAACGAAGGAAGAGCCTTCCTTCTTGGGAGCCCTTAGAGATTACATACATTCCTTGTCAGCCCTTAGAAACTACCCAATTCTGCCAAGATCAGTTCTCAGATTTCTGTATTGTGTTTTGACCACTCGTTTTGTGATACCTTTTCACAATAACCTTAGGAAGCAAATATACCATTAAACAATACTCAATAATCAAAACATATGACTTCACTGCTGCTGTGAGGCCTTGGGTTAAGAGCGTCGTTCCTACCTTATGTAAACATTTTCAGAGAAGAAAAAGCTAAGGGCACCACCTGACTCATGTTCTGTCTGTGGTAACTTTCACATCAAAATTGGTCATAAGAAAAGAAAATCACGGAATAATATCGTATTTTAAAGCCCCAATGCTCTACAAAGTAAATCCATCAATGTGTTTTTAAAAATCGTGGTGACAGAAGAGTTTAATCCAGACATAGAGAAAGAGTGTCAGAACTTCGAGATATAAATCAATTCTACTAAGAAAATAAAGGGAAAAGCAATTTCTCACCTCAGAAAGAGAGAAAAAAATTCAAGAGCCTTAAAAACTTGTGGGGAACATATATTACCAGTGAACTTTAAAAAGAACTCTAAAAATATTGGCAATAAGACCAAAAATAAGCCACTCTCATTTCTATCTATAATTATAGTCAAAGATAAAACAATGAACAGACTATTGCTTTGAACTTTTATTGAAAGTTCAACTCATTACCTCCTTATTGTCTCCTCTCCCAAACCACAGCCACCGGCTGTACCTTATGCCACTGAACGCCACCTAAGCTGCTGTACAATTTGCATAGTGTGCTCACTTAACATTTTCTAAATTCCCCAACAGGATGTAAGTTCCTCCCAGCTAAGATCTCTGTTTTGACCACTGCTATATCTTGGGGAAATGCTCAATAATTATTTTCCATCGGGAAGTTAGGATTCAGCAATCAAAACTATTTAAGATAGACATGATAAACAGATAGCTTTACAAAACAGTACTGTTGAGTATAAACAGCGGCAGGAAAAATTAGGACTCCTGACACAGTGCCTTTCGTGCAAAGATCAAAAGAACACAAAATTTTGTTGATAGACATTAATAACTACATATGTACTGAAAGTGTAAGCATATTCCAGAGGCATATTTAATCTCAGGATAGAATTACCTCTAAGGAGGACCAGAGAGAAACGCAGTGGTTAAGAGTCATGCGGGGTGTTGCGTCCTTATCTGCCATGCTTTGTCCTAAGATAGTCTGGGGACGATGCTTTGGTGTTCATATTTTAAGGACATTTCAGGAGGCTTGTAGTTGTGGTTTATTAAAATAAGCATCTCTACAAGCTCTCCTACCAGGCAAGTTGGGGTTACACTTGCTGATCTCACCCTCACTCTGAGGCGTTTTGGTTTTTGTTTGGTGGGAGGAGGGTTACGTTTTTCTTTCCAGTCCGAATACCTGGAATAGTTTGTAAACAGCAATTGAAAGTAGCCAGAAAGTTGGTGTGAATACTTAGATGAACATTTGTGGACAGAACATTGCACTGGGTATTTGGGTTTATGCCTCATTCTGAATATGGCAGCCTTCATTTTACCTTCAGCACAATTTTCTGGCTCACAAAGAGAAACTCACCTGCAGTAAAACACTCCTTCAGTAGAAGAAAAATAGAGCAGCCACATGCGTAGTATCTGGTTGGCCAGTTACTGCGACTTAAGAGCATAGGATATAAGGAGACAGCGGGCTTGAGAATTTCAGGGACTGAGGTCAATGTAGTCCTTTCCAGGATTCTGTTTTTGTTTTTTTTTGGGGGGGGGGGTGTTTTTGTTTTGTGTGTGTGTGTATGTGTGTGTTTTCATTTTGTGTTTTAATTTTTCTCTAGGACCACATTATTAGGAAGAGGAAAACCAGGAACTGAATGATTTGTGTTAACTTTTCCCTCTTTCTTTAAATCTGGTCAATCTGAAAACAAAAACAATTCTTAATATCTGCATAAATTTAAAATACCATTTTAGCCCTTTGTTGATGCATAGATTTTTTTTAAAGAATGAATCTTTATGTCTCATCATATTTTTTTCTTATGGAACAGGCCTTAGGATCTAATTTGAAAACAATAAAAAGTTGTCATTCTGTGATGCAAATGCCACTGTGGAATAGTCGTCCTTTCGAATGACTTTGATATTGTTGTGTTTCTTAGATGAAGGGCTTCTTGGAGCTGGAAATGTTAAAAGAAGGAGTGAATGGAGAAAGGGAGATGAAAACAAGAGGATTAGAATGTAGAGAGTGGGGAGTTTAGAAAAAGAGTAAAGAGGGGAGGAAAGGGGAAGAGAGAAGGGGTGGGGAAGAGACAAGAGTCAACCTTTCCCCTTCATTACCAAGACAGCAGTATCATCCAGTTTTCAGAAATGACCTCTTCAGTTCTCTTCTTTGCCCTCTAAATTTGTCAGACTCCATGATTTTCCGCATGCTGTTTGCTCTTTACAGCCAGGAAGTGATCACCTCAGAGTCTCAGGTTCCTGTAGCTTGTTTATATTTGTGTATCCTCTCTAACAAATGACAGCTGAGAGTATCTTCCTGTTGACTGTCGACAAGGATTGACATCCTCACATTGTTTCCCCCATCCACTTCCTGCTCAAGTACAATCTTCTATAATGTTCCCTTATCTGTGCTCTCTGCCATATCCTCTACTCTTCAAATATCTCCTGGGGAGCCTGATCAATTACTCAACATCCTGGCAGTCTTTTCGCACTCAACAACAAGATCTCTTTCCACTCCATCTCAGGAATACAAACGTGCTTTGCCTTGACATACAGACAAATGATGCGGATCCTTTGCTATGCCGATTAACAAATTAACAAACATACCAAGGCGCCTACTGATTTTTTCCCTATTATATGACAACTTGCTGTTAGAGTCAAAGCACAAAGGTCAGAAAATGTAAGTGGTTATTTAATTTTTTTCAAAATATGTACATTGTCCCGTGTCTGGTAATATATGTCTTTAATTCCAGCACTCAGGAGGCAGAAGCAGGTCTATCTCTATGAATTCAAGGCTATCATGGTCTACATAGCAAATGCCAGGCCAGTCAGGGATAAATAATGAAACACTCTTTTCAAAAACATACATGTGAAATTTGAAAGTATATGTTGCTAGCAAAGATCCTTATCTGGAACCCAAAATGATGTTCACAAATGATTTATGCCTCACACATTTACAATCTATGATCATCACAAAGTATCAAACAGAATGTTTTCTAGTTTCTTTTGTTGTAATGCAAGACACTGACTAAGCAACTTAAGGAAGAAAAATTTGGTTGGCTTTTAATTTCAGGTTACAGTACATTATTGTGCTGTGTAAAGACAGTGACATCACATCTGAGAACAGGGATAGAGATCAATGTGTATTTAGTTACTCAGCTCAATTTATTTTTTTTAACTCATACAGTTCAGGTTCCAACCTGTGACATGATGATGCCCACATTCAGAATGAGTTGTCACACTTCAACTAATGCAATCAATCAATCAATCAATCAATCAATCCAGCTTGGTTATGGTAGCACAAGGCTTTAATTCCAGCAATTAGGATGCAGAGGCAGGTGTAACTCTGAGTTTGAGAGCCTGGTCTACAGAATGAGCTTCAGGAAAGCCAGGACTATACAGAGAAACCCTGTCTCAAACAAAGGAGAGGGAGGACAGCAAGAAAGAAGAGGAAGAAGGAAGAGGAAGAAGAAGAAGGAAGAGGAGGAAGAAGGAGGAGGAGAAGGAAGAAGGAGAAGAAGGAAGAAGAAGAAGAAGAAGAAGAAGAAGAAGAAGAAGAAGAAGAAGAAGAAGAAGAAGAAGAAGAAGACCAAGACCAAGACCAAGACCAAGAAGACCAAGACCAACAAGAAGAAAAAGAAAAACAACAAGAACGAGAAAAGTAAGAACAAGGCAGCTTCCTTACAGGCATGCTCACAGGCCAACCTGATCTAGGCCATTCCCCACTAAGACCATCTTCCGAAGTGATTCTTGCTTGTGCCAAGTTGACCTTAAAAGTAACTAGAACCACATGCCACAACTGAAAGTGCCTCTGCCTATTAGCCTGGTGAGCTAAGCTTGACCCACGTAGGTTCTCCTGAAATTGCCACCGTTGGCCCTGCATTATGAAGCGTCTTTGTTGGAAGAGTCAGGCAAACTGCCTTGGCAGTGGGTGAGAAATGACAGCTACCTGACTTGAGAGATCTGTTGTGCTGGGTGAGTTACTCGGAAACTTTAGACATTGTGTTGAGTTAAAGCAGAGCTGAACATCCTCAGTGCCTAGCGCACGGCTGCATTTGGGAGCCCAGGAGGATGACGTAACCAGAAGCAGTTCATTAATTTCATTCTAAGGCTTAAGTTCCAAGTCACAGTAAATCAAAATAAGATGAGTTTCCTGGAACAAAGCTAAGGAACAATTTTTATGGTGTATAAAACATTTTATGGCTTCAGACTTTGTTGCAAGGAACTACTGAAGTTGCTTGCAGTGTTTTGTTTTGTTTTGTTTTTTTAAATAATTATATAAGCCCTTGATTACTCTTATAAAGTTTACACCTAATTTAGTGAAAGTGGAATTTTGTTCACCTTGAACACATAAAGGTAAGCTGCTAGTTAGAAAGTACAGTGAAGCTGGGCATGGTAGCACACACCTTTAATCCCAGCTCTTGGGAGGCAGAGGCAAGCGGATTTCTGAGTTCAAGTCCAGCCTGGTCTACATAGTGAGTTCCAGGACAGCCAGGGCTATACAGAGAAACCCTATCTCGAAAAAAACAACAAAAAGAAAGAAAGTGCAGTGGAAGGGGATGGGATGAAGAGATCACTCAGCAGTTAAGAGTACTTCCTGATCTATCAAAAGACCGAGTTCAGATCTTGGCACTTGCATGGAGCAGCTCGAAAGCCTTTGTAACTCCAGCTTTAAGCTCTAGGATGGAACACAGGATTCCTCAAGGTAGGAGCTAGAGAGAGTACCCAAGAGCCGAAGTGGTCTGCAACCCTATAGGTGGAACAACAATATGAACTAATCAGAACCCCCAGAGCTCGTGTCTCTAGCTGCATATGTATTAGAAGATGGCCTAGTCGGCCATTATTGGGAAGAGAGGCCCTTTGGTCTAGCAAACTTTATATGCCCCAGTACAGGGAATGCCAGGGCCATGAAGTGGGAGTGGGTAGGTAGTGGAGCAGGGCGGCGGGGGGTGGGGGGGAGGGTATAGGGGACTTTTGGGATAGCATTTGAAATGTAAATGAAGAAAATATCTAATAATAATTAAAAAAGAGATACAACACTCCTTTCTGGTGTGCACGTGTGCATGCACAAATACACACACACACACCATTTAAATACAATACAATATTTTTAAGGGAATGGTGTTTTCATATAGGATAATAATCAAGCAAGTTGAAGAGCCATGCCTTTAAACTTTAAACAAGCACCATCCTCAATAGTGGAAAGGCTCTAGTGATCCTACTATCTCACAAGTAACCATTAAACACATATAGCTACCAACATTATACAGAGAACATTACTGAGTAGCAGAATTTTTTTAAGGATATTTTTCAATTTCAATCTACTATAATGTCAGTAGTTACTGGCTTCCATGATTGAACAAAGAAACTTGGGATCATATAGTGCATATTAACTGAAATAAATTAAGTCTAAGCCACGATTTCATTATTAATACTAGAAATGTAACTGAAGATATAAATCTTATACTATCTTCTACAGACCCTTTCCTTAGTATTATTATCTTCTAAGCAACACTCAAGTCAGCAGGCAAGTATTCTTATCATCTCTATTACTGATAAGAAAACTGATACAGTAGGACATATTAGGTGACTTAGGTGACCTGTGACTCCAACTACTCATTCTTTACACGAGTTGTGAAGAACTAAAGATTATGGAGCTTAGCAGTAAGCCGATCTGAAACTAAAGGCTTTCTGGCATGGGCGGGGCACAGACTACCCTATACCCAGTGCTCTGCAATCCGCGAACATTCTTCCTTCCTCTAAGCTTCCTCATCTTGTGTTCTTCCTGCATTCCATTGTCTGAACCACTCTCGTTCCTCCGCATCATGGGATCTTAAGTCAGACACTTGCCTGTATTAAAATGGAAATTCTTATCTAGCAATTGAATAAAGCATTGTAACAGTAACAGGTTTTCTCTGTCTTTGGAAAATGTGCTGGAACTTGTAAGAAAAAAAAATCCATTTTCTTGTTTAAATTAACATAATGAAATATATTAATTTGAATATGTATGATGGATCATAGCTTAGAAAAAATGAATTGCACATCCCAGTGTCTAGTCAGTGTGCAGACATATTAATGAGGGCGCTATAAACTTGCCTTTGTGATAAGCCTACGCAGCAGGTATTCTGCTGGAGAGATGAGACTCATGTCTCTGAGAAAGACCTTGGTACTGCTAAACAGCTTATGTTTTATACATTTACATTGGAAAGGCAAACGTTGAAATTGGCTATCCAAAACCCAAGCCTGTGGTTTGGTGGATTCCCAATAATTGAAAACAGAACTTCAGTGCACTAAATCCATCTCTTCCGGGCTCCTTGCTGTAACGTGCTCCAGTCTGAAAACACTTGTTTTAAAAGAAGCCTCTCACACAAAGACAGGAGAGAGAGGGGAGCAGAGAAGAGAAATTATCATCAATACACTCTATGAAACACACTTGTCACTTGCTGAAATATTCTTTGCTTGGGTTGCTCTCCGGCGAATAGCCTTTCAGCTCCATGAAATAATAAGGCTCCTAAGCCAGGCAGCCTGATTTTGCAAGCCATAGAAGAAGACAGTCCCTGTGTGCAGGAGTGAGGCCAGTCACTGCCAGTGCTCCCCACACCCCCTTTGGTGAACCCTCTGTTCATGAACCCGGTTGTAGGAACTTTTTGCCCTAGTCAAACAGCACCCATGAGGATCCTTTCTAATGCAAGTGGCTGGTCTGCACCACCAATGTTACAAAGGCTGTTAAAGTGGTACAAAAAGAGAGAGTCAGAAAGAGGCAAGGACAGAAAAACCACAGATATGAAGGCAGTAATATATAGTGATCTTTCCTAATTCATCATAAGGCACACACTGTACGCACTATAGACACACTATGGACACACTATAGACATTATAGACACACAATAGATATACTATAGATACTATAGATGCACTGTGGACACACTATAGAGACTACAGACCTACTATAGACCCACTATAGACACATTATAAGAGAAGAACCTGCCAAATTAACTGAATCAATGTTTTGGGTTTTTGGTTTTCGGTTTTTTGAGACAGGGTTTCTCTGTGTAGCCCTGGCTGTCCTGAAACTCACTCTGTAGACCAGGCTGGCCTCGAACTCAGAAACTCATCTGCCTCTGCCTCCTGGGTGCTGGGATTAAAGGCATGCGCCACCATGCCCAGCTCTCAAAGTTTTATATGACACAGATGCCTTCAGAGATTAAAGGCACAGAGACTGAGGGGAGATGGTCTGTTTTTCTGATAAGGTGTGATGAAGAATGAAGAGCTAGGTTGAAAGGTGAGTGGAGCTGGATAATGGGCTAAGGCTTGGGGAGGACCCAGCAAAATGGATTGTTGACAGGCTTCCTGGTCTCTTTGTGTGGCACTTCTCCCTCCTGGGTATCTAAGTCCTCTGCAGTCATAACCTTTCTGCCAAAGAGAAGGGAGAAAGCAAACTTAGGATGCTTACGAAGGGCTTATATCAAGAACGGTTCTGGGGTCTATGACTCCTTTAGAAAAAGGAATTATGGTTTTTGAGAGTCACCTACAGAAGTAAAAGCAAGGAAGGAGGTAGGAAACCTGAGGACCGGAGAAAACCATCAGGCCCTTACCTCAGAGTCCCGCCAAGCACCATCACTGCCTCACGTTCCGGAGCATCAGATTTTGACTCACCAAATAGAGAATTTATAGTTTTGATTGCAAGCCACAGCAAGAGAACTTATGTGAGGAACAGTGACGTTATTAAGGGCTGTTTCTTTTGGTCTAGAGATATAAGTTGACATAGGAATTTACAGGTTGCTGTAAGAACTGCTTCTTTTACTCATTTTAATGAACTAATTCTGATTGTCATTAAATTTTGATTTTTTTCAATGAAAACATAAACTTTAACATTTAAGTATTTTTAGTGGAGGGAGGGGAGGGATAAGGGAAAGAAGGGGAGAGAACAACACATCAATACACTGATTTCAGGAGTGCTTGCGGTTTATTTTATTCCTTCTCTTTGCAAACCCTTTCCCTTGCTTCACCCACGTCATAACTCTAGTGAGTACAATAGGTCTCCTCCCTCATTTGATCTTATACTTTTTTATCTAAAATGTGCAGTACTATTTTAGCACCTTGAACTTATTATAGTGCAACTGTTCTCTCAACTTGATTTTAATTTTTAAATATAAACAATTAAAAAGAAATTATCCACCTTGAAAACACAACCCTTGATCATTCATTTTAGCTACCAGAGAGTATGCCCTGGAGTTAGTGAGCCTTAGTGTATTGGCTCATGAACATCTTGGCTGTTTGTTGTTGTTTCTCTCTCTCTCTCTCTCTCTCTCTCTCTCTCTCTCTCTCTCTCTCTCACACACACACACACACACACACACGTCTGTTCTTGTACGCATGTTCCTGTGTGCATGAAGAAGGCTTTTCCTCTAGTGCCTGGGATTTCTGGCTTCTCACTGATGTACATCTTTAGCTTATCCAGATCACACTAGCTGCTATTTAAGGTGGTTGGCTTTTATTCTCCACCCATGTCCCTTTACAATCTGCACACAACACAGTCACCCTGTAGCATGCCACATCATGTCATCCTTTGCCCAGAGTCTGGCAGCACCTCCCTGTTTTACTCTGAACAGCAGACAAATCCCTAACCAATCCCAGCTCACCTCTGCTATGACCTTCCAGCCCCTACTTACTCTTCTTTGAAAATACCTCTCTACTTTACGGATTTTGCCCCAGCATGTGAATCCTGTACCTTTAAGTCATCCTTTAAGATATCCCCTTAACAATGAGGCTGCTCACACATTGAGCTGTTCACACTCATTGGCTTTTTTCCCCATCCTAGAACCAGTATCCTTTGCTACACCAGGCAATAAATACTCGGTGCATTACTTATTTTATTATATTTTCTAGTGTCCTTTCCACACTAGAATATCAGCTCCATGAGACCAGAGTTCTTTGCATATGTTCATTGATGTGTCCCAAGCCATGAACAGTATGCAACTGTCATTCCTTGTCATTCTTTGTACGGTGCTGTCCAAATATAATATTGATATTTTATTGCGAATGTATGGGAACTCTAATTTGAAGAACTAGCGTTCTTTTTCTTTTCAAAAAAGAGCCCACACTCTGAGCAGGGAGCAGGTCTGCCTTTTCACTACTTTGTCCCCAGTATTAAGAACAATGTCTGGTCCAAAGTAGACGATGCAGACAATTTGCTAAACAAAGGGTTGTTTGGAGATTTCTTGAGAATTTTACGCTGCGATTTGGAAATTAATCGTGCTGAAAGCTAAGTCTATCGGAGGCTTTGTGACTAAGGCAAGCTAAGGGCTTCTGCACTCACCACTGAGCCCTAGGTCACCCAGCTGAAGGCTTTTCCTCCTAACAGCTTCCCTTTACAAATCCCATTGAGAAGAATGAGCATGGGAGTTTTTTAACTGCCTCAAAGTAAGACTCTCTCAGGGGAGTCCTGTAAGAAGTCTAGACCCAATACCCTTTCTGGGAAGAACCCCAGGCATCTTAATGAACAGGTGAGTTAAGGAAACAAACAGAGCAGACAAGCCCAGCAGCTCATCAGGGCCCCTTATAAGTCTTGCTTAGAGTAACAGAGCAGACAAGCCACAGACAAAGGGCCCTTTGCTGTTTGACTTCGGGCCCAGAGTCTCTCTTCTGTGCCTACCTAACATGGTCATTAGGGACTCAAGGAATTTGAAGTGACTCAGAACCCTATGTTTATGAATTAGTCACAGACATCACAACCAGAAGAAAAGAGGCTGTTGTCCACCCATCCAAAGCTGTTTCCAAGATCATGATTACTTCCATCTCATGAGCAGATGAAGCAGGAAGAGTACAAAGACCTGGACCACACCGGAGAAGGAGAAGAAATGCTGTGAGACAGAGAACCATTGGAGCCATTTGTGTTCATAAAGGAACAAGCCTAGGAATGTTTGATCACTCCTCCAATGAGAAAAAGCCTCCCCGAATATGCAAATTACCTGTTAAAAGGTGTTCAGGTCTGCAATACATCCAACCAGATACTACAGCCTTTAAAACATGACTCTTGTTCAGGGGAAGGGTTTAACACACACACCCCCGCGCGTGTGCGCACACACACACACACACACACACACACACACACACATGAAGAGGAGTGGAGAACTTATGTACAAAGCATAATTTGATCAGATAAAAACTCTCTGTTTTTAAATTTAGCGTATATCTCAGGATGATAGAGGAAGGGGTGTTTCAGAGGCCCTGTGGGATTTCACAACTCCTTGCACGTGTTTATTAGAGAGTGGGCAAAAATGCTTCCCATCTGTTAGCTTTCCCCAAGTGCTGACAAGAACATTCCATTATCCAGCTTGAGTGCACCCCTCCCCACCCCCATTTTTTCTCAGCCTTTTCTCCATTCGCTCTGAATGGACAAGAAGCTGTTGTAGTGATCACAGGCAGAAGGTGATGTTTGAATGTTCTAATGTGGCGTTCTAAGGAGAGGAACCACTCCAAGCTTCAGGAGCTTAAATGATTCACCCAAGACTGTCTCCTCCTAGGATTGGTCTTGAGCTTGTATTGTCCTCAGAGAAACTCCCACCCTGCAACAGACAGACAGACTCCCTCGAGTTCTTCAGTCAGAAATGGAGGAACTATTATTGGTTTACAGATAATTCTATTAAGCTTCTCCCAGGAACCTAGCAATAGTTTACATCATAACCTGCCACCAGGTGCGAGCCAACCTGGCATATCAGAGAACTTGACTATCCCAGCTCTCGCTCCATCTTCATCCTCTCTGTGTTCCCACGTGTTCCCAGCCTCTCTTCCTCTCTTCTCTCTCTTTCTGTCCTTCTCTTCCCTCATCTTTCTAGGTCCCCCCACCCTTCTCTTCCTACCCTCGCAATTAATCTTTATTCTAGGATTGTCACATGGTATGATTCCTCAGGGAGGACATCTTGGCAGGGCCCTTTCTCTTTCCTTTTTCTCTCTCCGCCGCATTATATGGAATTATGAAGCATAACATGGTGCCAAAAGACTCGACAAGCTCTCCGGGAGCGGATTTGATAAACACAGGCCAGAATCCTGGGACCCTACCTTTGCCTGCTTGGTCAGGATATCTCTTTCTCCTGCTATCCCTACTGCCACTTTTCTCCACACACCGACTGATGGTGAGGTTTCAATTTCCCTGGGCATCTCTTTCTTCCACCAATTCTCTCTCTCTCTCTCTCTCTCTCTCTCTCTCTCTCTCTCCAAAAACAAAAAAAGAAACCAAGCAAATAAACAAACAAACCCCCTCATGACTGTCTCCAGGTTAACCATGTCTGCCGGGCATCTGTCCTCGGTCCGCCTCCACAATCCAGCCACTCTGACGAGAGTGACTGTCCCACACAATCCCTAGTCACACCATGTCTTTGGGATGCCTCAGGTACAGCCTGCTCTTTCTCACTCCTGGGAGTTCTGTATAATTATTGGGTAAATATAAATAAATTTGACACTCCCCATTTCCCTTGGTGGGATATGACACAGCTGTTCCCTCCAATGGCTGCTCCTGAACCTAACCACTGATCTCATAACTTTTACAGATCATTTGTTTGTGATATAATTCCAAACTCTACTAAAATCTGTTCTCTCCATATGACAGTGGCTCTCGACCCACCTACGTGGACCTCCATACCCCTCTCACCTCCTACAGCTCTGCACTAGGAAGGTTCTCCAGATTTTATTTCTGATTTGCAGATTCTCACTGCCACTGACAAATGACTCTCGAACACCTTTTATACTTACACTCACTCTTAAACTTCTTCCCTCCTGAACCAGACCTGGCTCTCTGCTGCATGGACTTGGTGAGGTAGGGCACACTGGCGCTGGCCATATAACTTTCCCATTTTAAGATGACCACATGGTATGATGCAACAATTATACAATTTTTTGATCCTAACTAACTCTCTGTTTTTTATTAAAATCTCCTTTTAGACTAAGAAAACAACAAGGCTCATATTTTAAGTTGGTATGGATTTTTTTGTGATGATAGAAATCCAAAGTTATATTTTTACAACACGTTATGGATACAGAATCAGAGAGGTCTATCTATCCAGATTAACAAAAGCTGATTTAGAATGTGTGTCTAAGCACTTGTCTCCTTGCTAATACATAGCCACTCCATGCTTGTTTAAATGAATGTGCATCCTTTCTCCCGCCGTTTGCCACAGGCTCAATTCACCCCTCAGTTTATCTGGCCACTGGACCTTTGGGGAAATTGTGTTCTTCCATGGTGCAAACGCTCAACCTCACTCCCAGACACTAAGCATTTGGGAAGCCAGAGGAGTTTGCTCAGCTCCCTGTTGTCTTTGTAGCTCTGAGCCCCTGTACCCTGCCAGCTCACTCTGCCTTTGCTCCCCTTTTGCCCCACCCCCCATTTCTACAACAGCTTGACTGACCCAGACTCATCTAACAACGTTTTCCAAATACTCAGAGAAGCAAGATCCTCCCTCTAACACCCCGTGGGATCTGTGATTCTCATTCATGAAGTTTTACACAGTTTGGGTTGTTCAATTTTCTCCCTATAGTTAGTTACTTAATATCTATAAAGATTCTGATAGGATTCTAAAGTGGCCCCCAACATCTCCACCTTGTAATACAGAGACCTCTGTGTTAATCTCATTTCCTTGATATGGACATGGCCTGTGGATACAGTGGAGTGCCACTCCTGTGGTTATGAACTGTTATGTGTTAAACATAATTAATGTCCCTAATCGGTTGACACTGAGTTAAAAGAATATCATCGTGGGTGGGTACTAATCAGGAAAGCCTTTCCTTTTCTTTTCTTATTCTTTTTTGTTGTTTGTTCTTTTTTGTTGTTGTTTTTTTGTTTTGGTTTGGTTTTTGTTTGTTTAGGTGTTTTCTCTGTGTAGCTTCTGTGTAGTCCGGAACTCACTCTGTAAAACAGGCTGGCCTCAAGCTCAGAGATCCACCTGCCTCTGCCTCCCAAATTCTGAGATTAAAGGTAAGTAAGTACCTGGCTTAGGTGAGCCCTTTAAATGGAGATCCATGGACCCTTTCCTACTAACCTTTAAAAAAAAGCAAACTGACCTGAGTTTTGACTACAGAAAGACTATTTCTATAGACAACCCAGTTTAGAGGCCATCTTGGATACCAGCCCCCTGCTGTGGAGTGCTGTGGGTCCCATCAGAGGTGTCAGTGCTGCCGTGGTACTGTCGCCTGGGATGCTGGCAGTGCTAACACAGGGGTACATAAGCAAGCAGGACCATCGACAGCAGCTCTTCCCAGCAGCCCACACGACGCCTTCCAGCACTAGGAAATTCTAGTTAGCAGGAGAACACTTGAATTTTGTTCTCTGTGTCCTGCAATCTCAGCACACGGGGTTGGTACCGTTAGGGACCTGCCACCAAGTTCTCACGTGTGTACAACCAGCACCAGTAGCAAGTATTCAGAGAAGGGCTCAGGGGGTTCCTGGCCAACAACTCATGATGAGGTAGCCTAACAATGGCACTGAGTTTTCTTTTCTTTTTTTTTTTTTTTTTTTTTTTTTTTTTTTGGTTTTTCGAGATAGGGTTTCTCTGTGTAGCCTTGGCTGTCCTGGAACTCATTTTGTAGACCAGACTGGCCTCGAACTCAGAAATCCGCCTGCCTCTGCCTCCCGAGTGCTGGGATTAAAGGCGTGCGCCACCACACCCGGTTCCGAGTTTTCTATTTTTTAATTCTATTGCTTTCTGTACTGCGCCCTCCTAGCCACCACACCACCTTTGTTTAAATCCTCTAACTACTGGCTTTTAGGTAAAAAAGAAAAAGAAAAGAAAGAAAGAAAGATGGGTGAGAGGGAGGGAGGGAGGGAAGGAGAGAGGGGGAGAGAGGAAAGAAAGAAAGAAAGAAAGAAAGAAAGAAAGAAAGAAAGAAAGAAAGAAGGAAGGAAGGAAGGAAGGAAGGAAGGAAGGAAGGAAGGAAGGAAAGAAAGAAAGAAAGAAAGAAAGAAAGAAAGAAAGAAAGAAAGAAAGAAAGAGAAAATCTATAAAATATTCAAGTACTACCAATCTATAATAAAACCTCTTTTCAGAGTGTGAGGAGGGTCTTTGAATCACTATCTGTCGCAAACAAATAACAAATACAAACTGGTCCTGGGGCTTGGAAGCCAAAGGGATACAAATTAATAAAAGTAACATTTTTTAATTAGCAAGACTGTGGTCCATAAATGAAGCTGTGTGAGATTTCTGAGGCTTTATGAGAAAACTCCAAGTAAACAAGAGTCTTGTGATCTCTGTTTCTCCATAACACTGGTGGTTCGTGGAACGTGCTTTCAAGCGCCTCCCAGGTATATGGGATGGGAGTGGGTTTACTTCAGATTATTCATTACAGCTGGCTGTTTGTTTATATGCCTCTATGAAAGACCATATTTTGCCACATGCAGCTTGCCCTTAAGATTGTAACTCAGGGGATTCTTTTCAACCTCCCAGAGGATAAATTGTCTGATGCTCTGACTAAAGTTGGCCATTGCCTGAGACTTCAGTTGGCCTCATTTTTAGGCACCACTCTCCCAGATTTGTGCTACCAGTTAGAGCAATAAACAAGCAAGATCTACTACAGTTTGAGAAGACGCCATAACATGTATCATTTGTTCAGTCAAAATAACATTGGTACTGCAGCAGAGATGGGGCTTCTAACTTCTCTGTTGAAGAGACCTCAGCTAGGTGAATAATCTCTGTTCTTCCTGGGTCTCATTTCACCCAACCATGCGTGACTGTCGTTTCAATTTCTACCCCCTAAAAGAATTGTCCTATAGTAGTCTGCAGGGTGTGTGCTGGGAACATATCCACTCAGTACTCACAGCTGCAGGGAAGAAATGTACACAATAAGGTCAGGGGAAATAGCCACCCAGCCTTTAGACAAGCATAATCTTATCATCAACAATGTTCTAGCCCCATATTGATCTGTTGCTGCCTATTGGCCCTGGGACTCTTTGGGTACTGCTATGAATTAAGGTATACTCAACTCCAACATCCATCAAAGCCCAAGTATTGCACGTAACTGTGAGGGACCAACAGCTCCACAGTTCAACTTATGACCTCTGGTTGTCTTGCAAAAGCTGCGTCTGTAGGCAACATTGGCCATTTCCATAGGGGAGCAGCTGAGGTAATCCCCATCATACACTGCCTCCCCCTCTTTCCAGACGCAGGACAATGTGCAGAAGGAGCGCTCTTTCTCCCATTCATACTTTTGGTGAATGTTGCCTGAGCTTTAACAGCGTCCAGGGGCTCACAAGCACAGCCTTGGTCTTTTTGTTCATTTGTCCCCTGCAGGAAACACAGCTCAACACAAACTCTGCTGTATTTGTTCTCAGATCAGCCCCTTGTGTCTGTTTTCCTTTCGTCTCAGGCCCTCTTGGTTACTTTAGAACTTATAAACCCAATTTATATGCTACTCTAAGTCTCCAAATCAGCCAGAGAGATCATACCCCATAAGGAAAGCCACTAGCATCCTCAAAAGAGTCCCAGGGTCCTACTACATTATCTTTACTCTCCAGCCAAGGCAATCTATCTTGTCTAGTGAAGTAGGCATCAAAGGCCTCTTTTGTCACACTGCAGCTGCACATCTTATCACCCATAGCAAGAGCCGCACAACTGCCACCGCAGCTTGAAGCCACATCAGCCTGTTACCACATGGGGGAAAGTGGCCATATCAGGGTTTCCCCTGGGAATGCTCTACCCTGACTTTCCCTCAGCCTTTCTACCTGTGTTATCATCCACAGAAGGAATCCCGCCATGGCCACCAAGGCAAGGATGCATGTCACCCAATGTCACACATAAGGAAGCAGCCATATCAGTTGCCTGCAGACATTTGACACTGATTTTCCTTCTAGGAAAACATAAGGAAATGCCTTTACATTCCAGATAGTACGAACCAAGAGACCAAGTAGTAGTAGTAGTAGTAATGGTAGTAGCAGTAATAAATTTAACTTAGTGAACCAGTGAATTTGTAAATTTATTGAGTTACTTCCGGAGCATGGTGACTCAAAAGCTATCACATCACCAAAAGTCTCATCCTAGTATGAATGATGACTCAAAATTGCTACATTATGGAAGAGTCTACCTCCAGGAAACCATCTATTGTCTGTCTATATGTTAGGCTTTCGGAGGAGGAGAAAGAGGATCAAAAAGAAAGGTCCTGAATGAAGTTTCCTTCAGGGGACAGGTGTATTGACACAGCAGTAAACAGTGAGGCAGGGGGTCCGGAATGGGAGGCGGCGTCAGTTCTGGAAGGTAAAATTGGGTGTTTACTCGGAAGGGTTTCTGGGGGTAACAGGGATCCTGGACTGTGAGGTAGCAGCTTGGTTAATGTGTGACCTATGCTACATGACACTCAGGATAGAGGAGTGGGGCTGAGTTAATAGGTGACCAAAATCAAGCTTCCAGGGAACTTGAGGTGGTGTGGGGTTGAGATCTGGCTCTCTGGGAGAGTAGTGTTAGCTTTTACAGCAGCTATTGAAGGAAAAGAGGCTGCAGTGGGTGAGGCCACATCTGTAGGCTCGTTGCAGCACAACCTGGAAGGTCTTGGCTCTAACAATATAAATTCTAGAAACCTCAAACTTGATCCCACCCAAGACTATATTCAATTAAAAGACAAGAGACAGGGCTGGAGAAATGGCTCAGAGGTTAAAAGCACCAGCTGCTCTTCCAGAGGTCCTGAGTTCCATTCCCAGCAACCACATGGTGGCTCATAATCATCTATAATGAGATCTGATGGTCTCTTCTGGCATACATGCAGGCATACATGCAGGCAGAGCACTGTATACGAAATCAATCAATCAATCAAAAAAAGGACAAGAGACATTCCTGGATAGATCAGGTGAGGGTTTAATGAACTTCTCCTTTGCCTGTTATCCTTGCCACAAACCTAGCTATTGCTATATTGGCTAATTTTACTGCTACGACTGTGGACCAAGGTCTTCTGTCAGCCCGGCTTATGTGGTGAAATGGCCAGTGGAAACAACTCTCTACCACAGGTAAACCCCCTCTGGGTTCTAACTGCTTTTCAGTTCATCTGATGAATTTCAATTCTTTCCCGGAAACCTCCCTGCATTGATTGAGTCTTTTAAATAGTAACTCAACCTCCCTATTGCTACACACCACCACTCCCTGTCCCTCTGGAGGGCCACTGGTCCCGCCACATTGGACTCAGCTGTCATCTGCAGAAGCCCACAAACACTGGGCATGTTACCTAAGCAGAACCCTGCAAAGTTCCAAGCCAGGCTCATGACTCAGGGCGGGGAAGCATGTTTCTCCCTGAATCAGCCCCAGCCAGGCCACATCTGAGGCTTAGCCCAGCCAAGAGTCCAGCCACTGCCCAGCTGCCTGTGGACACATGGGCCCTGTGCTGTCTCAGCTGAGAGGTCCCCATCTGCTGATTCACTAGCACCTGGGGCTTCTTGGCTGGTCATCTGGAAAGGTACAAACTGAAGCTTTATTTATCCAAGGCAATCTTTTAGAAGTCACCCTATGTTTCTTCAAAGTGTCTGGATGCAGTGTGGAGCGTGGTTTATTTCATCCATGTTGCGGCAGCCTGTGTTGGAACTCCCTGAGGTTTGAAGCCTGACATCAACATACAGACTGACATGAACTTTCACTGGGGAGGCACAGAGGGTTGTGCGGGCAAACAGGAGAAATGACAGGATAACAAAGACTGCCCTGTCAGCTGAAAGGCACCCTGGATGCATGTCTCTGAGCTCTCACACTCATATAACCTGTGAAGGGTGGGCAAGCAGTCCAGGCGTGTGTTAAAGCCGGTGACTTGAAACAGGACTTGTCTGAGGTGTTATAAACAAATTTTCGCCCACTATGTTTGACAGTTACAAAATATTTTGTAGGTGATGGGTCATACATCTTCCTGACACACCATGAAACAGGAAGAAATGGAACAGTAGCTCTGTGTCACACGTGAGGAGTGAGAAGCACCGACATGGTAAGGAAGAAGCCGAGATCTGGGTTTGGGTGTTGGCTTTGCCACAGGCTGGGAAGATTAACCCTGTGACCTTTCTATGGATTTGTGTGAAAATTGTAGTTAATAATTCCTTCCCCACAAAATTTGTCACTAGGATAAGAACCAATATATGAAGCACCTCTATACTTATTATTCAATTTTCAATTTTCTTTTTCCTTTCTTGTTTTGTTTTGTTTTTTGTTTTTTTTGTTTCTTTGTTGTTGTTTTATTTATTTGTTTGTTTGTTTTGAGACAGGGTTTCTCTGTATAGTCCTGGTTGTTTTGGAACTCACTTTGTAGACCAGACCAGGCTGGCCTTGAACTCAGAAATCTGCCTGTCTCTGCCTCCTGAGTGCTGAGGTATGCCCACCACACCTAGCTCACTCAATCTTCTTGAGTCAAAGACTTAAAAGATGTTAGGAAGCATGTTCACAGGCACTCAGCTTGCAGAAGAAACTGGGGTCTGAATGAGGACCTTGGTTCAAGATATATTTACTGACCCTCTGGGATTTGATCTTTTGACTATGACAAGTGAGGTCTACACCCTGCTCTGCCCACATTCATATTTCTATCTGACAGAGAACACCGAAAGAGATCTTTGGTTCTCTGTATCTCTGCTTCCAGTTTCCCTCTTTCTAATTCTTTCTCTGTTCCAGGTGATCTTAAACCTTCTTTCCCCAGCAATCTCCTTTAGGATATATTTTTAAATTAAAATTTAAAAAGCAGATTCAAACAGCACATTGAATAGGAATGATGCCTTATTAAAGAAAATTGGTCAATTATATAGGAGAAAAATGTGACATGTATTAATATAACAGCAATTGTGTTTGATTGACAGGATTAGATGCAATTTTATTCTGATTTTTAAAAGTGTGTGTGTGTGTGTGTGTGTGTGTGTGTGTGTGTGTGTCTGTGTGTGTGTGTCTAGGCCAGAGAACAACTTTGGATTTTGTTTCTCAGGTTGCTGTCCTTGAACTCACAAAGTAGACTGCCTTGGCTTGCCAGGGAAGCCCCAGGAATCTGCCTGTCTCCATCTTCATCTCCCCAGTACTGGAGTTACAAGTGTGTGCCAACACAACTGGCCTTTTCTCACTGGTCCTGGGGATGGAATCAGATCCTCAAACACTTGACTGACTGAGTTTATCTCTTCAGCCCCTTTCTTCTATAATTCTTAAATTATTATAAGTAAAACATTATTAATAAATATGTGTTATGTTTTTCTTGAGTTGTATTATTATATGCTGATATATCATCAGAGACTCATTGGAATATAAAAGAAAAAGTTACAGCTGTATGCCCAGACATTAGCATTGTAGCTGGTGGTGAGATTGGAGAACATTATTTCTTCATTTTGTGCTCTCTTATACATAACTTTGTAACACAAACAGCAAAGACACTGCAAACATGAATCTGTCACAGAGTACTTCCCTGACTTAAGTACAAAAAAAGAAATTAAATTTAATATCTAAAGTTCCAGAAAATATTTTATAGCATGGACCAAATCTTTTTCAATAAGTTACAAAAAGTACTTTTTGATTAATAATTTTCTTCCCATTATACTCTCTGATAGTGCGGAGGATTAAGATAAAGAGAAAGAATTATTTCTTGAACAGAGATGTATGTTCTGTTTAGGATGATTGACCAGCAAGTTCAAAGGATCTGCCTGTCTCCACCACCCCTTGACATCTTAGCATTAGAACTGCAGGCATGAGCTGACACACCCAAAGGTTTCACATGGATGCTAAGAATATCACTAACTCACGTCTCAGGCTTCCACTGCAAGATTTTCACCCACTGAGCCATCCATCCCGCCCCCTCCACTCTTCGGGAGTTTCCAACCCTAATATGGTTTCCAACAATTGTGTCCAACAATAAATATGTTTTCCTTTAGGGAGGAAATTCTTCATTCCCTGCCTTGAGCCTCTGTTGAACAAAGCCAGATCTTTTGTCTAAAAGTATAAGTTACCAGCTGCCATATTCTTGATATCTGCATTCTTTACATGGTCTTCATTCTGAGTTAATATCTGGATTAACCCACAGGCTTTAAGAACATAACACTTTCTAAAGAGCTCCAGCAATGGAAACAGCTGTCAGTTCTTCCATCAAAGATGCTCAAACCATCACGCTGTCACATTTAAATATAAGAAGCCCCCAATATGGGAGAAGACATCCCTTCTGGTTACAGTCTTGTGTGTGCTAGCTCTTTCACTAATGTCCACTTAAAAAATATACATCATAAGTTGAGTATAGCGGCACATGCTTTTAATCCCAGCACCTGGGAGGCAGAGGCAGGCAGATCCCTGAGAGTTTGAGGCCAACCTGGTCAACAGAGTGAATTCCAGGACAGCAGGGGCTACACAGTTAAACCATCCATGTTATGAGAAACAAGCAAATGTATATTATTTACTTATATTGCATATTACATTGTACATATATGATATATATGCATCATAATAATCTGTCCATACCATACATTGAATGAGCTGATATTTCAATCTCCCAAAACTTTGGAGAAGATTGTGTGTTCCTTGCTGAGCCCTTAAACGTGTTTATGAACTGTGAGTAAATCTGTGCCTTGGCAAATTAGCGGACTGAAGCATTGAGTTTCACAAGTGCAGACTTAGACATTTAGCAACTATTAACTTTAACTTTTTTTCCTCTTTCAAGTTGGGGTAGTATTTCTCACTGAGGACATCTTTCCGCCAAACTTAATATTTATATCTCCGACTGCTTCAGAAGTCAGACAGCCAGATAGAGAGCCAGAAGTGTGAAGTGACAGAGTTTCTCAGATTCTCTGACTGAGTCACGTCCATCCCGCTTCAAAAGCAGCTGAGAGCTGTTTCTCTCCAAGAATTTTCAAGATTGTCTTTCTCCCGTATGACAGCTCTGTGTTCTGAGAGGAGCCCTATTATAAAGAAAGGAAAGTATAGGCTTAAAGTGGAACTGTCTGGTTAAGCAGTGTGTGTCCCTTTAGCTGTTCCCGTGGAGCCCTTATTGCCACACAACACAGAAATAAGGACAAAGCAGCTGAGACGCAGAGCCACAGAGGGGCCTTGAGGAGTGGCAGATGCCCTCAGTGTCTGCAAGTCTCAGGAGGTCTATGAGAGATAGCATTGAATCATGGTTTTGGAGAAGCTCGTGCCATGGAACCAGTAGGCTGTCTGATCCCTGCTCTAAAGATGCACCTGAAACCTTGCAGGTCAGTCCACCTGACTTCCAGAATTAGTGGGCAAGTGGTAAACTAAGTCAAGGTGACAGGGAAACGTCATAGAGGTACCTTTTGAGAAAACGCACATCTATGTGTCTGCTGACTGATTATTCCTCTGCAAACCTCAAAAATCTATTTTTTCCCCAGAGGTTACTCCTTAAGGTTAAAAAAAAAAATTGTTGATCCATACAACCTTTTAAATACCAGGCATAGAAGCATGGTGGGATGCAGCTTGCATCTGGAAGTTCAGCATCCACTGCTCACTCAAAAGGCAAGTAACTCAACCACCAAAACCCGGGACAGCATGGAACAGCCCATCCTGGAGGGAGAGTGCTGCGTGTCACAAAGATGTCAGGCTGGAGGGAAGTCATCAAAGAACAGGAGATGCTCTCAGAGGAGGGCAGGAAGACCCAGGAAACATGTGGCCAAATAGCAAAGGACAGTAGCAGAAGGAACACAGGTGGGAAGAGAAGCCTCACTGCTCAGTTTAGTCTGTGTCGCCAGCTAGCAGCGGCTAAGAGATGGCTATAGGAAGACAGAGGAGATGGGATATCAAAAGGCATTCTATCCCTACAGCTGTAGGTTCCTGCCTTCCTGATGCTGTGATCCTTTAATACAGTTTCCCATATGATGCCCCCCCAACCATAATATCATTTTCCTTGCTACTTTATAACTGTAACTTTGTTACTGTTATGAATCGTAATGTAAATATTTGTGTTTTCCAATGGTCTAAAGGTGACCTCTGTGAAAGGCTCCCTCGACCCCTCAGGGGGTCGCGCCCCCACAGGTTGAGAACCCCTGCTCTACAGGAAGTAGTTTGTCTAACTCTGGTCCTATGTTATCATTGTGGCAATGTTTCCATGTGACAGTTCCTACAAACAGCCCGCCTTCCCCTTCTCCCCACGCTCTAAGATGTCGTCATTTCCCACTGGGTTAGGAGGACCCTCTGGCTATGTCTTTACACTCTCCAACTATAAATGTTTTAAGATTTATTTATTTTTATTTTAAACGTACGAGTGTCTTCTTGCCCGTGTGTCTGCTCACGCTGTGCATCCAGTGCCGGTAAAGACTAGAAGAAGGACTCGAATCCTCTTACCTCTGAACCTGAACTTACAGATGGTTGTCAGCAACTATGTGGATGCCAGGAATTGAACCTGCGGTCCTCTAGAAGATTCACAAGTGCTCTTCACTGCTGAGCCATCTCTCCAGCCTCTCTTCAACTTCTTTTAAGCATCTAAATTCAATGATAAATTTTGCCAGAAAAATATCCCTGCATTGCTGGTCTGCTTCCTCAGCCATGGGTCCAGGGGAATCTAGTTACACTCTGCTTATTCCAGATGTTTCAGAGGGAGTTGAGTATACCAGAAAACCAACAGGTCCTTTCAAAGTCAGAGAAAAGTTTTGATTGGTATAGAATCTTAATGATGTCATGTCGCATGTAGTTACCAAAAGCTGGTAAGATGGCTTAGTGGGCAAAAATCCCTACTACCAAAGTGTGGCGACCTGAGTTCAATATCTAGGACCAGATGGAAAGAGAAGAGAGAGCCAAATCCCGCAAGTTTTCCCTGACCTACACGTGTGTACCAGGGCACACGTACACTTGTGCGTAAGTAAATAAATGTCATTTCAATTTTTAAAAATTAGCGCCTACAGCAAACACAATTGAAAAAGTTGAGTGCCTTTGGGAGCTCTGCTTGTTCGCACTTTCTCAGGCTTCTTCCTTCAGCTGCTAGGATCTGTTCTCTTCACTGAGCCATACAAAGGATGCTAAAAAACAAACAAACAAACAAACAAACAAACAAAATCACTTTTGGACAGCGTCTTTCACCGGCATTCTGCTTCTGAGCCTCCCAAGTGACTCATCCTGAGACTGGGTGCTGCAGCCTCTGCCCTGGGGAATGGCTGAGTGGGTGACTAATAGTTCACACTGGAGAGAGAGCAGGAAGTTGGCTCTGTGTTTATTATTGGAACCAGACACTAAGGAGCTGTTTTTTTTAAAAAAGCACTTGAAAACACTTGAGCCCCAAGGAATGTTGCTTACCTACTTTGCATCATTCTTGCTGTTAAGGTTAAAGGTGACTTTGCCTCTAAATGGGTTTTGGAGGTGTGACAATAAGTTAAGTGGTGAGAGAGATTTGGATTTTGACGTTTAAAAGGAAAGCACGTCATGAGTTACTAGTAGAAAGAAAGAAAACCTCCAACTGATTTTTGACTTACTTTTTGCTTTTGTTGTCTGGTGAGATGAGATTCAATTGGCAGGCATCTTTCACCTGGGAGTCAGGGTTCCCTTCTAACACCAAGCCAACAATGAGACTTCATTCTTAAACGATGATGGTGATGATGGTGATGATGATAGTGATGGTGGTGGTGGTGATGATGATGATGATGATGATGATGATGGAAGTGATCGGTAACTTTGGATACAGAGATAGCTCAGTTTATAAAGTGTTTGAGTACCTGAGGTTGCTCTCCAGCAAACATGCGTGAAAATATGGTAAGAAGAGAAGTTCTGTGTCTGCAAACCCAGCAGTGGGGAGGAATTGACACAGTAAATCTCTGGGGCTGGATGCCCAGACAGCCTGGACTATTTGTCAAATCCCAGGTCCCCGTGAGAGACATTGCCTTTAAAAAGATGATGGATGGTGTCTGAGGACAGACAGACAGACACAAATAAGCTAAAATGCAATTATTATATCCTTCATGGGTTTGGGTAGGAAAACTGTTCTTACCTTATGGATTAATATCATTTGGAGACTTGCACCAGTCTTTTTGTCAAAGGATATTTCTTTTCTTTCTCTACCTGTTCAGTTTCCTCACACCACACTTAACAACGTAGCAAGAGCTCTGTCCATAGACCAATACCATCAGTCAACCTGCCACCAGGTTAGCATCAAGGAGAAGGAAAGCCATCAAGATGAACCTCATCCCAAGCTGGACCTTAGCTGAGCTCTTGAATCTTCTTTCCCACCAAACCAGAGAACCACAAGAGAAAACGGATCTTTCACATGCCTTCTCTCCTCTATTTGCAGATTCACCGTACACAGTAAAACAGTGAAAACCCTGTGGTCTTCAGGTTGTTAGACCAGCAGACAACCGCAGGCACTGTCAGACTGCTTTATCCCATTAACAGATTTATAAGTAATAGCTGAAGGTTACGTTTGCTCCACAGAGGTGAACTTAACATTTATAAACTATAAAACTCTGTCCTCACACACGGAAAAGCTGACTTTGATCTCTCAGTTTGTAAGTGGGTACCACAGAGCAGTTACCCTCCCTGTCTCTGCAGGTCAGTTTACACACAATTCACTGGGCCAAAAGGTAAAGATGGCCCTTTCTGCCTATTTGTAATTTGGAATAAAAGCAGAACCAATTTAGCAAAAAGATATTGGCATTTTAAATTCTCCATTTTCATGCTTAAAGATGCTGAATTATCTAAAGTATCTATTCACATATCTCCCCACCAATAAAACATAGTTCACCAAGATTTTGTACTCTCCTTTTTTTTCTCCTACTAAATATGACCCTTATTCTCCTCCATTGTTCTTAAACAGCAAGTCATAACGTGACTGTAAATAAAGGAACCTCAAACATCTCTCAGAGTTGACCCTCCCTTCATCCCTTCCTCTTGGAACTCTGTAAATGGGTAGATGCAATCTGACACATGGCTGTTTTCTGCCTGGTGCCTTTCTCCTTATAGGATGCATCTGCACGCCAACAGGAATTCTCATCATCTGAACCTAGTAGTTTGGACATGGCATTTAAAAGTATAACTATTCTAGGGGCTTTCTGACAGCCTCAGAGGCTGATAAGGGAAATATGTCGAGGTTGGAAAGTCCTGACAGGGTAGACAAAAACGCTGAGCCTGCCAGTTTTCCTTCATTTAATGTGCCAAAGGTCACCGGGGGAATGAGATCCACACTGGAAATGATACCACGCAGTTCCCAGGCCTCTCGGAGTTACCCTCCTCACCTCCACCCTTACTTTTCCCTCTTTGCATAAAGCTGCTTTCCACCGGCTCTTGCTTCTGAATCCTTTCCTGATTCGATGATGAAAGTTTCCAGGAGAAAGGAAAACCACTGGGAACTCAGTTTAAAGGCTTTTCCATCTGAGCAGGGAGGAAGTGGGGAGAGCCAATGATTGCGGCTCGTTTTAGAAGAAGGCACCGTGTCCCACAAAAAGAGAACATTTTCAGCTTCAGTGACTGGACACAGGGAAGGAAATGTATAACTGGGGAATTAGAAGAGGGAAGAGAGCTCCAAGACTTAACTATCATTGTTCCTGAGGGCAGTCTGACCCGCTGGCATTGGAAAGAACCTCTTATCCCCAGAGATTTAAATGGTACCGGGACAAAGGCTACCGTGGATGCATGAACTCCCGATGCTATTTCTCAGTTTGAGCATAGCCGGGTTGCCAGAGATGCAAGATTTGCCCGGCTTGGTGGGAGTCATCTTTAAAACAGTTCTCAACAGTCTGGGGAGACCTGGCTCAGCCATCAGAGGTGACTGTATTCCCAGTCCCCTGAAAGAAAACAGAGGCCATTTAGTTCTCCAGCAGCCGCCTTTCACCAGCAGTGACATTATGTTAGAAAACAATTTTAGAAATTAAAGGTGAAACCAAAAAAAAAAAAAAAGTTACATTGCACGGGAAATCGCTGTCAATTCCAGTGACTGGTTACAGAGAAGCACATTTAAAGAGAGCGTTTCTAGCTCAGTGTTCTCCTTCCTGACAGCTTTCCTGTGGTGGACGCAATGCCCATGTCAGGTGATTTCTGTACATTAGACTTTCAAATCACATCTGGAAATGTAATCTCCAGGAATACACAGTCCCTTCTCTGCTAAGAGACTTTCCCTGTGGCCGCTTTAAAGGGATGTAGAAAACAATACAATTCTCTGACTTCCCCACCCACAAGGTGCATTTTCCCCTGGCGTTTTTTCCCTCACAAGGCTCCTCTGTAGCACCACAGACCAATACAGGAATTAAATGAAGACCTTTTGAGTATGATGAGGAACATGTGGAAATAGGCGCTACAGGCCATGGGAATTATGGCCCTAACCTCACGTCCTGGTGGATGAAAATGGTTCTCATAGCATTGGGAGCTAAGAGGAAACTTGTTGGGACACCCCACCATGTCTACCCCTATCCGCACACACCCAGGAGAAGTGTCAAGGGTAGACTCAGTGCAGTAGACTTAGTGCCTTCCAGGGCTTTCTGTGCCTGGCACAAGCATGGTCCTCCTAGGATGAAAAGCAGCTGTTTTCACACGTGATATGGATGGGGAGGAGGGAGAGCTTGACTTTGAAAGAGAAGATTGGAATGGAGTAAATGATACCCTGCTAAAGACACCATGATTTCCCCAACGGCATTTTTATTTAATGATAATGAAATCTGGTCTCAGTGCAATTTCCTCCTAACAGCCAACTTCTGCTGTGAGCTGTCTTGGCACTAGCAATACAGAAAGCCGTTGTGGGGTGAAAGCCAGCGAATGCACTATCCTTCCTTGTGGCTTTTTCTCTAAGCAGTGACAAGTTTTCACGGAATAGTTGCGAACGTAAGCAGGTGACACTTCAGATTAATGCCTTAACAGGGGCAACAAAATCTGACAAAGAACTTGCCAGAAAATGTAAGAGGCTCTGAAACAAATTATTTATTCCCTGGGAACCCTGTATGAGTCAGCCACAACAGGATAATAAGGTTCCACCATAAAGAGAGCAGGAGAGAAAAACTAGGAAGAATTTCTCTTTTGTTTTCTCTGCAATTTTCTACTAAACAGCTAATATAGAGCATGTTGCCTGTAGGAAGTATAGACTGGTGTGGTATTAGGTTTTTTAGCCTTAGCTTATGCATCTCCAGTCTATCTGCCTGCTCTTAGGAGACTGGGAGGGAACGCCAGGGGCATGTATGCATGTATTGTCAATACTAAGACAGTGGCTTGCACCTCACTGCATGCTACGTGTGGATGCTGAGGTACCGGGCAAGCAGCCATGCCTGAAGAGAGCCTGAGTAGGCAGGGAGAGGGCAAACAGAATGAAGTCTTACAAACCACCACACTGAACAAAGGAGCACCAGCCTGGCTCTACTCACTCAGCCGATGATAAAATAGTAAATTAGGGGAAGGAAGGCAAATCCCAAAAGAAAAATGGGCTATTTGGGACAAAAGGGGGGTTGAATACAGAGGCCCTTTACTTCCCTAGTCATTGTTACCACAGCATAGTATACCAGGCACAAGGTTTGTCACTCACCCAACCCTAAGAAGTCTGGAAATATGAGGTCCTGCTCTTTGACAAGGGCAACTCTGGTCCTCATTTTCCACTATTAGTCAATGCATTGGCTGCATTCTGAAATAGAGTCTCAGAACCAGTGGCTCACAAGGCTGGCTTCTTAACTATGCTGTATGGGGGCTGGTGTGATACCCTATGACCTACCCAGTCCGGACTATGGACAAAGGATTCTCTGGTTCCCTGCACTTGAGGCACCAGACCCATCAAAGGAACTCATTCGGGATAGCATTTGAAATGTAAATAAAGAAAATATCTAATAATTTTTTTTAAAAGGGGGGCTTTCTTACAAGACATCCTTCCAGGAGAGTGGCCGCAAGCCATTTTAGAGTGAGTGTTTCTTCTGTAGCTATCCATGAGGACTCTCTTCCAGTCCTTCTGCTTCCGACCCTTCTATGCTTGCATCTCACACCCCAGCCATGATGAGAAAACCGAACAGAAATGTTTTCCTGTGCAAAATGAATGGGGCCATTAAAATAAGATAAATGAAGCTGTATTCAGCTGCAAAATTTAGCTGTAGAGGCTCTGTTATCTGTACCTTAGCAGTACCTATCAGCACTGAATTTTGGATCCCAGCCTTACTTACTGTATAAATATGACTATGCGCACGTTCCTTGGGTCAAAGTCTAGTCTGCCCTGGCAACGTGAAGAGATGAAAAATCACTCTCAATTTGTCCTAAGGTTTCAGCAGGGACTGGGGATTGATTAACAGCTGCATTTTCAATCTAACTGCAGTCCAGTTTCTGAAAACAGTGCAATTTTTGTTTAAAAAAAAAGACATATTTTAAAGTGCCGAACGCATAGGAGAGGCTTTTGAAGACTTACCTTCCACAGGACTCACACTGTCTGAACAAGTTGTCAGTCTCTGCAGCCACCACTTGCTCAGACATTTATCCTGAGAGTTTGGGGACCAGGGAGGTATTAGCCGATGAACATAGCAAAATCTATTACCTGTCTTTTGAGTTATCAGTGTTAATGGTGAAATGTTCACAGTAGGGGTTGTCTGGGTCACCTGTCAATTACTGAAATCTGGGAGGACAGGCCCTAAGGCTAATAGAGGCCCAACAGTCAGCTAGTAAAGTGACAGCCCAGAGAAGTCACTGAAGTAATTTTGCCTATTTGTCAATAAGATGCTGAAATAGTTTCCTGCTTTCCTACCCTTCAAATCCAGACTCTACAAATAGTCATACCTGAAGTAAGCTCTGTGTAAGCATGCTCTCTGGCTCTTGTGTCCACACCATCTGATACCATCAAAAGGATGGCAGCCCTAACAAGGCCATCTCCTCGTTTGACCCCAGTGCTCTCTGTACCTTCTCCTCCATGGTTTGAGCACTGACTATCTTACCACTCTCCTGTTTGCTGGATGAAATCCCTTTCCTCTTCCACTTGTCCATTTCTGTCTCTTCTTCAAGAATCTCCCAAATAGGAAAGACTCATAGAAGCATACTAAATGCATAAGATTCAGACTCCTGCAAACTGAGAGTGTTGCTGGCAGCCATAGTCAAGGCCAAATACTTCCAGGTTCTTGATGTCTTGTTCAGAGAGTTTCATGACTTAGTCACCTCAGCTAGTGCTTTTCAAACACTAGTGCAGACATGAATGATGTAGAAATGTTCAAGGTGTTTCTGCATCCTAATCCCCAGAGTTTCTTACTGAGTAGGTCTAGGGAGGAAGGCTGAGAATTTACACTTCTCACAGGCTCCAGGTAATGTTGACGCCTGATCACTTTGAACAGCACTGATCCGAACCAGGAACCAACTCTCATGAGTTTACTATCCATGAAACTCCCAGGAATGGGAAACTGGAGCAGGAGTGGAAGGCTGAGAGGTCATAGAAAGAGAAGATAATTACAAAGGAGTAGCAAACATTACCAGCCAAGAAGAAAATGGAGAGCTCTCTTATGGTGGCAGTGGACTGAACACACTTGCTCTGTGGCCTTCCCAGTGTGAGAACACAGATGAGCAAACACGAACAAACACATTGAGCGTAGGACAGGGGACATGTATGGCAGTTCCAACGAGTTTGCATTCTTTTTACTGGCCATGGCCATGTTTTCAAGACACTTGCTGCCAAAAAAAAAGAGAGAGAAAGAAAGAAAGAAAGAAAGAAAGAAAGAAAGAGAGAGAGAGAGAGAGAGAGAGAGAGAGAGAAAGAAAGAAAGAAAGAAAGAAAGAAAGAAAGAAAGAAAGAAAGAAAGAAAGAAAGGAAAGAAGAAAAGAAAAGAGTAGAATAGAGAAGTAACAAAAGGAGAATCAGCAACCAGAAACTATGTAGCAGCGGTTGAGGGTGTGGCTCAGTGGCTGAGGGTGTGGCTCAGCGGTTGAGGGTGTGGCTCAGTGGTTGAGGGTGTGGCTCAGCGTTTGAGGGTGTGGCTCAGTGGTAGAAAGCTTGCTCTGGATGCTCAGAGCTCTGAGTTTGACCTTTAGTGTGAGATTGTGAAGGAGGGAGGGAGGGAGGGAGGGAGGGAGGGAGGAAAGAGGGAGCATGAGACTGGGACTGAGGGAGGAAGGAAGGGAGACTGGGAGGGAGAGAGGAAGGGAAGAAGTGGAAGGAGGAAGGGCGGGAAAGGGAAGGGGAGAGGGAGGGAGGGAGGGAGGGAGGGAGGGAGGGAGGGAGTCATTTAAATGATCATTAAACCCATGATTCGGAATTAGAAGCTTTAAATGAAGGCATCAAACATCTGTTCTAATATTCCTTATATGGTAAATATGAATGTTGAAGAAATATGTACAAATAAATTTCATTTAGAGCAGAAGAACAAAAACTAACCACAAAGCTAGTGAGAAGTTAGAACTAGAGTCACAGCACAGAAGCAGTTCATTGTACAGGCTCAGTGGCATAATGAGGATGCTGGAGTAGACCATGTGCTATCGTATAGATCTACAGGAACTAACAAATTTATACAAATTATCTGGGGTGGAGGTGGGGGCTTTAAAAAATAAGCACAGCCCAGGAGCAATTGGAAAACATCTATCTATCATTTAGGTCATCAGAGGTTTACTTAGAAAAGGCAAAGGGATTAGTGAAGAAAAATAATTCTAAAATTTTCCCTAATTTAACTGGGCATGATGGTATACACCTATAGTCCTGGCACTTGGAAGAGTGAGGATGGAGATAGGGAGACTGTGAGTTCAAGGTCAGCATATGCCACCATGTAAGACACTCCTTCAAAGCAGCCAGGAAGAAAACACAAAACCTTTCCCAATACAGTAAAAGTGGAGAATACCTCACACCCAACAAGCTATGAAAAGACAAATACATACATAAGACACACACACACTCACTCACACACACACCCCTCCAAGGATAAGAGTAATAGGAAAATTTAATGACAAAACAGTCAGTTCACGAGAAAATGTGACGGTACAATATACTTGGTAATAAATCTTCAAAGTACATAAACAACAACAATCTAGAACTACAGAGAGAAATAGACATTCGCAAGGTATACATGAAGAATGCGAATGTGTGTCCCTCAGAAATCAGTAGACTAAGTGTACATAAAACTAGCAATAAGACTCATCATGAACTACCAAATTGCCTACATCACATTTACCAAGCCCTCGAGCCCACAGCAAGAAACACATACTTTTATTCATGGACTACTCATTAAGACAAACCACAACGTCAACCTCAGAAACATTTAAAATATTTTAAATCATTTAAAGTATATTCTCTGACCACAGAGTTTTAAGAAATAAAATAGAAAGGAACATATAAAATTCTTGAATACTTGGAAATTAAACCCACAAGTCAAAATGGAAGTCTCAGTGGGAATCAGTCTTTTGATCCAAATGAAGTGGTAAGATATAAAACCTACAACGTTTTAAAAGGAAACGTACTCAGACACGCAAAGATTGCTCAGTGGGTAGAGCCACTTGCCTCCAAGCCTGGCAACCTGAGTTCAGGCCCATGGCAGGAGACAACCAACTCTGGCCAACTTGACCCCCATCATGGCACAAGCATATTTGCCCTCCTCCCCAACAAAGAAGTAAATAAATGCTAATTTAAAAAACAAATTAATAAGGGAGTTTGGATAAGTAAAAGAACTCTAAGGTAAAGCCCCAGAAGCGCAATTTATTCCAGAACAACTGATAAACTGTCATTTCCTTTACCAGTGGGATTGCAGCTATACTGGTGTCCATCGGCCCCATTCAGTGTTGGCATTCAGGGACAGATAACTGTTGTGAGCCTGTCTTACATCTCCTAACATTTAATGTAGCTTTGGCTTCCACCCACTACCTTCCTGTAATTTGCACAACCCCACAGTTTGACAACCAGAGCTATCCAAGTCTAGACGTGGGTGACTGAGTTTGTTGAGGGAGACAAACATCATTCCCTATCTTGTGGACTGAAAATCACTGTTGCGCTTTATTAAACTACTACATAACCTTATCTTAAGAGCATTTTGATTACTAGAACCTTTTTTCCCTATCATAGCCCATCCTGTTATGGATATTTCTACAGAGAGACAGTATACGAGATACAGGAGATGTTATACTATAGAGTGTATTCTTTAGAATGAACTGGCTGGACCTCACAGAACCAGTATCATCCCCTGGATGGAGAACCCAGATCGTACTCCAAAGCTGAACCAAGTATGTTCCCAAATAGATCAGGGGTTCTGTTACTTCACATGTATGATATATTTTTGTGTTGACACAGAATTTCTACCAATCTAATAAATACAAAGGACCTTCTGCTTGTATCTCTCTGGTTGCTGGTGACTTGGGTTGATCGGTTTATTTTATTTTGCTTTGTTTTTTTCCTAATTTTTAAAAAATTGTTTGACAGTTTCATATATTTATGTATGGAATAAATTTTAGTCATTTACACCCATCCTCACCTCCTTCTTGTGACCTGCCTTATTCTGACTCCCAGGATGCTTTGCTATCACCCCTTGTTCTTTGAGCTTTCTGAAATAGACAGTAGATACTTGTTTATGATCTCTGTACAGGCAGCTACACATACCAGCATATCCCTACTTAACTCAGTATCCATTGCGCAAACCTCCCTTCTTTAGAATCATATTAACATTGAATCTACATGTAATCAACTTCTATGAGCACTAGGGAGTGATGTTATTTTGTTCCTTAGAAGCAGTGAATTACCCTGGTAACCTGCCCTGAACAGTATGTGCTTTACCACCAACTAGCAATGCCACTAATGTATTTCTTTTCCGTTTACTGACAAGTAAGTGTCCCTTGTGTCCACCTTGTTTTCCGTTTACTGACAAGTAAGTGTCCACCTTGACATTACCACACAATTTCAACTACTAAAACTTTATAGTAAGTTTTCATGTGAAAAGCCTTTCTCATATACTTTTCCTCAAAATTGGCCCTAGATAGATATCTCTATGGGATGTTTGTTTGTTTGTTTGTTTTGGTTTTGGTTTTTTGAGACACGGTTTCTCTGTATAGCCCTGGCTGTCCTGGAACTCACTCTGTAGACCAGGCTGGCCTCGAACTCAGAAATCTGCCTGCCTCTGCCTCCCGAGTGCTGGGATTAAAGGCGTGAGCCACCACGCCCGGCTCTCTGGGATTTTAAAATTGAGAATCTTAATTGAATTGTTAAAGATTTTGTAAATACAACATCCTTATTATACTGTGATTCCTACATTTTTATTTATTTTCTACACTGAAATCTTTGTAGCTTCTCATTTGAGTTACTAGTGCTGGACACTGAGCCCACTGTATCGTGAGACCCGTGAGGCACGGCCTACCACTGACCTACGTACCCAGCCCCACGACCTGCCTTTAAGCAGAACTTTTAGCCAAGATTTAGGTAAGCTTTTTCTAAGTTTGTTCCTGTTCATCTGTTTTTGTTTGTTTGTTTGTTTTTATCTGTTCTGAGGATTGAACCCAGGGCTTCAAGCGTGCAGCCACATGCTCTGCCACTGCGCTTCACCTCCAAGTTTTTGTTGCTATTGTATATGCAAATTTTGAAGGAAGAGAAAGATTGTTTTTCAGTGTTTGTTAATACTATAGAAGGCAATGAATTCTGCTGTTGTGATGAAGAAGAGGAAGGAGGGGGAGCTGTCAGCCAGTTCTCACAGCCTGTCCTGTTTATCATCTGTGAATCTATGAATACTGGCAGTTTTATTTCTTCCTGTGTTTAACTGGTTCTCTTGCCTTACTGTGATGACTTATGAAGCCTAATCAGTGTTGCCCAGGGAGCTTTGAAAGCAGGCATCTTGTCTCATTTGTAAATCTTAAGGAAACATTTTTTTTATCTCTTCATTTCAAACGTTACATCTACATTAGCCCTGGAAAGTACACTTCATGAAGAAAGGAATGTAAGCCATATTTCAAGTTAGTTAGTTCATTTACCCACGGCATAAGTGGAATTTTTATTTTTATTTTGTGATACTTGTCTAGCCACAAAGAAGGGGTTTCATTGCTACAATCCCTGAATGGTAAACTCATTTGAAGAAAAAACCAAAACCAAAACCAAAACCAAAAACAGCTTCATTTGTTTTGATAGAATTAGAAGAGGGTGAAGCCCAGGGTTATTCCTTGACATCTCCTTTTAAAATGTAATGATCTAAATTGACAAAGCTATTATGGTCTGTTGTTCATGAAATAGGTTAAAAATTAAGTAAAGGAATATCGGCAGAGCAGTCAGCTTGTGTAAAATCTTACCCTTTAATCATCATGGTAAAATGAAGATTAGAAAAAAAAACTAACAAGTGCTAGAAAGGTGACTCAGTGGTTATAATACCAAGGGCAAAGCAAGAAGACATGAATTCAGATCCCTAAAACCCATGTAACAACCAGATGGGTAGTGCCTGCCTGTTACCAGCAGAGACAGGGCTCACTGGCCAATCAGTCTAGCCCAAACAACTAGTTCTGAGAACAGTAAGAAACCCTATCTCTGGACAGCAAGGACAGGGCTATAGGAAACAGGGGTAAAGGAAATACCCAAAGCTGATTTCTGGCCTCAAAACATGCACACACACACACACACACACACACACACACACACACACACACACCACACACACATTTACACAAGCAAATAGCCAATCTTAATTCTGTATCTATAGTTCCCAAACCTAGCTCTGTATTAAATCATCTTGGAAATATGTTTGTGTGATTGTTGCTTGGACTTCATTTTTTTTTATTATTTAATTTTATTTTTTTATTAGATTTTTTAAATTTACATTTCAAATGCTATCCCCTTTCCTAATTTCCTCTCTGAAAATCCCCTATCCCCTCCCCCATGCCCCTGCTCCCCAACCCACCCACACCTGCTTCCTAGCCCTGGCATTCCCCTATAATGGGGCATAGAACCTTCACAGGACCAAGGGCCTCTCCTCTCATTGATGGCCATCCTCTGCTACATATGCAGCTAGAGACACAAGCCCACCAATGTGTTTTCTTTGATTGGTGGTTTAGTCCCAGGGAGCTCTGAGGTTACTGGTTAGTTCATATTGTTGCTCCTCCTAGGGGGCTTCAGACCCCTTCAGCTCCTTGGGTACTTTCTCTAGCTCCTTCATTGGGGACCCTGTGCTCCATCCAATGGATGACTGTGAGCATCCACTTCTGTATTTGCCAGGCACTGGCAGAGCTTCACAGAAGACAGCTATATTAGGCTCCTGTCAGTAAAATCTTGCTGGCATCTGCAATAGTGTCTGGGTTTGGTGGTTGTTTATGGGATGGATCCCAGACTTGATTTTTAAAAACTGCATATCTGTATTAATTCTTTTGATAATTTTTTGTTTGTTTTTCAAGACAGGGTTTCTCAGTATAAACTTGGCTGTCCTGGAACATGTTTTATAGACCAGTCAGGCCTCAAATGCAGATAAGCCTGCTTCTCCTTCCTGAGTGCTGGGATTAAAGGTGTGTATCACCCTGCTTCTTCTGACAGTTTTATACAATGCATTTTGACCATATTTGTCCCCAGCTCCTCCACTAAGCTCCTCCCCGATTTACCCGACCTTCACATCACCACAAACTCCATGTCTCACTTGTTTTTGTTTTTGTTTTTGTTTGCTTGGTTTGGTTATCATTGTTTTGAGACAAGTTTTCTCTGTGTAGCCCTGGCTCTCCTAGAACTGGTTCTGCAGACCAAGCTGGCCTTGAACTCAAGGGATCCATCTACCTCTGTCTCTAAAGTGCTGGGATTACAGGTGTGTGTCACCACCACCACCACCAGGCTTTTGATTTGTTTTGTTTTTAATAACTCGTGGACTCCAATTTTTGTTTTCCACACACTTCTGCATGCGGGGTTATTTACTGGAGAAAGGTTGACCTACTTGGAGCCACAGCTTTAAAGACAACTGACTTTCCCTTCCCCCAAAGTCATTAACTGTCTATAGCTCCTCAACCCAGGACTCATGAACTCCTTCCTCCTCCGTGACTGGCTTGACTTGTGCAGGTCTTATATGCACAACCACAGCTGCTGTGAATGAATGCATGCCGAAGTCACCTCACGTCCAGAAGACTTTCTTACACTCCAGTCCTCCCAAACATCTGGCTTTTAACATCCCCCCCTCCCTGCTTCATTGGTGGTCCCTAAGCTGTTGAGAGGGGGTAGATAGAGATCTTCCACTTATGACTATGTATTTCACGATACTTATTTTCTGTGTTTTGACCTGTTATGAGTTTTTACATTAACCACCATCCACATTACAAAGAAACTTCTCTCAAGAAGTAAGGAGATGAGAATGTAGAGGACATTTGATACCATGTCTGTTTAGCAAAATAATAGCAGTAAGATCACTCCCTAGAGACTGTGAACTCCCCAACCTCATTACCTGGCAAGATTCAGTACCAGCCTTGTGCTTTCTCCTATGACAAGGACCTTAAAATCAATCCAGAAGCTAAGCCACCATTACATCTAGTGTCTTGTAACCCCAATCACTATTGCAATCCACAGGCTCACAGCGGAGTGATATTGTGGACGACTTTTTTCCCTAAGCAGCCTTCTAGTACTAAGAGAGCTAGCCAGCAGGGAGCAAGCTTTGTTTAGTAATATCAACTTGATATCTCCATGTGCTGTGACCAATATGTGTAGGGTCTTCAACAACTGCATCTTACCACCAAGTTCTGGTAGGCGACCAAGAACAATGGTAATCATCTGTGTTGGATTCCCACTCTTCTTCATAGCCCTATATTCCATTATCCCTCCTTTGGAGATTTTATAGAGATGTCTATGCTAGTGTTCCATTCCAGCCTGTCTGCCCAAGGTGGTTTCTATTCTCTGTCTTTGTTCCTCTCTCCCTCTTTCCTGCCTCTCTTCTTCTCTCCATCCCTCCCTTCTTCTCTCATAACCTCTGTCTTGGTAGTATAAAATAAGTTATTTTTTAATATAAGTGTAACCAGTGAGTTGATCCAGTATTTTTTAATGTTAGAATTTTTATTGGATATTTTATTTATTTACATTTCAAATGTTATTCCCGTTCCCCATTTCCCCTCTGCAAACCCCCTATTCCCACCCCCTTCCCCCTGCTTCTATGAGGGTGTTCCCCCACCCACCCACTCCTACCTCACCACCCTGGCATTTCTCTATACTGGGGAATCGAGCCTTCATAGGACCAAGGGCTTCTCCCATTGATGCCAGATAAGGCCATCCTCTGCTACATATGTACCTGGAGCCATAGGTCCCTCCATGTGTATACTTTGGTTGGTGGTTTAGTTCTTGGGAGCTCTGGGGGGTCTGGTTGGTTGATATTGTTGTTCTTCCTATGGGGTTGAGAAGACCTTTATTTCCCTAACTCCTCCATTGGGGTCCCTATGCTCAGTCCAATGGTTGGCTGTGAGCATTGTCAGGCTCTGGCAGAGCCTCTCAAGAGACAGCTGTATAAAGGCACCTGTCAGCAAGTACTTCTGGACATCAGCAATAGTGTCTGGGTTTGGTGTCTGTACATGGGATGGATCCCCAGGTGAGACAATCCCTGGATGACCTTTCCTTCAGTCTCTGTTCCATACTTTGTCTCTGTATTTCCTTCTGTGAGTATTTTGTTCCCCTTCTAGGAAGGACTGAAGCACCAGCACTTTGGTCTTCCTTCTTCTCGAGCTTCATATTGTCTGTGACTTATATCATGGGTATTCTGAGCTTTTTACCTTATACTTACCAGTGAGCAAACCAGTAGCCAACATCAAACTAAATGGAGAGAAGCTGGAAACAATCCCACTAAAATCAGGGACAATACAAGGCTGTCCACTTTCTCCCTACCTATTCAATATAGTATTCGAAGTCCTAGCCAGAGCAATTAGACAACAAAAGGGGTCAAAGGGATACAAATTGGAAAGGAAGAAGTCAAAATATCACTATTTGCAGATGACATGATCGTGTAACCCCAAAAAGTCCCCCAGAGAACTCCTACAGCTGATAAACTTCAGCAAAGTGGCTGGATATAAAAATTAACTCAAGGGCTGGAGAGATGGCTCAGCGGTTAAGAGCTCTTCTGGAGGTCCTGAGTTCAAATCCCAGCACCCACATGGTGGCTCACAACCATCCTTAATGAGATCTGACGCCTTCTTCTGGTGTGTCTGAAGACAGCTACAGTGTACTTACATATAATAATAAATAAATGTTTTTTAAAAAATTAACTCAAACAAATCAGTAGCCTTCCTCTACACAAAGGATAAACAGGCTGAGAAAGAAATTAGGGAAACAACATCCTTCACAATAGTCACAAATAATATAAAGTACCTTGGTATGACTCTAACTAAGGAAGTGAAAGATCTGTATGATAAGAACTTCAAGTCTCTGAAGAAAGAAATCTAAGAAGATCTCAGAAGGTGGAAAGATCTCCCATGGATTGGCAGGATTAATATAGAAAAAAATAGTCATCTTGCTGAAAGCAATCTATAGATTCAATGCAATCCTCAGCAGAATTCCAACTCAAATTTTCATAGAGTTAGAAAGAATAATTTGCAAATTCATTTGGAATAACAAAAAACCAAGGATAGTGAAAACTATTCTCAACAATAAAAGAACTTCTGGGGGAATCACCATCCCTGACCTTAAGCTGTATTACAGAGCAATCATGATAAAAACTGCATGGTATTGGTACAGTGACAGGCAGGTAGATCAATAGAATAGAATTGAAGACCCAGAAATGAACCCACACACCTATGATCACTTGATCTTTGACAAGGGAACTAAAACCATTCAGTGGAAAAAAAGACAGCATTTTTAACAAATGGTGCTGGTTCAACTGGTGGTCAGCATGTAGAAGCACAAATCGGCTCATTCTTATCTCCTTGCACAAAGCTCAGGTCCAAGTGGATCAAGGACCTCCACATAAAACCAGATACACTGAATCTTTAAAAAAAGAGAGAGAAAGTGAGAAAGAGCCTCAAACACATCGGCATAGGGGAAATTTTCCTGAACAGAACACCAATAGCTTATGCTCCAAGATCAACAGATAAACGGAACCTCATAAAATTGCAAAGGTTCTGTAAGGCAAAGGACACTGTCACTAGGACAAAATGGCAGCCAACAGATCCTTACCAACCCTATATCCGATAGACAGCTAATATCCAATATATACAAAGAACTTAAGAAATTAGACTCCAGAGAACCAAAACCCTATTTAAAAACTGGGTGCAGTGTATTTCTTTACCTTATACTAGTCCCCAATAACCACACAGAGAAACCAAGATTTATTTCAAGCTTCTTCTGCAATACCTGGCAGTATTGGTTTGTATTAACCCCTAAGCTAACCTGGCTACCTCCTGGCCATGGTCCCATGACATGTGCATACTATTGTTGATCTGGCTATCTGGACTTCAGATGTTTTTCTCTCATGGTGTCTTCTGGGCTATTCTTCTCCTCATGGACCATCTAAATCTCCTTCCCTCTCTCTCCTTCCCTGGCTGGCAGAAGTTTCTGCCCTGTTCTCTCTTCTGCCCAGCCAGTGGGTGATCAGCACTTATTGACAAGGCAGAGAATAAATGGTGAGAATTGTTTACATGAACTTGAGACAGGAGATTCTAGATCTAAGCATTACAATGCCATGACCAGATTGAAACAACATATGAGGGCAGATAAATCAGCATTTGAATAAAACAAAGGTAACCTTTACACAGCGCACAGAAACATCATGCCTTCATGGTAGTACCACTTCTTAGGTTGACTCAATTGTAAAAGGATTATATTATTAATAATTGACCAAGACACCTGTTTATCATGTACCCATTTCTCCTCCCAACAGGATCCACAAAAGTAACTCTGTGATTCAGGAAAGCTCTATAGCTTCACCTATTAACATCCAAAGGCTGCAAGCAGCAGAGTCTGCTGGAAACGAGGCCAGCATGCAGCAGAAAGTCACCCTCAGGCCTAGGAGGAGTCCCCGCTCACGTGCTGACTTGGGCCCCTTGCTGGTGAGCATTGGCTCCCCACTGTTCCAGCGTCCTCACCTCTCCTTACCCACTCTACTAGTCAGTAGCTCAACATCTCAGAGAAATCACAAGAATCGTTTTAAAGGGGGAAGGGTAGGAGCTGAACATTTATTTGAAAGACAGAACGTCAACCGCATTGCCAAGAAAAACTTAATGAATCAAAATAACAGATGGGTTAGCCTAAATAATAATACATAACTTGTGGGTGTCATATGAAACTCCTGGAATGTCTGAGGTTTTCTGTGTTCCCTGTATGATATTTTGGCTTTCTGCAGGATATCTGTCTGGCTTCCCAAAGTTCTTATAATTTTTCTTTGGCAACCTCTAGATTTCCTCTGTGTGTGTGTGTGTGTGTGTGTGTGTGTGTGTGTGTGTGTGTGTGGTGTGAGAGTGCATGTGTGTGTGTAAGAGAGGGTGCATGTGAGTGTATGTGTGTGTGAAGGTGTGTATGTGAGTGTGTGTATGTGTGTGTATGTGTGTATGAGTATGTGTGTGTATGTGTGTGTGTGAGTGTGTGATGGTTGCCATGACTACTTCCTTTTTTCACAGAAACACATCACCATTCAAACTAAACATTTAGAAAAGAATTTTCCCAGATGAGGAGATTTGAGTGGGAACACGGATTAAGAAGCACTCTTATCAGCTCAGTGAGATTCAACTTAACAGGCAGATAATTTGATTTAAAAACAGTTTTCTTAATAAACAAAAGATTCTCACTTAAAGATACCACCTATTTTTTCATTCTATGGTTAAAATTTATTTTCACAGACTGAGAAAAACGCTACTACTACTAATTATTTATTATTATTGTTACTATTATTATTATTTAAAAGTCTGCTGTTTACCTAATCAGGTCAAAACTAGGATGATGAATGAGATTATAAGACACACACACACACATGTTGCAGAATATTTGATCACACTGTAAACCCCAAGATTTTTCTAATTGTGGTGTGGCTCAGCCCTTGGTGCACACCTCTAATCTCTCTGGCTGGAATACAGACAGGCTCTTAGTATATACCTTTAATCTCGGACTAAAAAGGTAAAGTTAGTTTGGAAAAGGTAGCACCCATGTTTGAAAGTGATGTCTAATTGAGTGGTAGAAAAAAGTGACGAATCAGAAAAATACTTGACAGAATACTGCATAGATATGCCTAACTCTCAGAAGATTAGAAAAGAAAAAGAAGCTATTTAGAGAGTAGTACAGAGAAAGAGAAAGGGAGAGAGGAGGCAGTTTTACAGAGACAGGTTGAAGAGAGAACAAGCTAGACACAGGTGAAGACAGACAAGGCAGAATGAGAAAGAGACAGAAGATTAGAACATATTGCCAAAGTTAGTATGAGCCCAAGCAGAGCAATTCAGGGGAAGGAGGGAGGGAGGGAGAGATAGAGATAGAGAGAGAGAGAGAGAGAGAGAGGAAGAGAGAGAGAGAGGGAGAGAGAGAGAGGGAGAGAGAGAGAGGGAGAGAGAGAGAGGGAGAGAGAGCGGGTTCAGAAAGAGCTAGGAAGGGGTGAGCTTATTCAGCACTCTCAGAATGTACAGAGGCTAGAAACTTCCAGGACTAGGAATATGTTAGCAGACTGAGATAGTGAGCCTTGAAAGCAAGGATTATTACAGGAGAAGAAAAGTTACTGCTAAACACACACATACACACACACACACACACACACACAATCACTTTCTAAAAATTACATGTCCTCTCATGTGTCTGCTTCAGCAAAACATCCTTTCACCTACCTGTCTGCCCCAGCAAAACATCATATAACATAACTGAGTTTCCAAAGAAACCAGAGAGTTCCACTTCACTTCCGTCTCCAGCAGTTCAGTCTGGTTCTCTTCCCATAGCACTGTGGACTCACTCAGTGTTCTTTAAAGCAATTACAGGGTCACACCTGTAATCCAAGCACTCAGGAGGCTGAGGCAGGAGAATTAGAAGTTCAGGGTCAGCCTTAGCTAAATAGCAACTCTGTCTAAAAAAAAAAAAAAAGCCATACATAGAAAGAGAGGAAAAATAAATATATATAAAAAATATATGTAATTATTTCTGTTCTCAGCTGCCAGAACTTAGCCTGCTGGATTTTTTTTTTTTTACTGTAAGTTAAATGAAAATAACCTTTACATTTCTAAATTCACCTTATATTGTGGATAATAACAACACAAACATTAAATATTGAGAAGATATTTAGAAATTGATGCTTCTCCAAAAAATGACTGGTGCAATCTTTTAAAGAACACTTTTAATATAACTAAGCAGCCTTCTGAGTGGGCCTAAACCATTCCAGAGTAAGATAGTGAGGCTTTTAAACAATGTGAAGATCTTTCTAAAGTTTGAATAAACGCTCAACCATCCTTGAGCGGATCATAAAGAAAATGGAAAGACTATATCAAACTAGCTAAATGCATCCCACATTCATGGTTTACTCGCTAAAATGTTGTTCGTGGCTTTCTTACTGATTCTTACAGAACATGCATATTTCTTTTTAATTTTCCCCTTTTATGTTTCCCAAGTTCACAATTCACATAAAATATCCATTGAAGCAGACAGGAAAGTGAAACGAATGTTTCAGAGCTCTTTGGGGATTGAAGTAGGTTTTTACAATAAAGCTTTGATTACTCAGAAAGGACAGGAGTGCTTAATGCTCGATAGCAGGACGAGAAGGAGGGTGTTTCCAAAGTGTTAGTGGAGACCCTGAACTCGCAGAGTCAATGCGATGGGTTTGCAACCCCAGAACTCTGTCAAGTACCAAGCCAGAAAGCAGCCAGATGACAGGATAGGGCCACAGTCGGGGAGGGGAGGGGAGCAGTCAGAGGAAATGTGCAAAGGTTGTGGTTGCCTGAAATTTAAGATGACACAGAGAGTCCCATAGGACTTGCTTCATTATATTATTGTGCAATTTGGACTCAAACAGAGTGAGGCAAACCCACAAGTTAAAGGCTTTTCAAAGTGGCTTAAAACTCACTCTGAAATCAGGACAGAGCACCCTTCCAGTCAGTGTGACTGCAACATCGATCAGCAAACACAGAGGGACAGAACACATGGTTGGCTAACAAATGGTATCCAGGTGAAGGTGGGCTTGGTGCATACTGCTTCGAGAAATACACTTTCCTTCCTTGGATTGGAAACCCAATGGCTGTGTTATATGATACAGAGTTCTCTGAGGCCCCCAGTGAAAGATTTATAAAGGCTGTAGGAGACAACATTAGGGTATTTGAGCACTTTTTAAGAAAGATCAAAAGTATTGATTTTTTTTATTTCCTTATTTTGTCTTATTTAAGAGTCAGCTAGCTGCCCCAAGCATATAGCCTCATCTGGCAGAAGACCCACTGAGAGAGATTTTTTTATTATCTCAATTTTCATCTTCTGGGTCTCTCGATGGCTTGATTTCATATCATTTCACAATACAGGGATTAAGCTGGTTGGCTATAAATCTGTGGAGTGTGGCTGGGCTACATAGGAAGAGCAAGCATGGATGAGAGACAACTGTAAATATCTCAAAATATGTTTCATGGGGTCCAAAGTTGAACAGCCTCTCCTTACACTGAGGATAAATTTCATCCAGACATGTTCATTCAGTTCCCTCCCCTTGGTCTGGACCATGGATACCACCATAGAACGCCGGGCAATGGCCTAAGAGTAATTCACTTACTATAGTGTCACGTGACTTCAAGTAACTCCCCAAGAGGTCACTCTCTGGACTGGTACATCAGCTTTTCCCTTTAAAAGTCAGTGCATCTCTAGAGCAGCTGCTGCTTCTGATACCATCATCGTTAGCATGGGTTGTCAAGTTGATACACCTGGGAAGAGGGAACCTCAACTGAGGAGCTGACCTTGTGGTGCTTTCATGAGAAATGGCCCCCAAGGCCTCAGATATTTGAACACTTGGTCTCTAGTTGTTAGTGCTGTTTGTGGAGGCTTAAGAGGTGCATCTTGCTGAAGGAAATATCTCCCTGGAGGACAGGCTTCGAGAGCTTACAGACAGGCACCACTCCAACATCTCTCTCTCTCTCTCTCTCTCTCTCTCTCTCTCTCTCTCTCTTTCTCTCTCTCTCTGTGACTCAGTCTCTGCCTTTGTCTCTCACTCACTCACTCACTATCTATCTATCCATCTATCCACCCATATATATCTCTCTCTGTCTCTGCCTCAATCTCTGTCTCTGCCTTTGTCTCTATATCATCTATCCATTCATCTATCCATCTATCTACCTATTCCCCCTCTCTCTTTCTCTCTTTGCCTCTGTCTCTGCCTTTGTCGCTGTGTCTATCTATCTCTCTGTCTCTCTCTGCCTCAGTCTCTGCCTTTGTCTCTCACTCACTTTATCTATCTATCTATCTATCTATCTATCTATCTATCTATTCATCCATCTCTCTCTCCCTCCCTCTCCCTCCCTTTCTCTCTTTCTCTCTGACTCAGTCTCTGCCTTTGTCTCTCACTCTATCTATCTACCCATCCGTATATCTCTCCCTCTCTCTCTTTCTCTCTCTGCCTCTGTCTCTGCCTTTGTCTCTGTGTCTATTTATCTCTATGTCTCTCTCTGTCTCAGTCTCTGCCTTTGTATCTCACTCACTCACTCACTCACTCTATCTATCTATCTATCTATCTATCTATCTATCTATCTATCTATCTATCTATCCATCCATCTCTCCCTCCCTTTCTTTCTTTCTTTCTTTCTTTCTTTCTTTCTTTCTTTCTTTCTTTCTTTCTTTCTTTCTCCACCCCCTCTCGCTCCATCTCTCCCTCTCTCTCCTTCCTGGTGTAAGCTCCCTGCTCTTACTAGTATGCTTACCACCTGCTGCCTTGCTTCCTAGCTGTGATGGATTCTTAAAACTCTAGCCATAGACCAAAATAAACTCTTTCTTCCTTAAGTTGCCCTGACCATGGCGGTTTATCCCAGCAACAGAAAATAAGCTAAGACAGGCTTCCATCAACTGGCCTGTGGAGGTGTCTGTGGGGTACTTCCTTGATTGCTCATTGGTATGGCAGGGTGCAGCCCACTGTGGTTTGCACTATTCCTGGGCAGGTGGGTCTGAGCTGTATAAGAAAGGTAGCTGAGTAGCAGGGGAAGTCAGTAAACAGTGTTCTTCCATGGTCTCCACTCCAGTTCTTCCCTCCAGACTCCTGCCTTGAGTTCCTGTCCTGACTTCCCTCAGTGGTGAAGTATAAAATGAAATAAACCCTTTCCTCCCAAGTTGTTTTGGTCATGAGGTTTGTTACCCCAACAGAAACTAAACTAGAACCAATACCTTTCCCATTATTATTCATGTATTTATGCATTCATTCAGAATAGTATATATTTTAAAACATAGACCATGTTTAAGGTCTTAAGGGATATAGCATTGAACACAGCTAAGTCCTTGAAGTCCACTATTTCATAGTGTTTATATATTGAGGAAGAACTACTTACCATTAGACTAGAATATCATAAAATCATACTGTAGTTATTGAAGGAATTCTGGACAAGGCTGCAACCACGGCTTGCCATAAGCTTCTTGGGCTGAAGGAAACTAATTCTTACTAAATAACTGCTATGAGCCAGGCACTGTGAAGATACCACTGCCTCCTCCGCGGGCAGGAAGTGGAGCTGGCTACATTCCATGGTTTCTGGTAGAGCATAAACTTATATGCAGTTGGATACTGATAAAATGATAGGTTGTCATTAAATTTCTTCCCAGAGATCACTCAAACTATAGCAAAAGAGAGAGAAAGGGAGGGAGGAAAGCAGAAAGATGGGAGAGACAGAAAAAGAGAGAAGGGAAGGAAGGAAGGAAGGAAGGAAGGAAGGAAGGAAGGAAGGAAGGAAGGAAGGAAGGAAGGAAGGGGGAGGGAGGCAGGAAGGAAAAGGAAGAGACTGACTGAAGGTCTTTTGAAATAGCTTGAATTTTTGTGCAGAGGGACGTTTTTATTATATCATTTAACATGGTAAAAATGGAGATTTAGGTTAAAGTACCATTCCTCCATTGCAATAATTTCAAATGATCAGTTCATCCCTCCCAGTACTGTTGTAAAGACTATACCTCTGTGAACATGTATGTTGTGTGTGTGTGTGTGTGTGTGTGTTGTGTGTGTGTGTGTTGTGTGTGTGTGTTGTGTGTGTGTTGTGTGTGTGTGTTGTGTGTGTGTTGTGTGTGTTGTGTGTGTGTGTGTTGTGTGTGTGTGTTGTGTGTGTGTGTTGTGTGTGTGTTGTGTGTGTGTTGTGTGTGTGTGAGTGTGTGCAGGTCCATGTCTGTACACATGTGTGGAGGAGGTCAGAGATTGACATTGGCTTCCTTTCTCGTTCACTTATTAAGTCAGCTTTTCATCCAAACCTGAAACTCACCAACTCAGCAAGCGAGCTGGCCAGCAGCTCAGGGAAACCTTGTGTCTCCACCTCTCTAGCACAGGGATTTGTACACGAATGCACCTCCCCACCAGGCAATTTACACGGGTGCAGTGGATCAAACTCTGATCCTCACGTGTTTGTAGCAAGCACTCGAACAATCTCCGAGCCTTTTCTTTACTCTATTTGACAAATATCTAAGATGCCCTGTGGTACGCCAGGCACCATCCTTGCTAGAGAGGATCATAGCAATAAGAGTCACTGTCCATAGGCGTTCCTTATCACCAGACCTCTTCCTTCTACCCTCTTCTCTCTCTGGAAGACAGAATTCAGGAATTCAGATAGTGATCAGTCCTGTTATTTGTGGGTGGATGTTAAGGTTCAGTCTTGATAAAAGACTCTCTGCCTATCTCCAGACCCTTCTGGACAATGTCAGAACAGACCAAGAAAGAGCCACTTCTAACCTTCCCTTATCAGATGGACAGCAGAAGTGAAATGTTCAGCGTGCGGCCAAACCTGATGGCTACACAGGCATCCTGGGCAAGGATTCCAGATCCTGGATAAGCCTGGAACATCACATTGTTGTGTTTAAGAGGCTCCTGATAAATACATTCCGAATTGATTTACAGTCTTAAGTAATGCCCCTTTAAGTGTAAACAAACTAAATATTTCAAAATCAGTAAAGGACCATTGAAACAGCTTAGTAGGCAAAGTGCTTACCACAAGCCTGGCCACCTACAAATTTTCTCTGAGTCTATGACATCTATGGAAGGGACCATGAGAGAAGCAAAGCCATTCACAATGGCTGCTTAAGCTGATGGCCAGCAGGTGTGTGTGTGTGTGTGTGTGTGTGTGTGTGTGTGTGTGTGTCTGTCTGTCTGTCTGTCTGTCTGTCTGTGTCTGTGTCTGTGTCTGTGTCTGTGTCTGTGTCTGTGTCTGTGTCTGTGTCTGTGTCTGTGTCTGTGTGTGTATCTTTATCATGCAAGTCCTTTTGGTATCACTCCATGCCCTCTGGGTTAGCTGAGGATTTATGACTTGCTGAATTCTCTGGAAGTTTTTAGTAAGCCTAGAAACAAAGCTGGGAAAAGAGGGGGAAGGGAAGAACAGCAAGAGAGAGAGAGAGAGAGAGATCCTTGTGGCTCTTCCTGAAGCCATAACCACGTCTTCTGTCAGGGAGGTGGCTATGTTTGCCCTCCCAGTGTTACTGAAGCATCTTTAGCAGTCCTCCTCCTGTGGCTGCATGTGAACCTGGCCATGATGGCAGAGGCATAGTCTTTCTTGGGAAATGACTACTCTGAGTATAATGATGTTAAATGACTGCACACAGTTTCCTGGGGTTTTTTCTTCACAGATTTTAAAGAGGCTTTTAATTTCAATTTTTATCATGGTGTGTGTGTGTGTGTGTGTGTGTGTGTGTGTGTGTGTGTGTGTGATGATATATGTGTCAGGGACCAAAGGATAGCTTATGAGAGTCAGTTCTGTCTACCATGTAGATCCTGGGGTTGAATCCAGGCCCTTTGGCTTGATAGCAAGTGCCTTTATCCATTGAGCCACCTCACCAGCCCTATACATTTGTGTGTTCATGCCAGAGGTGGGTGTGAACTGACAAACATCCAAACTTTGGATCATATTTTTGACGTTCTAGGTAAGAAATAAATAGGACAGAGTTAAGTGAGGGCCACAATGTGGAGATTCCTTTCTTTCTTTTCTAAGACACTGAGAAAGAAAATGAATTGACTTCATTTTGATTGGTTCAGGTTTAAAAGAGCTGATCCAGAAATGAGTCTCTTTGCTGCACATCAAGTCCTGTGTCCTGTTAACAAATCAAAGCAAGTTAGAGAAATATGTGTTGACTCTAGATCGTAAAGAACACTGACATGGTGCTGGTGTCAGATGCATTTGTCACAGGTTCCACATCAACGACACCTGGAGCTGCTTCCCAGGACTCTCAGAGAGTCACGTTAACCAGATTTGGTTTTGTGTGGTGTCTTTGCCTTCCACCTACACCACCCACCCACCCACCCACCCACCTCTCCATCTCAGTCTTCATAGGCTAGCTATGTAGAAAAACATCAGGCTCAAAACAGGCTAGGCAGAGCAATCTTCAGAGAAACAAGGGCTGTGTCCATAGCTACCATTAAATGAAAAGTGTTTTCTTTGTGTTGAGCTCATGAAGATCCATATTCTTAGACACAGAGCCAAAAATAATGGCCTTGCTTTTCCTGGTGTGGGAGGGACCCTGCCCTATGACCCAAGCTTCCCACACAGCCACTGAGTAAGAGCCTTGTGACCTCTCAGAGGAAACATCCTGACTGAAAACAAGGAATTGTCACTTTAAATTGAAAAGTGTGTTGTTGTTGTGTTTTTTTTCTTTTTCCCTTGAGTCTTGAGTTAGTTAAAACACTCTGAAAGTTCATTGCGGTTTTAGTATAAATAACAAAACTATTATATGTAGCAGTAGGAAAGTAGCCATCACTGGTGGCTATGTTCCATCTTTCATATTGAAAATCTTAGGGTTGGGGAAAAGCATTTGCATTGATGTCTCTCCCTGTTGGAAATAAGATGAGAATAAATTCAGGAGACAAGTGAAAATGAAGCCAAGTCCCTAACTTACAGTTCTATAGAAAGGGTCGGGGTCTTAGAGAAAAGGCAAAACTGAATGGTGTACTCATTGGGAACAAACTGGCTTAAAATCTCCCAATCAGGAGTTAATAAATTCCTGTCCTTTTCTTCTGTAGGCCAGGATTTTTCCCTTTCCCAAGTCACACATTGATTGGGCTAGGACACAGCCTCAGATAATGACTAATTCCAGGCTCATGGACTCAATCATATAGCAAACTACTTGTAACTTCCCCACTCTCTGTGTTCTGAGCTGGACAGACGTCAGCCACCAGCTATGGAAGGAAGGGTCCTATCACCTCCCACTTGCCTGGAACTAGAATCACCTCATATTAAAATGGACAGTAGCAATCTATTATATTTCTTTCTTGTTTGTTTGTTTGTTTGTTTGTTTGTTTGTTTGTTTCAAGACAGGGTTTCTCTGTGTATCCCTTGCTGTCCTGGAATTCGCCTTGTAAACAGTTTCAACACATAAACACAATTTTGTTTGTTTAAGTTATACACCGCAATAAAAATGAGGTGTTTAAATTTTCTCAGATGACATTAGAGCTGTATTATAGGAGCTCCCTGTCCAACTTGCAGGCAGTTCCCCCATTCCCTAGCCTTCCCTTCCCCAGTCCCCTCTTTCCTAGATTGTTTACAGATTATATAAAGTTGGGGGCAAACCTTGTGAATCTTGTAGTTCTCTAAGCCTCCAGAGCCCTATAACTTCTGGTAGCTTTCTGAACCCTATCAAGTTTCTTACTTTCCTACACTGGTTTGTTTTTTGTCAACTTGATACAATACTAGAATCATTTGAGAAAAGGGAACCTCAACTGAGAAAAATGCCCCATAAGAGTGGCCTGTGGACAAGCCTGTGAACAAGCCCGAGAGGCATTTTCTTGACTGGTGATTGGTATGGAAAGGCCCAGTCCACTGTAAATGGTGCCATCCCTGGCTGATGGTCCTGGCATGTATAAGAAAGCAAGCCAGGAGGAGCAGTTCAGTAAGCAGCACTCTTCCATGGCTTCTGCTTCACTTTTTGCCTCTAGGTTCCTGCCTTAAATTCCTGCCCTCACTTAGCTGACTGATAGACTACAACTGTAAACTGAAATAAACCTTCTGCTTGCCAAGCTGCTCTGTCATGGTGCTTTTCACAGCAGTAGGAACCACACTAAGGTCCATCTGGAGATGAGAGCTCTTCTCCCCCCTTCTCTGGGATATGTTCCAATTCACAGGATTTAGCCACACAGCGAAGGGATGAATGGCATTTCTGATCACATAAATGTGGAGTTACCAAGGTTAGTTCATAAAGAGGAACAGGAGCAGGAGAAACACACAAGAGACAGAGAAGCCAAACAACAAGAAGAAGGAGTCTCCTGTGCCCATGCCCCACCCTCAGGAAACTTAGCTAAGAATGTGGTTACAAGAAAGAGAAAGGGGTCATTCCAGGGCCTCCTTCCTCACTCAGACTCTACTTTATCAGACTTTAAAGAAAGAGACTAGTGAAGACCAGGTGCATCCAGAACTCTTCCCAGAATTCCCAGGATTCATGTGAGATGAACATTTACAAGGAGGAAACAAACGGCTGGAGACAATGGAAGCCACAGCCAACATTTATTGAGTCTAAGGAACAGAGAGATTAGTTACATGATTTACCAAAGATGTACAGCTGGTAAACTTAGATTCTTTTAGGCTAAACTCTTGACCAGGCTGGGTATTGGTCACGAAGGCACTCTGTCTCCTGAGTCATAGTAAACATAGAGTCCCTGGCTAAATTTATGATACAGCCTTCCTGGTAAAACTGAGGCCTGATTCAACTCTTGGAGAATAAGATTATATCCTACACAACAGATAAAGAAAGGCTAGAAGTCTGGCCTTCAGTAGGGAATGACATGAACGTCTTTTCTAAGCTAATAGCTAAATAGATTTGGATATCACAAGTTCTGTAGTATTAGACTTTGATACAGAAAATAGGAGAGTTTGAATTCATGAGAAATAGTCAGGTCAGATATAATGACTTTTATGTTATAAAACAGAGCTTATATATATATATATAAAGCCACCCAAAGAGTTTTAAGAAGAATAAATTAAACAGGTTTTAGATAAATCCCTTGATGGCAGCATGAACACAGAGTTGGTAAGAGGTAAGATTGGCATTAAGGTGATTGGCTAGATATGATGGAATGGGTCCGATTAAGGAAAATGAAGAGGTAGATTGTGGTGCTAGAGAGACATTAACAGATTTCAGGGAATCAATGTAACTCAGCAATGTAAAGACTTAGCCAGCATGAAGAACAGTGGTCAGGTTTCTGATAGTGGCCATTCGGGGCAGTATTGTTATAAACAAACAAAACCAATGATGTTGCTTTGATATCAGTTTGGGGAACTATAGGTTTGGGGAGTCTGAAAAATCAGTAATGAGGTGTGTTTAGCAAGCTCTGAATCTTAAGGGTAAAACCCAAGGGAAAGTTTAACGTTAGAGACCCAGGTTTGTGATTTATCCATTTACTCACCGAACAAACATTCACTGACAAAAAACCAGCCTGTTGCTCAAGAGCAACAGGAACCTTGTTTGTGAGTCAAGATAAGAAACTTCAACTTTCCCCATACTTCACAATGACTGGATCAAGGAAAAGAGAAATAAGATCCAAGTTGTGGTTTATAAACATCATTTTGTCAAGAATATGCAAATAGCCAAAGGACAGAAAACACACAGAGAAAGTGCCTTAACTAAGGCAAGCAGCAGCCCTGGAAGAGAACTCAGAGACCAGCAACATGAGCATAAAGGAGGGCTCATCCAAAGAGGAGACAAAGACAGGAAGGACTGTGAGAGGCTCCACTGGCATCACGGAGCAGTTTCGAGATGGGTGGTGATATGAATGTGAGCGAGGGGTGCAGTTCAATTACGAGACGTACGTGCTACTTCACGATAAATAAAGATGGTCTTTGTGGCTTGTTCTAGGCTGCGATGGATGGAAGAGTGAATTATGAACATCGAAATCAAGTAAAAATCACCGTGAAATGCGTAGTGAGGATCTCAGCGAGGGTTTGTCTGAATTTGGGGGGTGGGGAGGCACTGTGGGAATGCTGGTGAGGAATTTTCTTAATCATGATAAGTGAGGAGAGGAGCCTTCCTGGATGTGCGCCGCATCATTCCAGGGGCAGGGCCCTGAATGGCGAAAAGGAGAGGTTAAGCTGAACACGGCGTGTGTGCATCCTCTTCCCATGGTTCCTATCTCAGGTTTTTCCCTTGGGAAAACAGTCCATGTTCTTACCATCTCTCCGGCCCTTTAAGCTTTTCTGTTTTTGTTTTGTTCTGGATTTTTTTTTAAAGCTTAATTGTAATTAAGGGGAAAGCAGAGGGTATTTTCTTTAGAACAGAAGAGTCTAATTGTTTTTATAGACTATAAGGATGCATTAAAAACTGGTTCAGGCCAGGCAGTAGTGGCACACGTCTTTAATCTCAGCCCTTGGGAAGCAGAGGCAGGCAGATTTCTGAGTTCGAAGCCAGCCTGGTTTACAGAGTGAGTTCCAGGACAGCCAGGGCTACACAGAGAAACCCTGAGCCGGGCGTGGTGGCGCACGCCTTTAATCCCAGCACTCGGGAGGCAGAGGCAGGCGGATTTCTGAGTTCGAGGCCAGCCTGGTCTACAAAGTGAGCTCCAGGACAGCCAAGGCTATGCAGAGAAACCCTGTCTCGAAAAAACAAAAAACAAAACAAAACAAAACAAACAAACAAAACAAACAAACAAAACTGGTTCAGGGTGAAAGAATGATTAGGAGGCGGGAAAGGGGCTGTCCTTGTTTTGATGTATCCTTTTTTGCTGAATTATATATTCCAATAAAAGGACATTGTTTTTAAGAATTATTTAAAGTAAATGGGGTTGAGCATAGGCAGAGCAGGCTGAGTCCTGCTTTGGACAACCATTGAGTCCAAATCCCCTCATTTATAGCCCTCCCTGTGCTTGTTAAATAGTTGTGGCTTGCTTCCGTTTGGGAGCTCACAGCTGTGATGGATGTACTGCCTGCCCTCCTTGTGACCTTACCTTCTTGAAGCCACTTGGAGCCCCATATGCTGTACTGTGCTGTGTGTGCTGTGCTGTGTGTGCTGTGCTGTGTGTGTTGTGTGTGCTGTGCTGTGTGTGCTGTGCTGTGTGTGCTGTGTGTGCTGTGTGTGCTGTGCTGTGTGTGCTGTGTGTGCTGTGCTGTGTGTGCTGTGCTGTGCTGTGTGTGCTGTGTGTGCTGTGTGTGCTGTGCTGTGCCCTGCCCTGCCCTGCCCTGCCCTGCCCTGCCCTGCCCTGCTCTGCTCTGCTCAAGCCTGCATCCCATAACTTAAAGCATCACTGCTGTGAATTGGCTTTGGCCTGTGGTTTGGAGTTTCTGACAAATGGGAAGGATGCTAACACTTGCTGCCAGGGATGTGGAAGAATTTCTTAGGAGAGACACAATCCAGGAGAGAGGACTCACATGCCTCACACATTCATCCTGAGGAGATGAAGGGATTTGGTAGCCTCAGAAGGACTGGCTCAGAGGGCCTGAGAGATGGGTGTGGTGGCACTGGTGTGAGCACAACCAGAGGGCCAGCAGCCACTTTGGTTGCTAGAGGGAGAAACCCATCTTGTTTGTGAAGGAGAAAACAGCTTGAAGCGGTGTTGGCTGTAGAAGGGAGGGAGCAAAAGTGTACAAAGGTCTTCTGATGGGGTCCTGTGGGATTCCTAGTGACCTTCGGAAAGTTTAAATGATATCAAACCTTCCCTTTACACCTTTTTATTTATTTGTTTGACCATATCATTTAAGTCATTGTGTCAATCTCACACTTGGTTCGGTGGAGCCCTAAGGCTATTTAGATTTTCACTCAGTAAACACAGAAACGGTAAATTTGTTCTTCTTGGGTTTTCTTCTGCACCTTATCCTTTCCTGTGCTTTTAAATTATTTTTAGGCATGGATAAGTCTCAAAGTGGATGTTAGAAAAGTCGAGAGCACATGGGCTGAGCCTGGGGAATTTACTGAGCTCTTTCGAGCAGAGATCAACAATCTGCATTAAGCTTGCTACAGTGTTCCAGAAAACATGGGATTGATGGAAAATACTGAGAGCAGCTCCATAAAGTTCACTGGAGAAGAGCTAATGAGAAACTGTTCTGGAGATCCAGGAAGAGGTGGAAAGGAAGACTCCATTAAGGTGGGTGGGAGGGGCTGATGGATGGCGTGTTGCTCATGGCAAGATTCACTGCAGTAAGAGAAGAAAGAAAGGGTTCACAGAATCAGACAATGATCCAGAATAGGGTTACCTGGAATCAGTCACCTACCTCTGCAGAGATGAGGTGACTTAGATTTTTCCAAGCCCAGTTCATGTCAGCTGGGCAAGCTGGTAGGGACAGACAGACAAGGCTGTGCACTGTTTCTTTCCCCCTTGACACCTTCATACCCCTGTGTCGTGTGCCCCGCATGTCACAGTGCCCCTTGGCAGAGTGAGGTCTCCTTCAGTAGTTCCACACTCTACTCTTTGACGATCTTCTCTTCTTTGCCCCAATCGACACACTCTTCTCTTTATCCTTGACCAAGTTCCCTAAAAGTCTGAGGCCCAAGGAAAGAATTGATGTCCCTGTGGATTAGCACGTCCATATAACCCTGATGTTTTAACAAATGCATTCTTTTGTGTTGAAAACTGAGCATGGAGGGGTGGATAGTCAGGGGCACCAGCAGGCTGACTGGATGAGCTGGTTGTCAAAACGAATATCAGATGTTTATACTTCCCAAATGATGGAGCCCTATATGCTCTTGTCTAAAGCTGGTCTTTGCATATTCTCTCTCTCTCTGTCTCTCTCTCTCTCTCTCTCTCTCTCTCTGTCTCTCTCTCCCTCCCTCCCCCCCTCCTCTCTTTCCTTCTTTCTCTTCCTCTCTCTTCTTCCTCTCACACCCTTTCTATTCCCCTCTTTCTATCTCTTCACCCTTTCTTTCCATCCTTTCTTCCTCTACTCTCTGTATCCCTCCTTTCTCTACACTAATACCCTTCCCTAGCTATATAAAACTGGATTATTGTATATTCTTTAGTCTTTCCCTACATGTTCCATATTAATTCATTCAGATGTATACATTTGCTGTGTCTTGGTTTGGGTACAATGTTTTATAACTATTCCAAGCCTACTTAGACAGAACTGTCACCCTTGAATTGTTGAGTGGAATGCTTACTGTATTTAACAGGCTAAGTACGTCTCAAATCTTCTACATGGCACTGACTTTTTTCCCCACCATGCACAAATTACCGCTAGATGTGCAACAGTAAAATCTTTTGCCATAATGGCTTTTATTATGTTTATGCAAAATTTTGCTTGCTATATTAAGTCCGTCTTAGTCTATTATCCATGCTATGTCTTTGATGGAAGCGAAATGCCTTATTATCATATAGTTCTCCATTAGTTCTCCATAGTTCTCAGTGGTAGCATTACTTTTTTTGTCTGAAAAATAACATAACTATGCCAGCTACATTTTATAGTATTTTTATTATTAATGCCTAACATCCTAAAAAGCAGTGGTTTAAAGAACTGCTTTCATATCTGTTAGGCCCTCAGTTGCTGTAGGTTGGGAATCCTAGAGAGATTTCACTGGAAGGTCTTGGGGTTGAAGCTAAGATGTTGGCTGAGGACGCAGCCTGTTTGGAGCCTGAGGATCTGACTCACACCATTGGCTGGCAAGTGGGTGTTAATTGTTGGCAAGATGGTTAGGTGCCTCCCTGCAAGGGGCCTCTCTGCAGGCTGCTTCAGCATTCTCACAGCATGGTGACTGGGCTCTCCAGGAGGGATGCTCTACAGAGGAGGAAAGGGATGCAATCTCAGGACATTGTACCTCTTCCAAAGACAAAGGAAGCAGAAGGTGGATTATAAAAGGGAGAATGTCCGAAGATTTTCTGATATGTTTCATAGCCTCTATTAAAGGTCTTTTAATTATTTGATGTTTTAGCTTGTATTATACTTTCAGGGTGCCTCATATAGACAGGTTTGGTTCCTTTCTATGTCCTCACCTATGTCTTGAAACTGGGCCATTTAGTCTGTTCATGTTGTTTGTTGATTTCTAATCAGTTCTGATTGGCGGCAGCCATTTTATCTTGTATATTTTATTTCTTCATCTTTTACGTTTTCCTTTTTCCTCTTCTCTCTTGGCCCCTCCCCCTTTGACATTATTTCTTTTTCTAAATTCCAAGTGTTCTTCTCTGCTCATTTCAAACTTCTGCACTTTGCTTTCTTACAAGTTTCTTTATAAATCTAATTATTTGCCTTTTCTTCCATATACTAAAGCAAATAAATATCTTTGTTGTGGACTTCTTTTTATTAGGATTTTGTCTATGGGACATATTTAAGAACCTTTTTTCAAAGCAAACTTTACCAAGTGACACAATTTCAAGATGACTTAGACATTGAAACTACATTTAAAATTTTGATGTAGCTAGTAAAATGGTCTAATAAGTAAAGAAAATACTATGGAAACAAATGGAAAGAATGGGAGTGTAAAAAAGAAATGACTGGAGATTTAAAATAATTATGGTATTGAAACTAGATTTTTGGGTTGTCTCTGATACTTGATTGCTGTCCTTTGATTTCCAGCACACAGTGGAACAACAGAAAAGTAGCAAGTAGTCAGTGAGTCGATTGAATTGGTGACAGGCGTAAAACCAAAAACCAAAAACCCTCATACAATGTACTAATGGTTAGAAAAACAAAACAAAACAAAACAAAACAAAACAAAACAAAGCAAAGCACTGATGTGTAAGACAAGGCAGATCAAACTCCCACAAGGGGGACAGAATGGAGCTGGAGCAATGACAGGCTCCACATGTGCTTTCTGGATCCTCATCTTGCTTCTTGTTTTGATACCTTCTTTTTATTTGGTTGTGGTGAGGAAACCCTCCACACAAATGCAATCCAACTCAGCAGCCTGAACAAAATAAACTTATCTTAAGGAGCCATGTAAGCACTTCTCTGGCTGAGGACAACGGATCCACCCTCCCTTCCTCCCCCTGCAATGGGCAACTGAGACCAGTGTTGGTGTTCACTTCAAAGGTTTATGACGAACCATAAAAGTGGGTGCATAATCAAAGTGTATTGTGTACATCTATGATCATATCATAATGAAACCCACTGCTCTATATAGATAACTTATGCTAATATATTTTAAAGACTCCTTCTGAAGACATCGCCACCTCTAGATTTCCATGAATTAAAACTTATTGGGTAAAAGTGAATAAAATCAGACATTGCCTTATGTTCTTCATGACGTAAAGCAAAGGCATCCTGAGGGTAGGAGGTAAAGAAACACCTCCAGACAGTGTTCAGCTGTCAGAGGTGATGTTAATCCTGTGACGCTCCAGAAAAACTGACTCCACCATTTAGCGCCAAATTTAAAGAAATCATTTATTAAATATTAAATACTGACCTGAAGATTCTTTGGTCAGGACCATCCCAGCCAAATTCCCAGCTGAAATGGTCTCCAGCTACATGTTGTGGTGGCTAAGAAGGACAAACTTGTAGGCCACAGTACTTTCCCATGAGGCTTTGTTATTTCTCAAGACTACAATTCCAGGATTCCAGGAAGTTCCCTGGCTTCTGGGCAGATGGGGCTTACAGATTGACTTGGGGGATTACAAAGTGTAGAAAGGCTGTACACTTTAGGAAGAAGCAAGGAGAGTTAATAGGCTGGCTTATGTATCTGTTAGGATACTTCTCACTGGAGCTAATGGAGGACTGCTTTTGATGTGGCTGAATGGTTGACAGTTTGTTATTCCATATACAAAAAGTCGGGGGGGGTCAAAAATGGGGCAATGTCAGGATAAATTAGTAACAAACTATCCTTGTCAAAGAGCCAGGCCCTTTCCCATTTCTTGCTCCAGCCATCCTTAGTCACCAAGCATGGAGCCATGATATTGTGTTGAGGTGATACTGTAATGATACATGCAAAAATAATCTTAGGCAGCGAAGAAAAGAAATGTGGCTTCCCACGTGGCCTTTCTGAAGAGGGTGACTTTGCAAGAGTGGAGAAGTTTGGGGGGGGGGGGAGAGAGAGAGAGAGTCAAAGCCCAGCTGAGATCCCAGTTACCAAGAACACAGAAGTTCATTCTGTGAAGAATTCATTCTGAGAACGCCCTGGCTTCTGCCTTTTAAGACCTCATCGTCATGAAAGTGTCATGACCTTGACACAAAGAAATGGCATGTCATAGTACATTGAGAAGATGAATGGAGCAGCATTTAATAACGTGTCTGAGAAATTACAGGCAGGGGTCAGGTCAGGATACCATAGAATAGGATTCAGTACCACAAAGCGTCCTACTGCTGCCACTTGTCTACACCTCTAAAGAGAGGAGAAACGGTGAAGAAAGGAACATTTCCAGGACGCGTAAACAATTTAAAAAGTAAAACCTGGCCCTTGGATTTGGCCTGACAATTGGCTTTGCAAGTGCTGGGGGGTTGGTGGGGATCTACATTGTGGTCCTGGAAAAATCTTTCCTCTCTAACCCAAGTGTGTGTGTGTGTGTGTGTGTGTGTGTGTGTGTGTGTGTGTGTGCATGCGTAGAGACTTTGAGGCTTAGATTCTAGCAAATCTGATCATGAATGTGTGAACTGTATTTCATTTCACTGTGTTTGTTAGGAATGTCTTGAGTCATTGTCTCCAACTCAAGACAGTGGCAGTATTAAAAGGGTAACTAAAGCAAGAGTTCAGAGTCCACCACGAAGGAGAGTTGACTGATTAAACCAGGCGACTATCAGGTTTTTGGAAACCAGAGATCCACCTCTTAACCTTCTGTCTCACTTTGGATTTTCTATTTGTTGGCTTTGTTTTCAAGTTATAAAACCGAGAGATACCCCCCAAGTTTTCCATCTCAGACATGGATCAAATCTGTTGTGGTTGGTTGGTAGGCAGGAGTTTATTACAATATTCTTGTCCTATGGAAGGATGAAAGCCGGCAATTGCTCCTCACGACCTAGGGCAGGGCTTTCCATATTTTACCACCCAAGGCCTCCTAGAACACAGTCTCATGCATCAAGATCTGTGAAATATGACAAGGAATTCTGTCATGCTCTGTGGACAATATTTTATAGTGTCATCTAAGATTTTTCATTAGTCTCCTTTAATCGAGTGCATGTGCAAGTGCATGTGCAGGGAGGTATATGCAAGTATATGTGCATGTTGGGGGTGCATACGTGTGTGCACACATATGGAAGTCAGAGGTCAATCTCAGAAGTCATTACTCAGGAGCTATCCACCTTGTTGTTTCAGGAAACGGTCTTTCACTAGGACCTGGTCCGTGCTAATTAGGTTAGATTGCTGGCTAGCAAGCCCCAGAGATCCTCCTGTCTCCAGTTCCTCAATGCTGGGTTTATTATCATAAATGCAGACACTATACCTGGGTTTCCTCCAAGGTCCTAGGGATCAAGATCATACTTATGTAACAAAGCCCTTTACTGATGAAGCCAGCCATCTCCTCGGTCTCTTTTCCCACCACTCAAAAGCCTTTCAACTTTGTTTTTGTGGTGTTGAGTGTAAGCATCAAAGCAGTTTTCTGGCATCAGATTCTGGAGGAAATCAAGTCACACAATGACCATAGCTATTAAATCAGATTACCACCAAGGGTATTGTTCAGGCGTTAATTATTCAGGGTCTAACAATATTGATTAAGCTTATATCTTCCCCAATTCTTTATCTAACATGGCAAGAAGGAGTAAAAGTAAGTTATAGTAAAAAAAAAATCAACAAATTTTTAAAGACATTTTAAAAGTTTCTTCTTTAATCACAAGCTCTTTTTTCTCTGAGTTTCTTTTTCTCATTGACAAAATTTCCATCACAACTGTCAGTATCCCTCTTCCATCTCCACCTTTCATATCTGATCCTCCCTCTGGCTTCAATCACTTTCTACCAAATGGAGGCTGGGGTCAGTCTTTTTGGTTGGGATGTCTCAAGGATTTTGGACATCTCCCACCTCCCATCCACAACACAGCCTCTAGCACCACACTTACCATATTTCATCCAAAGAAGCCAACTACTGTTGCAGGAATTTATGAAATTATGATTTATAAAGCATACAAAATAGAGCTGGCAAGATGGCTCAGCAGGTAAGAGCACACTCACTGCTCTTCTGAAGGTTCTGAGTTCAAATCCCAGCAACCACATGGTAGCTCACAACCAATCGTAATGAGTGAGATCTGATTCCCAATTCTGGTGCATCTAAAAACAGCTACAGTGTACTTATATATAATAATAAATAAATCTTTGGGCTGGAGCGAGCAGGGACTGAGCGAGTGGAGTTGACCAGAGTGAGCAGAGGTCCTAAATATTCAATTCCCAACAACCACATGAAGGCTCACAACCATCTATACAGCTACACAGTATACTCATATACATAAAATAAATAAATAAATAAATCTTTAAAAAAAAAACATACAAAATTGATTATTTTAATTCTACTAACATACTATTTTGTTTACCCAAACTGCCACAAACTCCAGTTTAAACTATGTTGCTTACCAGGCCAGTGAATAATCTGATTGAGTAGACTTAATAATATATCTAACTTCATCTACCTTATCTCCTTCTATCATGACATTCTCAAATGATGGTGTGCTTAGAGGAGTCGCACAACCTGCTGTTTTATTTACAGCTTCCTACCTTTCCTTGCTATTACACAACCTTGTGTATTTGTCAGCTGGAGCGATCATCCTAAATGCCACTGGCCAGAGACCTAACAGAGAAATTGTATTTTCTTTCACTTAGGAGCCTGCTTATACAAGCTCAGGTGCCCTGGCATTGGATTCCTCTGATCTCTCCTCTCACCGTGCCCTTGGGCTTTCTTTAGTGTCTTTTAGTGGACTGTACTCTCTTCTTCCCTAAACACATCTGTCAGCTTGGATAAAGGCTAACCGGAAGTCCTCATTGTACAGTGACTACCTCTTACACTCCCCGTCTTTGAATGTAGTCACAGCCTGCGTTGTTGAAGATTAAGATTACAACATGAGTTTTACAAGACACAATTCAGTCTGAAGCCCCTTGAAATTTCATTTATAATCATATTTCTTCCTTCAAAAATAACAATGTGGAAACTTGAATCCCATATATACACAAGGGCCTCCCCTAGGCACCCTCTATCATCTTGCTTCTGGATATAGGAATGGATTTGCCCCGAAGACAAACTTCCTGGTTTTTGGTTTCTGCTTACAGATTCCCTGAGCATGGATGTCTGTGGCTGTCAATCAATTTAAGGCCGACTTCTCTCTCAGGCACCGAGGCAGTGTTACCTTGCAGTCTACCCCTTCCTACTGACTTTTCCTTACATTCCTACACCCTTTACCTCTACCCCTGTGCTTCCTAAACTTTATCCTTTACACACATAGAGGTCAAGTCAAACTAAGTAGATCTAGAAACTTTCAAAGGTTTCATAATTTGCTACAAAATAATGGAGAAAATGAAAAATAATGCCACTTGAACCTTCGGAAAAGATTAGCACAAACAAGAAAGCTCTTCGTGGAAGCTTCTGTAACCTCGTGGTTTGCTTAGTGGAAGTTTTGAACATCCATTGTTGTGGGGTTTAGGACCCAGAAGTTCCAAGGGCTGAGTCTTCCTGCTCCTTACAAGGGTATTTGTTCAACGCCTGCAAAGTAGGATCTCAACTCAAGACTGCGAAGCCTGAAATTATTATTCATTGGAGAGCAAGAGGAATTTAGAGTTCAGGAAGCAAGCAACTCAGGAGAGGAGAGACACAGGGAATAAAAGGAGCCAGCCTTAGTGAGGAATTTGAGAGACTGCCCAGGCTGGCAGCGATGGTGATCAAATGCACAACAGAAGGACAGTTGGGAGGACTGAGATTGAAGCTGACTGAATCCTTGAGAAGTGAATCCTCTAGCCTGGCAATCTTCACCTATGAGCTCATCAGGAGCACATAGAAAGAAAGAATGAATGCAAAACTCCTCCCAGACTGGAACTGGGACAACCCAACTGGCATGATGGGGTCATTTTTTTATATGAAATTAATTTTTATTTTCATTGGTATTTTGTCCACATTCGTGTCTGTGTGAGGGTGTCAGAATCCCTGGAACAGGAGTTATAGAGAGTTGTGAGCCGCCATGTGGGTGTTGGGACTTGAACCCCAGTCATCTAAAGGAGTAGCCAGTGTTCTTAACTGCTAAGCGATCTCTCCAGCACCAAGATAATTTCTTACATAGAACACATGGGACAAGGTGGGAATTACAGGTCAGCACAAAAGCCTGGCATCCAAGAGCCTCAAAAAAATAAAATAAAATAAAATAAAATAAAATAAAATTCTGAGGAAGAAATTAGACATTGTCAAAATTATATTATAAAGCAGTTGTCATACAAATAAACAACAAATATAGGTAGATACTTACAATGAATATCCACACACACCACAACTAGCTTACAGAAAGAAGCAGGACAATTCAAACTCTCTCCTCCAGTCAACTCTCTCTCCTGTTCCCGTCTCGATGAACTCTCTTAGGTTTGGTACTTGTCGTTCCAACAATGCAAAATGCAGTTCAACTTGCTTTTTAACAACATTTTAAATTTTATTTATACGTATATGTGTTTGGGCTTCATTTATGTCTGTGGAGCACTTGGGTCCCTGGTGCCTGTGGAGGCCTGAAGGAGGGACTGGATCCCTTGAGACTGAAGTTGCAGACAGTTGTGAGCCACCATGTGAGGAAAACTTGAATCTTCTGAAAGAGCAGATGATGTTCTTAACCGCTGAACCATCTCTCCAGATCCTCATGCACTTTTTAATCTATGTTTAAAGAGGCAAGATAATTCTGATATGTGGAGTATAAATATTTAATCCTTCTGTACACCCCCAGTGCTAAGCAGATTCTTAGTACATAATAGGCACAAACCATATAGTCAATAAATAAACATCCACAAATATATATAAACACAAGTACATATATTTATACAAGGTATTTGCATATAAAATTGTGTAGTTATAAACGTACATATACCTTGAATATTTGTTTCCTCAGCTATTTCAGACTTATTCAGTACTTCATTTTAAATAATTAATCACATCAATATATTCATAATACAGTCTTGAAACTTAAAACAATTAAATATGCAATATACTCTGCGATTCCTTCAAAACCCACTAAGCCAATTTTCTTTTTGGCACGGGACACCCTATTATAGAATTTAAGATTAAATTTCCAATTGCTTTGGGTTTTCTACTCAGCTGCAATCAACTATGAGGCTCATTCTCACAGGACATGTTTTTCTCAAATCCCTCAGATACCAACTAAATATAGAAGCAGCATTATCCATTTCTGAGGTCATCTAAGATAGTAGTTTTCTTTGTAAGCACTAAATATAGTTATTAGCAGATATCACCTTAAGAATATGGGAGTAAAAGACAGAAAACACACAAAACTCATTTCCAGATTTGTCCTATGTATTTAGGAGAAAATACCCAACTCACTTTCTTGTAAAAGATGATGCCAGAAACCAGTAAAATATATCTGCAAACAACATTGCAGGAAATAAGCTGCGTCTTTATCTAAGGAATTTGCACTGTGTGACTGCGATAAAGTCGGCTGTTATTGAAGGTTATTTTCAAAGTCGGAGCTCTAAGCATCCATGAGGTACCAATACATCCAGAGGAATCCTAGGAGCCAGGCTCCCATGGAAGTGGAACTGCAATCTGCCTGCCTCTACTACAACATGGTAGCTTTGCAGTCTTACAGACTCACCCCAGTTACAAAGACTTAAAGGACTATAAAGCAAGCAAGCTTTATGCAGGGTTCCTTAGACCCAAACAACTATTAGGTGGGTTTCATCTTTCTCTATGGCTTTCAAAGAACCATTGGTGGAGGTGTGACCCCTATTTAAAGAACAAGAAAAAGATGAGCTGGGAGTGGGGTGGGGTTAGGGTGGAGGACACACCTTTAATCCCAGTAGTTGTGAGGCAGAGGCAGAAGGATTTCCATGAGTTCAAGGCCAGCCTGCTCTACAGAGTGAGTTCCAGGACAGCCAAGGCTACACAGAGAAACCCTGTCTTGGAAAACACACACACACACACACACACACACACACACACACAAATAGAGAGAGAGAGAGAGAGAGAGAGAGAGAGAGAGAGAGAGAGAGAGAATGAAATGTACGCTGTAACGCTGTACCTCAGCTGCTCAGCTGTTCAGGGTGTCTTTGACTTTGGGCTCAGTCTTAGTTTGTTCCTGCTGCTATAACATAATAATATGAACAACAGAAATTTGCTAACCATATTTATATATACTTATACATACACACATATATATATACACACATATAGGTATATATACATATATACTTATATACACATATATTAAACACAGTGTTAAATGAAGGTGAGGGTATGAAGCTAGAGTATATACATACACACACACACACACACACACACACACACACACACACACATACACACACACACTCATTCCATCAAGACAAGGATAAATTATCTACAGAAGCTGGAATGAGATATACTAGTAGGTAAACAGTCAAAAATTATTAGTATACAAAAGGTAAGTTAGAGGCTGAGCCTTGAAGGCCAACTCCAAAGTAAACAGCAGGGTTGTACAAGAAAGAAGGAGTGTGTGATCAAAGCTGGTGATGCATACGGAAGACTAAATATGCAGAATAGGCAGACTAAAAATGCCCTGTTTCTGAGATGTCTTCCTTTTCTTGTGTTTCCACGCTTGAATAATGATCCTACCTCATTTGTATTACATTAGAACCCAAAGCTAGACCAGCTTAGTTCCTTAGCTCCTACCCCACCTTTAAGCGCTCACTGTCCTCACTGAGCTGTGTCTAACATGGTCTTTTGGAATTTGTTTATTGCTATCATGAGTGAGAGAGTGGATGATGTCTCATTTCCTCCTCCTGTGCTTGTCCCCTCCGCTCACTCTGTTCTGCCTGTCTATTTTATCTTCTGTGTTATTTTCTCCTCGCTTCAGCCCATCCTTCAGAAGTCCCTGAGCACAGTACCAACCATGTCATCACTTATCAAATTAAAACTCACAAGTCTGTTTTAGCAGGCAGCGGGCTAAAGAGGTGAATCGGCAGCCAAGAATGCATACAGTGCTTACAGAGAACCTGGGCTCAGTTCTCAGCGCCCACATCAGGTGGCTTTACCACCACCTGTAACTCCAGCTCCAGAGGATTCAGCGACCTCTCCTGGCTTCTGCAGGCACTGCATGCATGCGCGCACGTGTGTGTGTGTGTGTGTGTGTGTGTGTGTGTGTGTGTGTGTGTGTGTGTGTGCACACGCACACACATATGCATACATTTAAAAGAAAAAAAATTTTTAAAGCAGTACTTTTCTGGGACATGGTTCTAGCTCACCTTTGCAACTTGACATCTTCAAGCTTTCTTCTACCTCTTTGGCTACACCCAATATTATAAGCATCCTCTCTCATTACGTTTGAAGTTTTGCCACTGTTTATTAATAAAACTAAATATGTGGAAGCATACATAATTTATATTGATCCTATCATATGACATTTTCTCTTTCCTTCTCTCTCTCTTCCTCTTTCTTTCTTTCTTTCTTTCTTTCTTTCTTTCTTTCTTTCTTTCTTTCTAAGCAACGTGTTACTATGTTATTCAAGCCAACCTAAAACTCACTGTGTAGCCAGGCTGGTCTCAAATTCTCAATACCCTGCCTCTGTTTGCTAAATGCTTGGACTATAGGCATGTACCACCGTGTCCAACTCTTCCTGCTTTTCCAAGAACCTTTACCCCGCCCACTACCTACCACACCATCTCTTTCTGATAAAATTTCACATCTTCAGGAAGGCTCAGTTCCTAAGCTTCCCTTCAAGGCTAAGGGCCGAGTTTCTCTGTCCTCTATCTCTGCACCCTTCCAGGTGTCTCACCTAGTCTATTAAATGGTCACTGGACAGTAATAGGATGGATCCCACACCATCACAATGCAAATACCCTAAGCGGCACTGTTGGGGATCGTGAAGTATTTCAATGACTGAAACCACCCTTTCCAGACACGAACAGCATCTTTATAATGGAAGCAGTGAAGAATAAGGCTGACAGCAGCCTAAGAGAAAGAAAGGGAGAACCTTGCGCCCTTGCCATGAACCTGTGTGTGGCCTCGTGTGGAAGAAAGTGCTCACTTCTAAGGAGCTGGGCTCACTCTCCTGGAATTCCCCCAAGTCAGGCAAGCCCAAGGGAAAGGTGAAGGAAGCTTCACTCCCTCACCTAACTAGATCTCTGGTCACCTGCCAACTTTTGAAGTTGGCAAAAGCTAGTTAGAACTAACTAGCTCAAATCTGAAGCCTGGAGTTATGGAAAACCAAGGAAAGGACACATCTGTCCCCGGAGATTAAAGATGGAAGAGAGAGGGAAGAGAATTACAAGAGAAAGACCGGGGGGAGGGAAAAATTGGGAAATCATATCTTCCAAATGTTAACTCCAAGGCCAGCCTTCTTTATGGAACAAGAGAAGTGTTAGATGAAATCCCCATTCCAAGCTCTGATCCGTACTGTGTGAAATGAAGTCTCCAGAAAGGGCTAGAGACAGATACATATGTGTTACAGATTCCACAAGGCTGATTGACTGATTAGAACTTCCATGGTTGTGGATGGAGAGTTGGAATATTGCAGATCCAGAGTTAAATTCTCTTAGACTCCCTTTAGCTCCCCTAATGAGCCATTCCTTGCCCACCTCTATGTTTGATCTCACATCCCTGTAAGTACTAGGAAAATCCTGGACTATCTGAGAAGACCACTAGCTTTCACCACCTTAGAGGCTGACTGGAAACAGCATGAGGAAGCATCTGAAAGTTCTAGCACTGGTGTCCGTGCCTTGCCTAGCCACCTACTGATATTTTCACCAAAGTATTTGAAAAGCACCTTGATTCCTAACTTTTTCCATTCTGTAATTGTAAAAAGCCTCATGCAACCACTGCCACATTGGAACGTGATATTTGGGTAACCTGAGCCTGTATTCCTGGACCCTGGTCTCTCACTCCAGCATGAACTCTTACTGCCTTGGACTGGAAATCTGGCTTTGTGTCCACAGTCACTCCACAGGGCTTTCTCATCCTATAGTAAATGGACCACACAGTGTCCCTTCAGTTTGCTTTCTGTGTGGTCTGAGGAAGGACTCAAGCCCCGACTGGCACAAGTCACCTGCATGAGTGGGCCCAAGCAGCCTAACGACCCATCCAATTATGAACTACCAAGGGGATGCTAGTGCCACCCCAGGAAGACCCACAGAACAGCCAGCCTGTGGTGCCTCCTCTTGGGGACCTTCCATGGAAAGGAAAGAGGAAAACCCTAATGGATGATGAAAATCTTTGTCATTGTGAATCTTATATGTAATAGCTCTCAAGGCCTTTCCCTATAACTTTGTCATGAACTGAATTAAAAGAGGCCCCTAGGAGACAGAGTAGCTGAAATATGGGTGTGGTGACCTGGAGCTTGCTATGCACAGATCCTCAGGATTTGTGGCATATCTGAGGCCACACAGCTACTGTTAGGAGTCAACGCTTGCTTGTAAAAACACAGATCTGAGCTTTGAAAGCGGCTTGTCCCCCCCCCCCGTTCTTTGTTTCACCTTTGAACTTGAGAAGGCAAAGGAATTTTTTTGTGGATTTCCTGCAACGCTATAACACATTCCTTTGCAATCACCTCACATTCTTGACTTGGAGGATATGGGAACTTCACCTAAAGAAACAGAATCAACTGTCATCAACTAAAAACTGCCATCAAGCAGTGCCAACTCCCCTCAGAATTTCACTGCCAGAGGTTCCCCTTTGTGGTTCAGGGTGTGCCTGAAATGGATGCAGGCATCGGAAGTTCTCAGGATCCTTTATCAGTGTGAGCATCCCTTGAAGATATGATCCGTGTTTCCTCCTAGGCCGGGAAGTCTGTGTGCTTAACAAATGCTGACCATTTAGTTGGCTGCTAAGAGGTTCTCAGAGATCTGCCAAACACAGATAGCCTTTCATGTAGCCAGGTACTTGTTGATTCCATCTGACTTCAAAGGCTGGAGGAGCTGAGGTTGAGGTGGGGGGTTCCTTGGTAATTCTCAGTTGATGAGTGAGAGAATCTTCAGCTCCCACATTATCTCCCCTTGATCCACCACAGCATCCATACAAACAGCTCATTTCTTTGTGCTTTGTTTATGGTGTGTGTGTGTGTGTGTGTGTGTGTGTGTGTGTGTGTGTATTCTGGGGAGAGGGTGATGTAGATTGTGTTACAGCAGTGCTGGGCACGGACATGGAGCAGAGCAGGCCAGCAGTGTACTGTTGAGCTATACTCCCAGACCTTTCTCTGTTTACTTAAAACGTTTGCCCTGGAAAGTTGAGATTTCCAGCATCATGCAGAGGATAACTAAACTCTTAATAAGAATTTTTGTACTTAATAAGAATTTGTGTATCTCCTATGTGAAAAGCATATGCAAGGTCTTGGGGATAAGAGCCTCTCCGTATGCCTTGAGTTTATAAACATAAAAGCCCAAGACTTGATGGTATGAATCTTGGCCCTGCTGCTTCCCAGCTGTGTGACTTAAGGCAGGTTAGGGAATGTCTCTGGATTTGTCACCCCAAAAGCAAAATAAAGATAAGACCCATTTCCAAGATGCCTGTGAGAATTTAGATAATACCTGAATTTTGCACAGACTTTTACACACGCTCAAGACTTGATGAGAGACACTGTCATGACCGATCTCCCTCTTCTGGATTTATTATTGTTAATATAATGACCTTTGAAGAAGAGTCCCTGAGACATTTGCCATGGTTAATGCCTTGGGTTAAATTACTTTCTCAAAGCAGCTACTCCGTCATCTGACTGGGCCCTAAAGGACCTTTCGTTTGTTTGTTTTTTGTTTTTCGAGACAGGGTTTCTCTGTGTAGCCCTGGCTGCCCTGGAACTCACTCTGTAGACCAGGCTGGCCTCGAACTCAGAAATCCACCTGCCTCTGCCTCCCAAGTGCTGGGATTAAAGGCGTGCGCCACCACACCCGGCTCTAAAGGACCTTTCGAAAAAATTTTGCACTTGATAGGAAATTCTGGTGAAGGTTCGTGAGCACTGGGCCTGAGGCAGGTTCTGAGGGCAGAGGCTGGAGATGCTCCCAGAAGATACTGGGTGGAGTCCGTGAGGAAAACTGTTAACTGCACCCCCCACACACACACACACACAACACATCCTATAAGCATCACATGAACAAGTATTGCACGAGCAGGTAAGAGGCCTTCTGAGTCCCAGCGGTGTGCAGAGGACTGGAAAGAGCAGCCTGGTGTACTGCTCCAATCTCCTCTTTCTCTTACTTAGATGGAACTGCGTAGAATCGGCATTTGTGGTCAACACACAGAGAAGCTTTTAAGACGCTGCTTTTCTGCAAATCCTTGAACAAATATTAACTCATTCATCATCTCCTCACCTCTGAGAGTTGAGGAAGCAGGACCTTAGTAGAGGTGGGACTGCCATAATCCCATCTGTAAATTACAGTGCCAGCAGAGTTCATTAACAGACCCGGCTGAGACTTCAGGAAGCTAATTGCTCTCTCATCTCTGCCACAGGATTCGCTCCAAAGGTGTTTGTACAGAATGGGGGAACCGCCAATGCTGCCCTGTTGTAAGCCGGTTGGCCATTTTGTGGCTCAAAAGATAATGGCAAGGAGAAAGAGAGGTGAAGGAGGCGGGAGGGGAGAAGGAAGAGAAAAAGAGGAAGAGGGAGAGGTAGGAGGAGTATGAGGAGAATTTCCTTTTTCAGATTTTTTATGAACTATTACGTAAACATTTTCAAGTCGGGGAAGTGCTGGTTAAAAAGATGTGCACCAACCACAAACATTTGAAAGCAGAATTTCAAGGACTTCTACTGTGTCTGGTTGAATTAAGGCGTGCCCAAAAAGTTGTGCAACTGAAAGTCCTCCCAAACAATGAAGAAGGTGATTGATGGCCAGGCCAGGACTTAAAAGTAAAAACAGGAGGTTGAGCAACCCCTACATAGGACTGTCTGCATGAGACCACATTTACAGTTTACAAAGGGGATCCTCTGCAGGCATGGGGAAGAGAAGTTGGATGTTTGAAAAAAATCTTTGGTTCCTTAGCTAGGAAGCCCTAGGTAGATTCTCTGCCCCGAGGAGGTGCCCCTTAATCTCTTTCCATGAAACACACGTAGTGCACTAACCTCCTGCCCTTTAGACTTTGTGTCATGATTTTCTTCCTGTCCTAGACAGGTTGGAAATAAGCAAGACTCCCCAACTCTTTCTTCCCTTGTTTCTGTGTGTTCTATCCATCTTTCCTTAAACCCCCTTTCTTTCTGGAATAATTACTGTGATAACTGGAGAAAAATAGTCTCGCAAACATGAGGGATGTGTATTTAAGATAAAGCCTAAAGTCATGCGGCCCTTTCTGATTGTGTGAAGGGGTCTTTTACTGCTTGGAACATCAGTGATAAACTTCTGTCTGCTTGAATCCGATAAATCACCTTTCACCCTGTCCCAGGTAGACCTGAGTGTGGACAATTCTCTCTCTCTCTCTCTCTCTCTCTCTCTCTCTCTCTCTCTCTCTCTCCCTCTCCCTCTCCCTCTTCCTCTCCTTCCCTTTCCCTCCCTCCCTCCCTCTCTCTCTCACTCCTGCTTCTGTTTGTACTTTGCACAAGATACGCAAAGAGAGAGAAATTCGCATTACTCTTGTTAAAGAACCTACTCCATGTAGAGCATCATCACATTTAGTGCAACCTCAGTGTGGACATTGAATGTCAGGCCCCATTAGTCTGCCCTTCAGAGCCACCACTGGAAGTCACCTCAGAGGCCACAGCAAAATGTAAGGTTGCTATCACTGACTCTCTTTCTTCTTAAATGAAAATCTCCCGCTCTCTGGACATTCAGGAGAACTAATAATTTATCTTTTTTTTTTTTATAATATGAGTGCTCAACACATATGCTGCTAGGGCAGTATCAGGTGGGATTTTGCATCTTCTGAATTAAAGAACATCATAGGAAAAACAAGCTAAATATCCAAGATCTCGTGGTTCCTTCAAACCACGAAATGTGGATCATTCTAACAAAATAAATTCCAAATTGTTCTAATTCGTTTACATTTCAAATTTGTATCAATCTGCTATTAAACAATTACTTTGATGCTCAAGGGAAGTTTGATTTTTTTTTTAAAGTTTCTGAATCACCAGGCATAGTAGCACACACCTTTAATCCTAGCATTTGGGAGGCAAAGGCAGGTAGATCTCTGTGAGTTGGAGGCTAGCCTTGTCTAGATAGTGAATTCCAGGACTATGTAGAGAGACTGTCAAATAAATAAATAAATAAATAAATAAATAAATAAATAAATAAATGTGAGTTACTATGGACTTTTCTCTTGAAATTTCAAAGTGGACTAGAGAGATGGCTCAGCAGTTAAGAACACTGGTAGTTCTTCCAGAGAACCTTAGTTCCATTCCTAGCACCTACGTGGTGGCTCACAATTACCTAAACTCCAATCCCAGAGATCTGATATCCTCTTCTGGCCTCTGTGGGCACAGCAAGCATGTGGTGCATCAAATATGCTGGCAAAACTCTCATATACATAAAATAAAACTAAGAGATAAATTAAAACCTCAAAATTTGTTCAAGAAAAAGAAAAAGAAGGCAAGTTTAGCCGAAACTAAGAGGCCTTGGATACCAACTGTCTGAGCAGTCTCATGCTTGCGGCAAATTAGGTTTCAATATGGCCAAGATGACTGTTTCTACAGTGTTCCAGCTGCTGCGCCCCACTACCGCACCTCTGTCCACCCACCCCTACTTCTTCAGGGTGGCGGGGACGGGAAGACGCTGATCTCATGTGTCCACCAAGCTTGTTACTCATGAATGCCCTGCCTCCTCAGTTCCCACACACTCTTTTTTTTGTGTGAAATGATGCATTATGTGTATTTTTTTTAGCCAACACCCAAAATGCTGCAAGGATACTAAGCAATGGTTTCCCAAGGGTCAAAGGACCAACAAATTGCCCTCAAAAGACCAAGACATCAGACTAAAAGAGAAAAAAGCTACTCTTTAAAGCGGATAGCACTCAAATCATTTTATATATGGAATCCTTCCTTCCTGCCTTGGTGTTGCCTAGGAAACCCTCTTCAGTCCTGATTCGGACAGGGGGTCTGTCCTTGGTTAAGAACAGAACTCACAAATACAACCCTTTTGATACCCTTGTTGATAGACGTCAGCCCAGATCTATATCAGAACCTGACCCTGGAGCTGCCAAATCCATTCTAACACTTGGATTCATTTCACTTCTGGGGCAGATAAGGTTGCATTGGAAGATCATTTGGCCCCTCTAAAAATAACAGTTTTATGGTGCTTTCCTAGAAGTCTAGACTAGCAAATTGACCAGTTCTCCAAGAAAAAAAAAAGATTTTTGTATTTATGCCATGAGAGATATTTATCTATATTAAATATACAGTCTTTAGAACAAAGAGAACAGTTTCCTCTTTTCTGTAATGTTAGGCGCCATTATTATTTTTAAAAGATAATCATGTTCACCCACTGCCAGATGACTGTTCCCTCTGTATTTTCTTTTAAAGCATTTTCTTTCGAAAAGAAAGCTATGGGGTCTGGGGACAGACAGAGGAATCCATGTCTTCTCTCCCGCCCCCTTTTTTTCTGGCGGTGAGAAAATTGTGCGCCTGGGAACTTACACTTCGTTTTCTATAATCCCATCCAGCTTGAAACAAACAAAGAAAAAAAGAAACAAAAGGTGTATTTCTAGGGAAATAAACCACAACATGAAAGGGAAAATGGCTGAGGGATGGGTGTTGGAAAATCCAATAGGCCAGTGTTTGGCTGGAAGAGATCTGGGGGAGACGAGGGTGGGGGTTTCTACTTTGTGGGTTTTTCTCTTTCGAGCTTCATTTCTGTTCACTGGTATCAGGAAAGACAGTAGACGGTTGTCACCGGCAGCTCTTCGAAGTTCCTAATGTTCCTTCCTCCCAGGGTCCAGAAGGGGACTTTGGACATGTAAGAATCAGTTTATTTTTTTTTTTCAAATCTGCAGAATTTTTGGACATTGTTTATCAGGCACTGAAGAGGCCGTGAAGGCAGACTTTGAAAAATGCTTCCAACAGTTCATAAATCAGACCTAAATGAATAGGGTGGGCTCCTCTTTCTGACAGTCCCCCGAAACTCTCCCTTATGATCTCTTTACTAGGGCAGAATGTCATGTGAATAAGAACTGGGGGTCTAATGGAGTCAGGGTGCTTTGGGTCACTCAATGTAATTTGTTTTTTCTGGCCACATCATGAAAGAGAATTGCGTTCTGCTCTCTGTTACATTTATAAAATACCATCTCTTTAATATTGTCAAGGGTTTTATGCCAGGCTGCATAGCATTGCTGATAACAAAATTCTTTGGGGGAAAAAAAAAAAGAAGAAATCTGTTTGTTTGTTGTTTTTTTAAGCCATTTTTCACACATCAAATAACAGCAGCTGAAATCAGCTGGAGTTTGTTCTTGACTGACCAGAGTAAAATGTGCTTTTCATATGCAATTTCTAGGAAGCCCTGAAAACATAATACAAAGTATTCTAACCCCCTCTGCTCTGCAACTGACAGAATCCATGTGACTCTTTTTAAAAGTTATATTTGACATACTAACCAAAGAGCAGTGTCACACAGACTCTAAAGGGTGACCTAGACTTTTGCTTCTGACTTAATATATTATCAGTGGTCGGAGCACAACGATTGGTTCTCAGGGAAAGAAAGTTGGTTTGGGTTTTTGTTTTGTTTTGTTTTGTTTTGTTGTTTTAGTTGTTGTTGGTTGGTTGGTTTTGGTTTTTCAAGACAGGATTTCTCTATGTAGGCCTGGCTGTCCAGGAACTCACTCGGTAGACCAGGTTGGCCTCAAACTCACAGAGATCTGCCTGCTTTCTGCCTCCTGAGTGCTGGGATCAAAGGTGCGCCTCAGTGTTCTCTTAACCCTAGGAAGGACATAAAACCAGAAGTTTGGAAGGTTCTAGCACAATCCTGTTTTACAGTCAGGCAAATACCACGGAGATGAGCAGAGCCAAGCTTTGAAAAGCAACCAGCTCCCCAGTGCCAACTAAGAGAATGGTATTTCCTCACTGCACCATCACAGAAAGCCTCACCAAAGTGGGAATGCAAGTTAATGCCTAGTAAGATGCCCAAGTTAGCTGTCTGAGTCCACACTCTTAACTAACCTTGGTCAGTGTTTTTAACTTGACATTGAACTTGAAATAACACCATTTCCTTAAGGAGCAATTAGCAGATCCTACCCGATACACAGTGAGCCTACTCTCTGAGGACAATGGATACAGAATTATCTGATATTATTAAGGAAGATTTGAGCTGTCATATTCACGCTATACTTGAACATTAAGAAGGGACAGCTGTACAATGGACTCTCCATGGTATATGTCTGTTAGCTATATCAATACTCTTGATATAATCTGGATTTACCATAGATAAGGATGTTTGGGGCTGGTCTAGGTTATCAAGAAATTTAAGCCCAATTTAGCTACATGTAGTACCAGTGACTAGAACCTACACTTCCTGGCAGAGAAACATTTGATCCCCTTAATGATTTTCAGTATATTTCTCTGGAATCTGACTCCCCGAGACCCACCTCATCTTGTCTGAGGAAGCTTCACAATGCTCTTGGCCTCTCATGTGATAAAGCAGAATCATCTGTTCACATTATATTTTTAGGGCAAATTTAGCATCTTGGAGCCTTGTTGTGTGATTTATTTGGCCCTTAGGGGGCTTCTCCTGAAAGTGCTGAAATGCCACACTGACATTTCACTTCGGACTTGCAGCCATTGAACACTTCAAGTGGGATTTATTTATGACTGGAGGGTTTCTCCCATTAAAACGCAGTGAGTGTCACCTCCACCTACCCGCTAACAGGAAGAATGGGAGCTGAAGAGAAAAGGGACAGGGAAGAACCTCAAAACCATGCCACACCCTAAGGGAGGCAAATCCTACCAGGGAGAACTTTCAAATGAATCCATCTATGTTAGCTTGTCTACCAGGAATCAGCCTCAGAAGAGAGATTGGAACAGGAGAGTGAAATCCACAGGGTTTCAGGGGAGAGATCTCTAGAGAAGCCACTGGAAGCACTTTGTAACAGTTCAGGAGCTACACTTACAGATGCAACAGATGGCTTCTCTTGCTTCCAGTTGTCACTATCAAATAACACAAGGTCTGAAGTTTTTCAGGGCTCTCCAATGGAAGACCAAAGAACCAGTAAGTCTCTTATTCCATCCTCAAATTTGATAAAATTGGAAATGATATACAAATAATGCCATTAGTATGCAGTTCTTGGTTTTGGTTGTTTCCCCTCACACACATGTATATCATGGCTAACATAATGTGAGCACTCATTTACAACAAAGCCCTTTCAGTTCTGCAAGTCCTTGTTCTAAGATGCCAGGCTTCCAAAGGTATATGGTGATGGCTTCGAAGATGCCACCAAGTAGACAAAGGTCCTCTGTCTCCTCCTTCCTCCACCTCCCTCTCCCCCTCCCTTCCTCTTCCTCTTCCTCTTCCTCTTCCTCTTCTTCCTCTTCCAATACTTCACATCCCAAAGACCAGGCCCCTGTAAACTAAGCCTGCATTCCGCATCTATTCTAGGTTGACAAGTTCTGACTAAGCAAAATTCCAGCAAAACAAGATGGAGACTCTAGGCTGTTCATCTGTGAATTAGCAGAGCACTGGACCCACAGGGCAAAGGAGGGTGGGGTCCTGTCAGGAGACATTATTCACAAGGACAAAATGTACAAAAAGAAAGAGTCACTGGGCACAAGTTTCTGCACTGCTTAGCATCTAGCCTTGACCATGATTGATGGAATTCTTACAGAACCACAGTAGTTCTTATCTACACACACACAAAATTAAGCAGAAAGCTTCCATGGTTAAGAAGTGATGACAGACACTCTCCATTTCCAATTTTTATTACGAAGGGAAATGATTTAGCAACTTCAAAACCAAAATGTATTCACTCAATTAGACCTTGGAGTAGACTCTGACGAGGAAGATCAATGAATATTATGAGAGCCAAGCCACTAGCATTGTAAATAACACTTCCTGTCGGGATTCTATACACTCCATCAGAAAACACTATGGCTGTTGATTTGGAGTCAGCTTTAAGAAATCCATAATACCTGAGTGAGTTTCCTTTAGAACCCAACACTCTCTTCATCAGTTGTGATCCAGTCTCTCGTATACTTCTGCAGGGACCCATTTCGAGACTCCTGGAGTCCTCGTCTGCCTTACAAGGTACGGTGAGTCAGCAGAGAAGAGGGAAACTGCCTGTAACTTCTCAAGGCATTTAAAGCCATCTGCCAAACTCGGGCTTGCCAGCTGGCAGGGAGTGGTACTCTTCCATCCAGCAAGGACTCACGTATGTGTTGCTGAAGATGGACATAAGTTGTTCCATTTTAACCTGATTCATCCACACGAATAAACAGTGAAGTGTATTCCCCTGGTAAGGTGGCTGGCTGGCAGTGTGAGCCACAAAGTAAATTATGAAGGATTAATTTCCCACTTTGTCCTTCCATGGAGAACACAGTGTCCAATGCTATTCCCAAAGCTTCTTAGACGCCCCCCCCGGCCCCTGTTGGTACCCCAACACACACCCTCCTCCCTTAGGTCTGGGTCTAACCTGCCTCTTTTGGAAATAAGCTTGCACTTCAAATGACTCTTACATTTAACTCACTGAACTTCAATATTCACAACTTTTGCCCATCACACATCCACGCCTTTAATCCTAGCACTCGGGAGGCAGAGGCAGGCGGATTTCTGAGTTCGAGGCCAGCCTGGTCTACAAAGTGAGTTCCAGGACATCCAGGGCTATACAGAGAAACCCTGTCTCGAAAAACCAAAAAAAAAAAAAAAGACTTCTCAATCTTACCAGCACTATATAGGGTAACAAAAATCCAACAAAACTTGTCACAACTAGAAAGTATATAAGCTAACTAAAAGTGGTGTCTTCAAACCCAGCTGAGCCTTCTTGTATATACTCCCAAGGACTGAAGGAGAATGACAAGGGAAATCTCTTATCTTGTGGGGATTAACCTTAAATAACACCAAGCCAACTGTAATTAACTCCTCTCAAGACCATCCAGTGTACTGGGTAGAACTGTCTTGTAAATCCTGCTCTGTGGGAAACTAGATTTAGCAGAGTTTCTCACAGGGTGGTTCTGGGACAGTCTCTGTGGTTAACACATTCCCAGGCTCTACTCTCAGTTATCTCAAAAAGGTCTTAGGAGTCTGCTCTTTTTGGTCCTTGAGAAAAGGTCTTGCCTGTAGACCAGGCTGGCCTCAAATTTGTGATCCTCCTTTGTCAGTTTTCTGGGTCATGAGATTTCAACCATATTCTACCATACCCAATTAAAAACTTCAATTTCTTCTCCCTCCTCCTCTTCCCTCTTCCCTTCCTTCTTCTTTTCTTCTTCCTCCTTCCTTCTTGTTTCCCTTGTTCCCCTTCTTCCTCCTCCTCTTCCTTCTCCTCTTCTGCTTCCTCTCCTCCTTCTTCTCCTTTTTCTCCTCCTCTTCCTCTTTCTCTTCTTCTTCTTCTTCTTCTTCTTCTTCTTCTTCTTCTTCTTCTTCTTCTTCTTTCTTCTTCTTCTTCATTTTTTCAAGACAGGATTTCTCTATCTAATTGCTCTAGTCATCTTGAAACTTGCTTTGGAGACCAAGCTGGCCTTGAAGTCACAGATCACCTCCTCCTGCCTTCTGAATTCTGATATTAACAAGCATGCCACCATGCCTGCAACAGCCCACTTTTTAATGGTGTTTTCTAGGTATTTAGGGTTTGTTGCTGTTGTTTGCTTGGCTTTTAGTTCTTTATATATTTCTGTACTTTAACCCTCTGTCAGATTACAGCTAGGAGATTTTTCCACCCATTCAGCAGGCTGCCTCTTCAGTTTATGAACAGTTTCCTTGGCTGAAACACAGAACCTTTTTAATTTCACAAAGCCCCACCTGTTGATTATTAGTTTCATTTTCTGGGTGACCAGAGTCCTAGTCAAGAAGTCCTTACCAGAGCCTATATCCTGATGTGTACTCCCTATCTGTTCTTGTAGGACATCCACAGTTTCAGGTCAAAGGTCTTTGATCCATTTGAAATTGATTTGTGCTCAGGGTGAGAAAGAAGGATCAAGTTTCATTCTTCTTCATGTAGAAGTTTCCTCAGCACTACTTATTAAAAATGCTTTTCTCCAATGTGAATGTTTGACATCTTCGTCAAAACTCAGGTGGCTATAAGTCTATGGACTTATGTCTGGCCCCTTAAGAAATCTATTTTTTAACAAGCTTCCCATATGATACATGCCAGAACATTTGGAAATCATTTGTCTAGATTTGTTATTCTTAAGTATTTATTTGCCTAGGAATATCTTCCTCTGAAAGGAGATACTACATACAAGTCAACATATAAAATAGATAAGAATAAGATTTTCATAGAGAAGGGGCTCATGATACTCCATCCCTAGCTGAGGAACTATTGGCAGATCAGGGCTGAGAAGGGAGGAAGGGTCAGTTTTCTTCAAAAGTGTGAGGCTCGTGGTGAGTTGCCCATGTTCTAGTGGATGGCCCTGATCCATGCACTATATCCTGTCCCTTGTCTCTCCCTCTCTATTTTTGCTTCCAGACCACCATGAGGCAGCTATGCTCTCTCCTATACTCTGTTATGGTGTCTGTGGTTAGGAGCAATAGTGCCTGCTAATAGACTAAAACCTTGCACCAAAATAAGTATTTCCTATTACGGTGTTTTTCTCGAGTATTTTATCACTGCAACAGAACACCAACTAACAGCTCTGTTCTGGACATAGTTAAAAAAAATATTTTTTCCTTTAATGAAATGCTTTACTCCCTATGAATCCATTATGCAGGAACAAGCTAATGTTCAGGGAGTGATTTATGCATAGCTCTGGAATTAGTCAGTAGTAAAAGTTGCTCAACATTGTAAATGTGCTCGATGCTACTGAATTATACACTTTTAAACAGAAGGGTAAACTTGATATTGTATATTTTTATTGAGTTGAAAAAAAAGATTTATTCACAAAAGTATTCCTGCCATCATTATTTATGGTAATGGGAATTTTAAAATGCTGAAGCTCAACATGAGAGTCGCTGCCACATTACAGTGCCTTGGGGGATGCTCTGACATGCTCAGAGAGAAAAACAAAAGGGAGGATGTAAAACTGTGCAGTTGGCTCCTCATGTCCATAGGTTTCCGAGCTGTGGTTTCATCCAACTTCAGATTCAAAATGTAGTTCTGGCCAGGCAGTGATGGTGCACGCCTTTTTTTTTTAAAGATATTTTCTTCATTTACATTTCAAGAGCTATCCCATAAGTCCCATATACCCTCCCCCCCCCCCGCCCTGCTCCCCTACCCACCCACTCCTACTTCTTGGCCCTGGCATTCCCCTGTACTGGGGCATATAAAGATTGCTAGACCAAAGGGCCTCTCTTCCCAATGATGGCTGACTAGGCCACCTTCTAATAGATATGCAGCTACAGACACAAGCTCTGGGGGTTCTGATTAGTTCATGTTGTTGTTCCATCTATAGGGTTGCAGACTCCTACAGAGTGAGTTTCAGAACACCCAGGGCTACACAGAGAAACGCCATCTTGAAACAGAGAAGAGAAGAGAAGAGAAGAGAAGAGAAGAGAAGAGAAGAGAAGAGAAGAGAAGAGAAGAGAAGAGAAGAGAAGAGAAGATACAGTTCTGCCCATGATGCATAATTCCGCATGCACTATGGTGGTTATTCCTATAGTAGATTTGAACAAAATAGTTTCTTGGTTTGCCACTTAGATCACATTTACATTGTCTCAGGAACGATAAATAATCTATAATTATTTAAAGAAGTGGTTCTCAACATGTGGGTCCTGACCTCTTCAGGTTGAATGACCCTTTCCTGGGGGTTACACATCAAATATCTTGAATATCATATACTTACATTATGATTCATAACAGTACCAACATTACAGTTATGAAGCAGCAGTGAAAATACTTTTATGGCTGGAGTTACCACAGTGTGAGGAACTGTAGTAAAGGGTCGCAGGCTAAGAACCACTGATTTAAAATATAGAGAAGGATGCTCGTAGGTAATATTAATAGCCCCATTTAAAAGGAGGGACTTGAACATCTAAAGACTTTAGTGGTCTCAGGGGCCTTGGAATCAGTTTGCTGCAGATAGCAAGGGACATCTGTGTAAAATATCACCTCAACCTCAACTATTTCCTCAAATCTAGAGTAATCTAGATGAGAATTGCTAGTAATGGAATCTAGAGGAATGATGGACTCAACACCTCCAGTACTTTCTGAAGTTTTCTAAAATTATTATACATTGTTTAATAAGCAAAAAGTTTTAAAAGGAAATAAACAATCGCTTTACTGGTTGGTCTCTATGAAGCTGCTACTAATTAGTGAACAAAGGAACATTCATCTTTAATCCTATGTAAGTTTTATTTATTATTTTGTTTTTCTGAGACAGAATTTCTCACTGTCCTTGAGCTTGCTCTGTAAACCAGGCTGGCCTCGAGCCCAGAGCGATCCACCCGCCTCTGCCTCCCGAGCACTGGGATTAAACGCAGGCACCACGGCCGCCACCACCACCACCACCTGGCTATTCTTAAATATTATTAAATATGGGTGGAACTTGTGAAAAGACACAAGAATACTAACAGCAAACAGACTCTGAGTCTGGGATTGTGTCCAGCCCTCAGATGCCTTGAGTCACTAGCCTTTGAGGTAAGCATCAGTATCACTCGTGATTATACCTGGTTTAAGAAACACAGAAATTTTGTGTAGCGTGCCCCAAAACAAGATAGAACTCATATCTATATAGCTGGGCTTTGGAGTTTATGCTCTTAGTGCCTCGGGAGAGGAGGGAGATACATATATGTGTGTGTGTATGAAAAAAGAAAAGAGAAGAATCGTGTTAGCTTTAATAATCAAGACGTATTGATGTATTAATAAACTGGCACAAGCATGGTGTTTTAAAGCAATAGGAATGTAGCCAGGCATGTTGGAGTACCTGTGATTTCAGCACTTGGGAGGGGAGGCAGGAGCATTGCAATGAACTGGAGGCAGCTGGAGCTATGTAATAAGCTGTAAAGCAGACTATGTTTTCAAACAAACAAAAGACCCACTGTGTTAGCTTTCCATTCTAGGTCTCAGGTACCTGAAATTACCTCCAGGGCTATGCTCCTTCCATTTGGAGATTCCAGGCTAAAGCCTCTTCCTGTGGCTTTTCAAGTGTGTAGAAGCGGCTTAGCATCTTCGATAACTTGTTCCCTCTTCGTCCATCTTTGACCCACGTGATGTCTCCTCAATACCCTGCTTCTGTTCCCCTTTACTCTTTTCTATGACCTTCTTGTCTCCTTGTGTAAGGATTGTATAATTCAGTTAGCCATTCTAATTATCTGGAATAATCTGACTCTATCTCCAGAACCCCACTTCCATCACATAAAAGCGTTACGGCGTGAACATCTTTAGGAACAGTAAGTCATTTTACCGCAGTAAGATATAAAACTTCAGCAAATACAGTGTGTAGTGAAACCCATCTGAAGCCAAATGTGGTGAGCAGGTAGGGAAGTTTTCAGCAGCTGTCAAATACCCAGAGAATGTACTAATGTTTGCTGGATAATTACTTTTAAATCCTCCTGGCTTAAAAATCTTATAAATCCTTCTTAAACATGTATTTTCTTAAAGAGTTTGTTAAAACGACTTTTCAGTACTCAAGTCTATGGAAGTAACCACTAAGATAAATAACACAAAAAATTCAATAGTTCATGAGTTCATTCTTTTCAAGTTGCTATACCTTAGATCTTAAGCACGTGCTAAAGACCCCTGTGGTAAAGGCTTGATCCCTCGAGGTGGTGTTTTGGGAGGTGGTAGGAACATCAGAAGCTAGAGCCTAGTTGGAGCTTATTTATTTATTTATTTGTTTGTTTGTTTGTTTATTCTTTGCTCATCCTCACCAAAGTTTCCCCTCCCTCCACTCCTCCTAGTACCTCCCTTCACCTCTCTTTTCTCCTAGATCCACTCCTCCATTTCCCTTCAAAAAAAGAGAGAAAGAAAGAAAAGAAAGAAAAAAAAGAGAGGTTGTGCAGACCATCAGGGAATATCAACCAAACACGGCATAATAAGTTACAATAAGGCACATAGCCTCATATCAAGGCTGGACAAGGCAACCCAATAGGAGGAAAACAGGTCCCCAAAGCAGGCAAAAATATTAGAGGCATCCCCCGACTCCCACTATTATGGGTCCCATAAGAATGCCAAGCTATACAGCCACAACATAGATAGATAGATAGATAGATAGATAGATAGATAGATAGATAGATAGATAGATAGATAGACAGACAGATAGACAGGACCTAGGTCAGACCCATTCAGGCTCCCTGATTGTTGCTTCAGTCTCTGTGAACTCCTATGAGCCCCAGTTAGTTGATTCTATGAGCCTATTTTCTTGTGGTATCCTTGACCCTGCTGGCTCCTACAATCTTTCCTTCCCTTCTTCCTCCCTGAGCTTTGTCTAATGTTTGGCTGTGGGTCTCTCCATCTGCTCCCATCACTTGCTGGATGAAGCCTCTCTGATAATGACCATCCTAGATGATTAATATCATTAGAAATCATTAACTTCTTTCCTTCCTTCCTTCCTTTCTTTCTTTCTTTCTTTCTTTCTTTCTTTCTTTCTTTCTTCTTTCTTTCCATTTCCTTCCTTCCTTTCTTTTCCTTTTCTTTCTTTTCTTTTTCTTTTTTTTTCCCTGCCAATCATGTTTGGTTTTGGTTGTATCCTGGATCTCTGAGTTATCCAGCCACTGGTTCCTGGCTCACCAGGCAGTGTCAGGTGTGTGCATCCTCTCCTGGCATGGGTCTCAAGTCAGACCATTCATTGGTTGGCCACTCCTACAAGTTCTGTGTCACCTTTACTGCAGTACATCTTTCAGGCAGGACAAACTGTAGGTGGAAGGTTTTGTGTCTGGCTTGGTATCTCAGTCCACTTTCTCTAGCTCCTCCATTGGGGGCCTTGTGTTCCATCCTATAGATGACGGTGAGTATCCCCTTCTGTATTTGCCAGGCACTGGCATAGCCTCACTGGAGATAGTTATATCAGGGTCCTTTCAGCAAAATCTTGCTGGTATATGCAATAGTGTCTGGGTTTGGTGGCTGAATATGGGATGGATCCCTGGGTGGGGTAGTCTCTGGATGGTCCATCCTTTCGTCTTAGCTCCTGCCTTATGTTTCTACTGTGATGTGCTTCCTCTCAACAGACCCAGGAGCAGCAGGACCAACTAACCAACCAACCAACCAACCAACCACACTGGCACCGCTGAGTCCATGTGCCAAAATACATCTTTTCTCATTATAACTGATTGTGTCAGACAGCTGCTTCAATAACAGAGAGCTAACACGTATGTAGAACACATATCCTGGCTTTGATATGATACATATTCCAAGAAAAGAAAATCAGCCCCCCTCATCTTTTGATTAGAAACAATGTTACTAAGTTTTAGCCTCAGCAGACCCAAAATAAACCTGGTGGTTGTTTCTTTGTCTTAATAGAATTCATAGACTGACCTAATTTATTTTTCTTTTCCAATACCGAATTTATCTTAATAACGAAATACAGAGCATGTTTATAAATCTGTGTCTTTCTTATCATTCTCAGTTCATTCTGACTTTTGATTTATCAGAATAATAGTTATTATATAGCATGCTGGCATATTTATGAATATTTTCTAACATTGAATTTCAAGGAACACATGTAAGAATTAAATAAATCTTACTCCCATCCATGTCGTCTTTGGAGTCTATGCTTGATAGCAATAGTGCAATAATACTAAAAATAATGGAGTAGATAGACATACATGGGCAAATTCATTGAATCAATAAGTCTTTACTACTACTCTGAAGGGGAACCAGCTTATGGGAGACAAAGTCTTATTGATGCATTGGACAGTAGGGTCACACTGGCTTCCACAAGCCAAGTGCTAGCAACATTTTTCTGATCCCACTTCTGAGACACGCATCAGTAGCCTGAATTCAGTCATGGTGAAAGGATTTATACCATAGACATTGGTAAGCACCGCAGGTCTGAGATGTCACTGAGTTTTTACTGGTGACTCACTGTCACATATCAGTAATGCCAGCACTGTGCTAAATACTACAGAGATAATGAAAACCCCAAAGCAAAGGCTGAAGTCCCGAAATCACTGAAGGTTCCTTTGGGGACTCAACGCAGGGGAACAGCTCTGAAAGACTCTCCTTTATGCCCTCAAGAAACCTTGCTTTCATTCACAAGCTAGCATACTACATTCTTTATCTCTTTCAGGAAGTTTGCTTCAATGAAAGAATATCTTTTTTTTCTCTCTCTTCTGTTTATATATGTCCCCCTCCCACCCCCATCCCATTACTGGAATGTTAACTTTTCAATGACAAAGTTCTTAATCCGTTTTATATCTCTGGATAGTCAGAGCCATTCAGAAGATGGTACATGGCTCTTGAGGGATTAGTAGGATTTAGCCAAGTGAAAAATTAGAGAGAACATCCCAAGCAAAGGAGATGGAAACAGGAAGTGCAGTGACCAGAGAGAGAGAGAAAGAGAACTGGAGCTCAGAGTGTGAAGTTAAATCAACGTTAGGGTTAGCAGGATGAAGATTGTACCACGGGGACATGAAAAGTCCCTCACTGAGCACAGCTAACAGTAAACTCCAATAGATTTGTTAGAAAAATAAGAAAAAAAGAAAGAAGTGCCTCTCTCCTCAAGCCCCACACTCATAACCGATAGACTGAGTTTCTTTTGCCTCACCAAAGGGGGAAGGGGACCACACCCTAGAAAGCAGCATTAACATCATTGAAACATGAAACATTTGGAAACATTTAAGGCAAGGGGAATACACTGGTTTCCGGGGATATGCATTGTTAACGTCCTTCCAAGGGTAACTGTGGTCTCTTGCCATGACTGCATGTTTCAGATATTCTGAGAAGTATCTTAAGGGGATTTTCTCTTAAATGAAGAAGCAGGGGATCCCAGCCCTAAAGAGGTAATCTAATCTGGTGAGACATATGGAGTAGTTGCTCTGCAGAAAGACCATGCAGAGAGTGTACAGTGCTTCAATGTATACACAAGGAGACAGATGCCTTAGTGGGAGGGAGAGAGGATTGGAGAACCCAGATGATGGAGTGACTAATTCCACCAGGTGGAATTGAGGAAGGTTCCAAGGGAAGGTTATATTTGGGTTGGCCTTGGGAGATGAATAGAATCAGTAGGCAAAGAATAGAGAAGAGGCCACAGAAGATCGCTGATCCAACACAGGAAGACTCCTGGTCCAAGCCACAGAAGCCTGAAATTGGGGTTGTAGCTATATTTAAAGGCTCAAGGAACTGCCACACACAGAACAACTTACATAACTTTCTACGGAACAACCAGCAACATTCTTTTGCAAAATAACATCCTAATTTTACTTGGGCTTTCATAGCGACAATGTGATTCATTAGTTCCTACTACATGCTGCAATTTCAAAACAATAAAACACTGAGCACCCTTCCTTAATTAAGAAAGGTCACACGGAGGGGAACTAAATCAAATCTACCTTTTCTACTCAGCAAATCAGCAGCCAAAAGAGGTATGTGACAGCCCTGCTCACACAACTCCTAATCAGTTTTGCGTGCGCAAGATTTGTAAGAAGAATGTTTCTGCTTTTTAATACCCCGGGTGTTCATATGCGCTCATAATTCAGCATGGAGATTTAGATAGGTCTCAAATCAAACTATGCTGGCCAAGGCAGAATTATCTACATTGGACAAAAACATAATTCAGGTAAAATAGTTGGAGTAAGTTCAAAAGATTTCCAAAGCAGATAAGTTCTGAGGCGATTGCTTTTTTTGTCTTTTAAGATCACTTACTTAATGGACGTAAGAGTTCTACATACATATATACTCTATGTGTGCTGCATGTGCGCCTGGTGACACAGAGGTCAGAAGAGGGTGTCAGATCCCCTGGGTCTGGAGTTACAGATGAAACTGAATAACCATGTGTATTCTTCAAAGCCAGGTCCTCTGGAAGAGCAGTCAGTGCTCCTCCCCTCGGAACTATGGCTCCAGCCCAGGAGGCAATTGTTTTAACTTTGCTTTACCATTGGTTTCACTGAAATAATAAGATTTCAAGTGGAGCTGAATTTTCTAAAACTGATGTCCATACACAAATACACTTAATATGTATAAAGCAAAGTACTCAAAGGATTTGATGATCCAATTCTGACAGACTGGGGTTGATACAAATCTCCACATAGAGGATGGTGCACTAATAGATCGCTGATCCAACACAGGAAGATTCCTGGTCCAAGCCAGTGAGAAAAAACAATGTAAATAAAACTACAGTTATGAACATTGCATCAATACTGTAACGCACCATGTTCTGTCCAGATGGCTCAGCAGGTTAAAAAAACCTCTTGCTGCCAAATCTCAGTACCTGGGTCATTCCTGGGCCTGGTGTCGTTGGAATAGTAAGAAAACTGACTCCTGCAAGTCATTCTCTGTTCTCTACACACATGTACCATCCCCCACCGCATCCCACACAAGTGAACATAACTTTTAAATTTAAATCCAAAAGGAGAAAATAAATTAAAAAGAGACTTTTCCTAAAAGGGGGGGGGGCATCAAACTCTTAATAGCAACCACAAAATCCAAAAGAAAAAAAATGAAACAGTATCTTCAAAGTTCTGGGGAAACATTTTTTTTTCAAGTCAGAATTCTTGAGGATATAGACAAATAGTTCAGTGATTAGGAACACTTGCTGCCCTCCCAGAGACCAGAGTTCAAATTCCAGCACCCATGTTGGATGTGAGTCATTCTAGCTCTAGGGCATACAATACCCTAGTCTGCTCTTGACAGGCATCTGCACACATAGGGCAAGTAATATGCTAGCTCCTCACACATACATACAAATAAACATAGTAATAAACCTTTAAAAGATGCATAGGAAAGAAAGCAACTCCCATGAAACATTGATGAGGGGCTGGAGAGATGGCTCGGTAGTTGAGTACTGGCTGCTCTTTCAGAGGACCCAGGTTCCATTTTTAGCACTCACATAGCAGCACACAACTCTCTGTAACTCCAATTCCAGGACATCTGACTTTCTCTTTTGGGTTTCTCAGTCACCAGGTACACATGTGGCACATAGACATTATGTGTAGCCAAGACACCCGGACACGTAAATAAGAAGAAAAAAATTTTAAAAATACCAGAGGTTTTGACAAATGGACTATACTTCCTAACAAGAATGTACCCAAAAGCTAGCCAATACCTCCCGGGCATTTAGATTATCTAGAATTTCCAAAATAACTCTTGAGTCAAAGGCAAATTCTAGTGCCTATATCTGCAGTTACTGTAGTTCTTTCTAGGAAAGATAGGGAGAGATCTGAACATAAAATAATGAATACCAGCAGTCTCTGGAACAAGATGCTAAGTGCACCAATGCCTGTTACATTGCTTTTATATATTCACACTATTTTATAATTATTTTGGATTTAAAGATAACTACTTCTTCTGACATACAAAAATATGACTTAAACCTAAAGTAATGGAGAACCCGATAAAGTCCTGTTGATTTTGTCTTTCTTTTCTGTGTGACAATGTAGAAAGAAAGCTTCTATGATGTACAAAAGGCATCACGCATTGGGGTCACGTTGCTTCTCACGTATTGGGGTCACGTTGCTTCTCACGTATTGGGGTCACGTTGCTTCTGATCTGCACGTCTCATCTCACTAGAGGCTCCATCTAGCTGTTCGCAACCTGCCCAGGGGATAGAGGAAGGTCACCTTTAGATCTATCAGAAATAGTTTCTGCTGATTAGCAGAAAAAGCTGTAAAGCCATCATTTGAAAAGAACACACTGTAAAATATCACCCACATAGGAAGTCAACCCTGGGAGCAAGTGAGTGTTTGACTAAATTTGTCTTGATCTTATTTATAAACATGTTTTAAATACTCCCGATACAACAGTAAAATCTGTTCACACATTATAGTTAAGTCACCATCCTCCCTTTCTCAATGTAACTTAAAGTAATCATCTTAGCAAAATCTGTAACTTCCCATGCTCTTACTGTCCCAAGTCATAGGTAATCTTCAGATTCCGTTAGTTCCCACAGTTAAAACCTTGGCAAATCCTTATATCACAATTCTCTATCTTCATTATCAAATGGGAATCACATACACCCTTCTTTTGGAGGAAACACACAAATTGCTTTCAGTAGACTGTTACTTCAACGTAAGTACACACATAAACCAACTAGAATATCAAATCAAATTTCCAAATCAGAAAACTACCAAGCCAACAGAGGTTGAGTTAATGAGAGTAACATAACAATTTGTGTGCCAGTTAGAAACAGCTGGCTTCAGCCAACCGTAGGCACTAGACATGTTGGAAGGCAGAGGAAGGAAGAAGTGAACATGTGTTTCCCTGTTTCCTGCTTCTGGCCAAGCAAAACAGCTCCTCCCTCCTTGTGCCAGAGCTCTTGCTTGGTTTAATTTGTGCGTCTAGCACTCCAGGTTCCTGCCTATGTTGGTATTATCTATTCTCTACTTCCTTCCTAGGGTTGGCTTGCTGAGCCACTCACCCCTGGGTTGCCTCCCAGCCCCTTGTTTAGGTTTTACATCTTTTTTTTTCTTTCACTTTTTCCTTCTATTTTTCCCAACGTGCTAAATTCCTATTATGAAAATACCTGGCACAAAATTGACTCATTCTTATCTCCTTGTACAAAGCTCAAGTCTAAGTGGATCAAAGACCACAACATAAAACCAGAGACACTGAAATTTATAGAGGAGAAAGTGGGGAAAAGCCTCGAATATATGGGCACAGGGGAAAAATTCCTAAACAGAACAGCAATGACTTGTGCTGTAAGATCAAGAATTGACAAATGGGACCTCATGAAATTGCAAAGCTTCTATAAGGCAAAAGACACTGTCAATAAGACAAAAAGGCCACCATCAGATTGGGAAAGGATTTTTACCAATCCTAAATCTGATAAGGGACTAATATCCAACATGTACAAAGAGCTCAAGAAGCTGGACTCCAGGAATTCAAATAAATAATATCTAAATTTTAAAATGGGGTACAGAGCTAAACAAAGAATTCTCAACTGAGGAATACCGAATGGCTGAGAAGCACCTGAAAAAATGTTCAACATCCTTAACCATCAGGGAAATGCAAATCAAAGCAACCTTGAGATTCCACCTCACACCAGTCAGAATGGCTAAGATCAAAATTCAGGTGACAGCAGATGCTGGTGAGGATATAGAGAAAGAGGAAGACTCTTCCATTGCTGGTGGGATTGCAAGCTTGTACAACCACTCTGGAAGTCAGTCTGGCAGTTCCTCAGACAATTGGACATAGTACTACTAGAAGATACAGCAATACCTCTCCTAGGCACATACCCAGAAGATGTTCCAACTGGTAATAAGAACACATGCTCCGCTGGTTCATAGCAGCCTTATTTATAATAGCCAGAAGCTGGAAAGAACCCAGATGTCCCTCAACAGAGGAATGGATACAGAAAATGTGGTACATTTACACAATGGAGTACTACTCAGCTATTAAAAACAATGAATTTATGAAATTCTTGGGCAAATGGGTGTATCTGGAGGATATCATCCTTAGTGAGGTGACCCAATCACAAAAGAAGTCACTAGATACGCACTCACTGATAAGTGGATATTAGCCCAGAAACTTAGAATACTCAAGAAACAATTTGCAAAACAAAAGAAAATCAAGAAGAAGGAAGACCAAAATGTGGATACTTCATTCATCCTTAGAATAGGGAATAAAATACCCATGAAAGGAGTTACAGAGACAAAGTTTGGAGCTAAGATGAAATGATGGACTATCCAGAGACTACCCCACCCAGGGATCCATCCCATAATCAGCCACCAAACCCAGACACTATTGCATATCCCAGCAAGATTTTGCTGAAGAGACCCTGATATAGCTATCTTGAGAGAGGCTATGCCTGTGCCTGGCAAATACAGAAGTGGATGCTCACAGTCATCTATAGGATAGAACACAGGTCCCCCAATGGAGGAGCTAGAGAAAGTACTCAAGGAGCTAAAGGGGTCTGCAATCCTATAGGTGGAACAACAATATAAACTAACCAGTACCCCAGAGCTCGTGTCTCTAGCTGCATATGTAGCAGAAGATGGCCTAGTCGGCCATCATTGGGAAGAGAGGCCCCTAGGTCTTGCAACCTTTATATGCCCCAGTACAGGGGAATGCCAGGACCAAGAAGTGGGAGTGGGTGGGTAGGGGAGCAGGGTGGGGGGAGGGTATAGAGAACTTTCGGGGTAGCATTTGAAATGTAAATAAAGAAAATATCTAATAAAATAAAAATATTAAAAAAAAATACCTGGCACAACCACCTCTTTCCTGACTGTTTTGTGGATGATATAGTCATGCATAAGGGTTGAAAGAAGTGGGAAGTGACCAGTACAAACAAAATTCTTCCCTCACCCACTCATTTTAATAGCAGTTATTGTATTACATGCTTCCTTTTTTGTGCATAATTTAAATCCCAAATCTATGTCATGACTATTTCATGTAGAAGCCATCTCTGCTCCTCCACTGTCCTCTGCCTCCAGACATTATAAGGGCTTCAGCTGGATGGTGTTTATCCCTCAACAAGAATGCACTGAAATGATGAATGAGCTTGACTATAGACACCATGTCAGAGAGAGTGGTTGAGCAACCTAGATATCTTGTCTCCACCAGCCCCAAAGCAGTCAACTCCTAAGAGGATCCCAGACAATCATTTCCATTGAAAATTGATGAGTGGGTTGAGAACAGATTCTATTTTCCTTCCTGGAGTTCCCCTAACATTATATGATTCATCTGCATTTTTTTTTGGAGTTATCTCACCAGACAGACTAGCGAGTGAAAAATAAAAAGGGCGGAGTTAAAGTAAAAGGTGACCTCTCCATGGGATCTGGAGTAAAGAAAACACTTTCTGATAGGAAAGTCTTTCGAATGTCAAGATCCCTGCTTTCTCAATTTTAGTTTTAACTGTGTAAGCAACAACTACAATTTTTGCCAGTTTTCAAGAATGTAAATATTCAAAAGACTGGAAACGCATGACTTCTAGGGGAAGAGAAACTAAGAATGATTGATGTTTAACATCCAAGAGAGTCAAAAACTCACAGGACATCCTTTGTTGATCTTCAAACACCAATGAGACCTTGAAAGTAGAAAGGTCATGACTAATGGACTTCAGTCTCAGTTTGCCATTTTCTTGTTTTCTTTGTTTGGATTTTTGTTTGTTTGTTTGTTTGTTTGTTAGAGTTTCTTTGTGTAGCCCTAGCTATTCGAGAACTTGCTCTGTAGACCAGGCTGGCCTCAAATTCAGAGATCTGCTGCCTCTGCTTCCTAAGGGCTGGAATTAAAGACATGCACCACCACCAGCTAATGCTTACTGGTTTCATCTCAAAGACTTTCAAAAATGCTTCAGTCCAGACAAAGGATTTATTTCTTCAGTGGTAGGTAGTGACCGTAAGGCCCTATCCACACCAGGAAAGTACTCTACCACTGAACTGTCAGCAGCCTCCCCCAACTCAAAAAAACAAAACACAAAACAAAACAAAAAATTCAGACAATCTCACCAGAATCTCTGTTGGAATCTCCCAGAGTGGGTATTAGCATTTTTTAAATTTCCCTTCTATTGTTCTTTGAACAAAGACTAAGAGCTGTTGACCTTAAACAGAATTGGGAGTTATACAAAATTCTTTTCCTGAATGCAGTTGTTTTCTCTGTGTTTGTCTATTTCCCCTTCCCATTCTGCACTCTTGACTAACAGTGACCTGAGGGATGCTAGAACTATAATAAACAAACTTGCAATTTTATTTCTCTTGTTACATTATGCTGTTATGTGTCACATTCTAAGACATGAACAAAATCCCTAATCACTTCAGATAGGGCACTGATGACAACCCCCCCCCCCAAAAAAACAATTCTACCCAAGTCAAGCTTTGCAAACCAATGAGTTTATTGAGCTACTCAATGATTCAAAGGCAGCTGGATCACCAAAAACCCAACCCACTATGACTGATGACTCATAAAAATGCATCTCTGGAGTTCAACCAGCTCTGTTCCTTAGGCAATCGCCTCTCCTTAAAAATCATTACTTAATAAATAACTTTGGGGAGGAGACATGTGACTTTTGTTAAGTCTAAAGAGCTTGCTAAGCCCCCATGAGTCTGTTCACTCTTATAAGTTTCCTTTCTGTACTGAACCTTATGGGCCTCCCGCCACCCTCCAGAAGCAAATGTGAAGAAAATAACTTGACAATTGTAAAGACTTGGCCAAGGAGAGTAAGGTTTCTGTGTGCAGGATGTGCTGAGTGGAGTGACTTCTACCAGAATCTTGGCTGTTTGATGTTTGTCTCAGGAGTTGCTTTCAAGGTGCTTATACCCAGTACAACTATCCACTGATCTTTGGGTTTGTACAACCCTTCCTTTCAGTATCTTCTGGCTATTCCCACGTGGGATCCAGCACACATCAATCTTTGCCATATCAAGAATGTCCAGTGCACATTATTCTCCAGAGTCCAAGACTCTTTCAAGGTGGACATCACTAACTGTAGCTGAAAACTGTGTATGAATGTATCTCCTAAGAAAGCAAAGAACACACAAAGGCTCAGCCTGGGGCTCCTCTAAACAATCTTGCTAGTACACCTAACAGAAGCTTAAACTGGAGTTTGCTATTTCCCAATGACCCAGTGCACCATCCTGAGTCTCCCTTGAGGTATTTAAGCCTTACTCCAAAGGATGCTGGTCTAGTCTGCTGTATGATGCTGCCTGTCAAGAAGTTAATACTTTTGCAATATGGTACTAGAATATAAATATACTGACTGGTGTTCTACAATGCACTATGTTCTACAAAGGAAAATAGCTACCATTATCCATCCACAAGTTACTTCATGAAACACTCTAATGAGATTAGGGTCCATAATTAGGTTAGTGTGATAATAAATATCCATTCCTTTGTTGTTTCAGCTGTGGTTTGTGGTACTGGAGAGTGAGCACAGGGCTCAGGCATGCTAGGCAAACACTGTATCCTTAAGCTATATCTTTATATCTTTAGTTCTGTTTTATACTTTTTTGTTTTGAGATAGAGTCTCACTAATTTGCCTAGACTGGTCTTGAATTCACTCTACAGCCCAGGCAGACCATGAGTTAATAATCCTCCTGCCTCAGACTCCTGATTACAGGCCTGTGCTATAACTCCCAGCAAATGAATATCCCTAATGAGATGTACTTTATGGAAAAGATACAGTATTTCAAAGCCTTTGGCAAATGAGCTAATTCCAAGGGGAAAAGAGAGAAATGGAATGATTTTACCAGCCTCAGCCAACGTGAGAAGTGAGCCAAACTGAGCAAGGAGGGGCCCAAATTGTGCAGTTCAAGTCCTGGAGCTTCCTTCTGGCTCTGCATCCAAAGAAACCCATCCATCCAAGGTCACACAGCAGTTAAATAGCAAGGCTGAAAAGCCTTTCTGCAGATCCCTTGCTCACAGCCTTTTCTTTTCATCTATAACAACTATATCTCTATTTATTGTTTACTCTCTTTTCTTTTCATGTAGCACACAAAACTTTGAGGGTTGTCTTGTGAGTCATTCTCCCTTCACAGAAACCCATGCTTCCTCCTAGGGGCTTTCTTTCCTGCCTCCCCCTGCTCTTCCTACAGGAGATAGCTGTGTATCCCCAACTGCTGGGCTCCTGTCTGTCTCACTGGAGAGTCCTTCTGCAATTGCAATGTGTGGGGCTGCCTGTCTCTAAAAATAAGATTCCATTTACTTGTTTGGTACAAGGAAAAAAATCAATTGTCACTGTGAAAATATTCTCATGCAATAGATTAACTAACTTCTAAGTTCTAGGTTTTGTTTTGTTTTGTTTTGTTTTGTTTTGTTTTTTGTTTGTTTGTTTGGTTGGTTGGTTTTTCGAGACAGGGTTTCTCTGTATAGCCCTGGCTGTCCTGGAACTCACTCTGTAGACCAGGCTGGCCTCGAACTCAGAAATCCGCCTGCCTCTGCCTCCGGAGTGCTGGGATTAAAGGCGTGCGCCACCACGCCCGGCTCCTAAGTTCTGTTTTTTAAAAGCATCCTATCTACAGAGGTAAAGGATTCTGCAGAGTTTATCCATGGTGAGTCTTTGCCATTCTGTGATCATGACATTCTGAAAATATACTGACAGATATCACAACTGTCTCCAGGAAAAAAAATGCACAAAGACACATACGCTAGCATACATACAGGAATCATACAAAAGTCTGCAGGTGCTAGTGTTTTCTGGCCAGGAGGCAAGACCTTGGGTCCCTGAATGCGATCTCCTTTATGTCACTGAAAAGAACACTAGGTGCTAAGCATAAGTCATTTTCTGAGTATGGAGTTAATTAATGGAAGAGATCACACTAGAACTCAGGTCTAGCCTTCCAGACACACAGGTCCACTCTAGGATGATGAGGGTAACCCAGAACACACTTTAAGATGACTACGTAGGTTATTGGTAATTAAACTGAGGCAACAAATATAGGCTGTTGCCCTGTTGGGACAAACCCGGACTAAGGTCATTCATACCAAGAACAGAAATACTCTTGAGCCTGACATGTTTTTCTGCCACAAGACCAAAAGTTCCCAAGGAAAAATAAACTGTGAGTTTGCAATATGGCCTCTGAATTTTTATCCAGAAGTAGCTGTAAAAAAAAAAAAAAAAAAAGCTTCTGGTCCCTTGTCTGAATGCTCATTAAATGTAGATTACATATCTCATGAGTAGAATGTACAAAGGAAATTATTATAACACTCAACAGCAACAGGGTCTATGTTTGCTTCTGTCTTCCCAAGGGGCATCTCAATCAATTTTTGGTTTTATCAGCAACACAATAGTGAAGATCAGAACTTTCTCTTTGCTTCTGTTTGTAATGTCAGTTCTACTCCTGGGGTTTGACCATTTCAGTCTGACTATGCAGAGAGAGGATAAGAAAAATTGATTGCACGGTAAAGAATCTCCCAGAAGGGCTAAATCATTCATAACAGTCTCGACTTTTAGACACCATCTTTAGCAGTACATGTTTCAGAAGACTGCAAAACCCTTTCCTTTCCTTTTGTCAAATGGGGGCGACTCTTGTGATCTCGCTCTTTGGCTGGCCTTTTTTCTTTCTGGACAAGCACCTATGTCTGCTCAACAACTTGTTCTTAGAATGTTAATATCAGGGCTGTCTCTTAGCTTAGTGGGTTTCTAACCATCCCAGCAGAACCTCCTGTTCTGAATTACAGTACAATTATAGTCTGTCTGGGTAGCCCAGACCAATGGTTCTCAGTGGCTATGAAAATAAGAGGGACATTTCCAAATCTCTCTTGTTCAGATTCTACCTCTTGAGAATCTATTTGCTAGACTGGGAGTTGGACCCAGGCACGGCGACTTTAGAGCCTTCCCAGGTTCTAATCTGCAGCTAGAGGTTAGGACTAACCTTAAGCAAAAGAAGATAGGACACCACAGGCAGGGTCAAGGCTCAGGGACGGCACTGGGAATTGGCAGTGTCTTCGAACAGAGGCAAACTTGCAGAGAAAGGAAGATGGTCCTAGTAGCCTAGAAGTCTAGCTAATAGGCATAGCCTATGCTCAACTCTCTTAAGTGAGCCCAAGAATATTTGAGGGAGGCACACAAGGCAAACATCCTCGAAACATCTCCATTGGCATTTTGGGCACAAAACAACCGTCAGATTCCTTCATATTCTAATTCAACACTCAGGCAGCTCACTCTACCCTTGCCAGTTGGAAGAAAATCTATCTCCAGATAGCCTTTCCCTACCACGCTTCCCCACTTCTTGCGTTGTTACCTCAGCCATTCCCAAGCACCTTAAGCCTCCAGGACAGTGTAGGAAACTAGGAAAGGATCTCTTCCTCCTGCTCCCCATGTCATCACTAGAACCCCGATGCCCACACACAGCAGTAGCAGGCACATTCTTCACTGATGTCCTTCTGGGATCTCCCAAAACAACACACAGCTGTCATTTTAGGTGCTGAGATTCTGCAAATCCTAAGACACTGCCTCAGAAAAGATCCCTGCCCTTGCTCCCTGAAAGTTCTCATCTTCCTTTTCCAATAATAAAGACTTGGCTCCAGAAGGCTACAACCTCCTCTCCTTCCTCTCCCCACTCACACCCCCAAATTTGGATAAATTCAGCATGATATCTTTTACGGGATGCTCGTCAACTCTAAGTAGGTATCGTGATAGCTAATCTGTCCATCAATATGCTTGTCTCCCGAGGGCTCTGCTCATCTGAGGAAAAGGGGTCCTTTGCAAAGTCTCCATATGGGCTGGATGAATCACACAGTGGTTCATTGTTTGGCTGTTAGCTTCCCCGGTACCTTGATGAAGACACAGAATCAATGATGTTTGTAGAAAGAAGCACAGAAGACGGCGATGAAAACAATCTGTTCACTTAGAATGCACACCACCACACACACACACATGTAAGTTCTTTCTTCACTAGTTGCATGAAAAGCTTTCCCAAATTATTTTTGATTGATTATGTGTATGGAGGGAGAGCATATGCACATGAGTACAGATGCCAGCCAGAGGTGTCAGGTCCCCCCTGGAGCTAGAGTTACAAGTGCTTGTGAGCCACACAACATCAGTGGTGGGAGCTGGGTTCAGGTCTCTGCAAGATTAGTATGCTCTTAACCACTGAAACATCTCTCTACACACAGTTCCAAGAAAACGCAATTCACGAGTCCATCTGAAAACCTGGCCACTTCTAGGTGTTCTAATATTTTTTGGCTCTTTCTGTGGGAAAAAAAAATCAAGCTAAGCAAACTTTGTCAAGACTTTTCATAGCAAGTCCCTTGATTTCCAGAAACCAATCTCATGCCCTCCTTACTGTGTGGTTGCCTCCCACAGAATCACCAAAGGCTTTGTTAAGCCTTAGGATTTCTGAGGGTAACTCTGACATGCATTAATGACTTGGAATTGGACGGTGCAGAAAATAGGAAATCTGCTTTCTACAGCAGAAATATTCAGATGCCTGGCGCAGTGGAGCGCAGAAACCAAGAGGATCAAGAGGATCCTGGACTCGCTCCGCACATAGATGCTCGATGGAGTCAAGATTCTGTACCATCCTCTAGCACCTGGACCACGGTAAGTGCTTCACACTCTACGTGATGCCACTGTATACAGGTACACACTGTGAATGCTACCTCAAGTGGACCCAGAATATCTGGGTTAAAAAATACTCTGAGAGGATTAGTTTGTGCCAAGTACACCAATAGAAAATGACTTCCGATAAAATATTTACCCATAAGTTGGCCCTTGGGCTTTCTGTGTTAAATAGACTGGGGCTTTCATCTACCTAATGGAAAAGAAGTTTTTCCTGCAAAACAGTCCAAACAGAATCAAAACTACTAAAATCTGCATGTAGAGAACTGCTCAAGCCTTGCAGGACTGTGGGCCCCAGGTCCAGCCCAGCCCCAAGCCTGGTTGCCCCATTCCTCTCCACCCTTCCGGCTCTGACTTCAGTTCAACAAACAATGCCGTTTCCGAACCCAAGCCACTCTAGGCAAATCAGAGGCTTCGATCGTCCAATATGTTTTTAAACAAGCCAATTTTGAAACTACATGCATTTTTATTATTTCCAAATAGAAAGATAAGGAAAAACTCACCATGTTCCTGTGCTGTGAAGAACAATTACACACCTAAAGGAGAAAAGAACACTTTTTTTTTCCCACTGCCACGAGACATTTCACAGCACAGTAGTTCACTCACATGCTCTTGTAGACTTTCTGATGCATTTTTTACCATCTGCCCACAAACTCAGTGGGGGCTCACCATGCCAACGTATAGATGAAAAACCAAGCTTTGGCCATTTAAGCACTTGGAGAGCTAGCTAGTCGTGGAGGAGACTCAAATCCAAAACTAAGTTTCTGTTCCTTCTTGTTCAAGCTTCTCCTTCACATGACGGCATAAAATATTATTCATGTATGTAATGAATATTTCTATCAGAATAAAAAGCTGCATTTATTTCATCTACTAGAGCTAGAGCCCCTCACAACAGAAGCGAGTTGGTTGTCTTTACAGCTCCGACACAATGTTTGCATGACTTTGATGGGACAGGACGGAGAGCCTGGAATTGGGTGGTAGGGAGGGCCAAATAGAAAGGAAGGAAACATTGCAAGATACAAAATATTTAGAAAGAGTAAATTTGTGTTTTCTCTGAGTTTGTCTCATTCTTTTTATTAAATATTCATTCCCCAGGCTGTCCTGCCCCAATGTTACAGATAGGATATGTTTATACAGTGATGTGGACATGCTTTCTAGTGGAAGGTTGGAAATGGATATTAAAAAAAAAAAAGAAAAGAAAAGAACTAACTTTTTAAAACAAAGTTGTATACAAACCTTGAAAATCAGTTGCCCTCACACTAATTGTGAGAAAATAAGCAATAGATGGAGCTTGGGTCTATGGCAAAGAAGAAATTAGACCAAATGAAGTCCTTTAAGATAGTATTTTTATCAGATCATTTGTGTCAGTGGTCAATCAAAGGATGGCTTGGCCTTGTTTTCTACTTTACAGTCTCCCACAGGCCAGCCACAGTGTCAACCAGAGCCGCAGAAACGTCAAGGCTTGGGTCAATGACAGTAAGATGGGTCTGTCTTGTCATCTGTAAAACAAGACTGATAACTTCTCCATGGTTAGGCTGGAGACATTAAACCAAACCATCATTTCCTTATGAATGTGCTACTAAAAGCTACTTCTTCAGGATGTGAACAGGTAAGGGAAGGATTCTACCATGCACCAGGTTTGAGAAATAGAGGGTTATATAAAGGTAAATTCATCCTCCTTCATCTTCTAAGAGTCAATAATGAGGCACTGCTCATTCTGAATCTGCAAAATGATGACTTATAGGGCAGCGTTAGCCAAGCGTATCTGGCCACAATACTTTCCCAAGAGAATTCCGTGTGACTTGTGTTAAATAATAAACTAAACAACTTCAGCACAAATGCCTGTCCATGGAGCCGGGCAGATCACGCACTTGCAGTCTGTGTGTGCCGATTCTAAACCACATTGTAACTCAGGAGTCATGACAGTATGCCACACGGGTATGGACAAAACTTACATCACAGCTACTATAGCATTTGACTAACAGAATAAATCTCCTGCTTTGAGATGTGCTAACCTAGGAAATAATTATTGGATTCACCGTACCATCCTCTGAGAGAGAACATTTTTGAGACCATCGGGTTGGATCTATTCTTGTAGAAAGGAAACAGGAGAAAATAAGACAGAACCTGGGATGATTCATGGAGGGAAAAGGTCACAAAAGTGCCATACTAAAGGCAGACCATTGCTAAACAAACATAGTTCCTGTCGAGTTTACTTCTGAATTTGGGGTTGGCTTAAAGGCTTAAAGGATTCAATGTGTTTTTTGAACATGGATCCAGCCCCCAAGAAAGGCAAGGAAGACATCTGGCAAAATATGTACACTGAAGATATGTGTCTTTATAGAGTTTATTTCCCAGTTGTATGTTCCTTCTTTGTTCAATGTTCTTTATTTAAAATTTAGATGTTGGGGGTGAGCTTCAAAGATATGCTGGAGGGAATCAAGGCTCAGGCTGCTCTGGGAGGCTGAGAAATCATAACACACAAGAACAGGGGCTGATACACATCCTGGCTCTTTCCCGAGGATTGGCTCCAATTCATTGAAGTGAGTCTTGCTGGCTATATCTTTACTAGGTGATATGAACCATAGATGATATATTCAGTAGTGACATCTGTAATATGGTCAGGGTCCACAGGTTGCCTCTCCAAGGACCATGGACATTTTCATTAAGCAAAGCAGTCAAGGTAAAATTCGGGGCAGGGACAGAAGTACAAGGTGACAAGACAATCGCTCAGCTGAGTCACAGGACAAAGTAGAAACCCAGTTACCAGAATAGAAGCACAATGTCAGAGGTGTGCACCAGCTCATCAGCATTCAATCTGCATTTCAATACTCCTTAATTTCAACAGACGCCATGTCTGGGTTGGTCTCAGGCTCCTGAGCCTGCAGGCAGTGGCCCAGGACAAGCAGTCAGGGTTCCAAGCACAAGAATCCAGTGTTCACAGAGCCATCTCTCAGGCTTCTTTTCCATGATGACACAGCACTGAGGTCCCGGTCAGCATGACTCTGCCAAGCAGAGTGGGCAGCAGAGAAAAAGGAAGTCAAGAAAAGGGGGCACTGTCATTGGCCTGGCTTGCTGTTCCTGCAGGGAGTGGTGTCTGGGGGTGGAAAAGAGAGAGGGCTGCATTTGTTTGTTTATTTCCTCATGGCAACTCACAAACTTAGCCAAACGCAGATAAAAATTAAGTGCATGAAAACTTTCCTAACCTTCTGATTCAGAAATGTTACTAAATATGTGGGTCAGATGTAGGCGGATATAAGCAAAGTCCTAAGCCCCACCCAACAGTCCTTACACAGTTTCCCCTCTGTCTTCCATACAGAAAACTCTCAGTGCCACTGAGATGAGGTTGTTCAATTTTTCTAAAATAACACAAAAGGAAACCCAGTGGGCATCTTCCTCATGTCGCCTAAGCTCAAAGCATTGAACCAATATGCGTAGATACTTGGTCACAACTTGGGAATGGCTATTTCTCCTTTTGTAGTCTCTCTTAGTTCTCTCTGCCTCTCTGCCATTCCTGTGACAGCACATGACTGGGGTGTCCCAAGAACTAAAGACAATGTCTCCAGTGGGCTGAGATCAAGGATCAGGAAAGGAAATGTGGTTAGAGCAATGTTAACGGTGGCTTTTGACATGGCCTGCTTTCAGTGAGTAGCTCCTGGTGAGACAGGTTTACCAGCAGCTGGCAAAGGAAAAATTGATTCATTTTCAATAAATATTGGGTCAAGAGTTTGGTTGATCATCAAACGCATTTCTAGATTTCGTTTGTGCTTTAATAAACTAGCTGGGGCAGGTGGAGGGGGTGGGGCAACTGTAAAACCAAGGGAATTCATGTCAGACCACACTACCCAGCTCAGTGTAAAGCTCAAAACTGCATGCCACATGGGCGTAAGAGGTAACTCCGTTGATAAAGTACTTGCTGTGCAATATGAATGCCCAGGTTGGAGTCCAGCACACACGTGAAAAAGCCAGGTTCATGTCTCTAACTTCAGCACTGAGAGCAGAGTCAGGCAGAGCCTGGCATTCATTTGTCAGCCAGCCTAGCCAAACCCATACCCTTCGGGCTCAGCGGAAGACTCTGTCTCGAGAACCAAAAGTGAATTGAGGAAAGGCAACCAGACAGATGTCTGTCCTACACACGCTTACACACACATGCTCACACACACACACACACACACACACACACACACACACACACACACATTTAAAGGTGAAAAATGTCACTAAACTTCACAAAAGAAATAAAAACTTCTCTTTCTTTAAAAGAAATTTATTTATGCATATTTTTTGTATGTGGGTGCTTTGTCTGCATGCACATCCACACAGCAGAAGAAGGCACTGGACCCCATTATAGATGGTTGTAGCTGCCATGTGGGTGGTGAGAATTGAACTCAGGACCTCTGGAAAATCCAGCAGTGCTCTTAACCACTGAGCTATGTCTCCAGACCCTCCTGTCTCCCTTTTAAAAAACCACCTTTACTTAGTGTAGACTTCATAAACTCTTTCCCCTTGATTTAATCTGAGCTAGATTCAGTGGCACATGCCTCTAGTCCCAGCGACTCAAGAGACTGAGGTTAGAGAGACATTTGAGGCCAGAAGTTCAAGGCCTTCTTAGGCAATACAGCAAGTCCCACCTCTAAATTCATCTATCCAGCCAGCAATCAATATCTATACTTGATAAAGTTGTAAATTACCAGAAGAAATAAGAAAGTAAAACTAAGTAACAACATATCTCTTCATCCCCTCTCTATTCAGTAAATAAAACTTTACTGCATTTTTATGCTGAAGGAAGGGACAGAGCTACTAAGCTACTGCACCTTGGGCATTCAAAGCTCTGGAGAGGGTATGTCCATAATCCTGATACAAGGTTTCCTCACTGAAGGCCCATAGAGCAGTAGCTAGCACACAGCAAATATTACATAGGCAAATGCCTATGTATGGGGGAAGGGGTAACAATCCCATTTGCATTTGTCTTTAATAGAGAATCTCTTGTCCATACTCCAGCTAACTGCTACCTTATTTCCTGCTGGGCTTTCCCTCCCTATCTAGAGATTTGGCACCTACATCAGTCTATTCCAAATACTCTTCCCAGCTGATATTTATCAAGGAGTCTTTTCTTTTTTTAGTATGCATGTCATGTACCTATGAGTGTGGGTGCACCTTAGCTGTTATTCCTCGGTGTTATTCACCTTGGGAGGAGGGAGGTTGATTGGTTGTTTGATTGTTTGTTTTGTTGATTGTTTGTTTGGTTGTTTGTTTGTTTTGTTGTTTGGTTGTTTGGTTGGTTGTTTGGTTGGTTGTTTGGTTGGTTGGTTGGTTGGTTGGTTGGTTGGTTGGTTGGTTGGTTTTGAGGCAAAGTTTCTCACTTGATCCATAATTCACCAAGTAGGCTAAGCTGACTGGCTGGTGAAGCCCAGGATCTACCTGTCTCTGTCTCCCCAACACTAGAATCACCCCACCCACCCCCCACACTCAACTTTGTCTATGTGGGTTGCTCAGGATTGAACTCTGGTCCTCTGCAAATTAAGTACTTTACTAGTAGAGCCATTGCCTCGGCCGAAGATTTTTTCTTTATGTGGTTCTTGGAGAGAGAGAGAGAGGGAGAGAGAGAGAGAGAGAGAGAGAGAGAGAGAGAGAGCTCACAGATTAAGCTACTCTCCATCATTAATACTCAGAAAAGAAAAATGTGCAGTCAGGTCTCAGCACTGTCCCTTCTTCAATTCCATCCATCCTCTGCCTGGATCGTGCTGACAAAACCTCTATTTCACTTTATAGATTCGTTCATTCAGTGATTTCCCTGTTGATTCATTGGTCTCAAGTCAACCTGTCAACATTCTGCCTTGTAGATTCAGGAACACAATTGGGTAGAAAGGGAAGGTAAATGTTGGCTCTCCTCTGACAGGAGACAAGAAGATGATTCATTCCTCAACATTTTTCTGCTTTAAGGCCATTTCCAGGAATGCCAGGAAGCAAGAATGGAGACAGCAGCCAATGCACAGTCGAAGACATTTTTGTGCTGTGTCGATTCATAAGACCATTGGTCACTACTACTGGAGAGATCCTACCCCATTCAGGATGGTCAATAATCAGGAGCTAATTGCAAACCCCAGTCAACACACATACACACAGAGCCTGACTCATTCCCCATAAGTCCAGGTTTCCCCAGCCTGTAAACATAAATAAGAAAGGTCATTTTTTCTATTATTTATGGCAACTCAAGACTCTATTTATCAAACAAGCTGGGCCTCAGCCTCTTTCCCTGGGAATCCTCCAAGGTGGTGGTGGTTTATGTACTTTCCTGAGTCAGTTGGTCTCTGCTTCCTCAAGTTCAGGCCATCAATCTCTAATCTGTCCATGGGCCACTTAGGCCAACTGCCAGCTGCCATTTACTCCTCTAGAATACTGCTGACCCATTTCTGGCAAACTCTGCTGTTTCTGTGCTGTTCTTGCTTGGGGAAGAAAGGAAGAGAGCAAGGCACCTCTCCTCTAGGTATGCAAGAAATGCTGCCATACACAGTACAACCTCCATGCTCATCCCTGACAAGTCTTGAGACCAAAGAAAGGAATTGTAATGTTGCTATTCCAAACCAGTTCCATCCTTCAGCATCACCTAGAGCCTGACAGTATTTCATCATCTCAGGTCTCATCCTATCTACCTAAAACATAACCCGAATGCCAGTAAGATTCTCGGGTCACAATTATGCATATTGAAATTCAAGAAACATACATTTCACCACAGAAGGACTTACAACTGTGAGTCAGGTAACTACTATTGCCTTGCTAGACCCACTCACTGCCCTTCTCCATCTTGTGTTGTGCTCAAGATGCTATAACCTCTGTTAAAACACACCAACAGGACTTCCTCTACCAATCAAGAAACAACAATGAACAAATGAATCCTTGATGACAGAAGATATTTTGTACTTTACCTAAGAAGTGTGTGTGTGTGTGTGTGTGTGTGTGTGTGTGTGTGTGTGTGTTTGAGATGAAATATTCTCTATACAATATTCACTTGTGACGTGCCAAGCTTCCTTTGAGAACCATATATGGCAATACTTTTGGAATGTGAAGCAAGAGAAGTAGATGACAATATTACCAGCACCAAGCCCAATCATCTAAAATAGCCATATGTTTTCTACAAATAAAAAATGCCAAGTCTGAAGTCTAAGTGGATCAAACACCTCCACATTAAATCAGAGACACTGAAATTCATAGGGGAGAAAGTGGGGAAAACCCTTGAAGATATGGGTACAGGGGTAAAATTCCTAAACAGAACACCAATGGCCTGTGCTGTAAGATCACAAATTGACAAGTTTATAAAATTGCAAAGCTTCTGTAAAGCAAAAGATACTGTCACTAAGACAAAAAGGCCACCAACGGATTGGGAAAGAATTTTTACCGATCCTAAATCTGATAGGAGTCTAATATCCAATATTTACAAAGAGCTCAAGAATCTGAACTCCAGAAATTCAAATAACCCCATCAAAAAATGGGGTACAGAGCTAAACAAAGAATTCTCACCTGAAGAATGCCAAAGGGCTGAGAAGCACCTTAAAAAATGTTTGAAATCCTTAATCATCAGAGAAATGCAAATCAAAACAACCCTGAGATTCCACCTCACACCAGTCAGAATGGCTAAGATCAAAAATTCAGGTGACAGCAGATGCTGGCAAGGATGTGGAGAAAGAGGAACACTCCTTCATTGCTGGTGGGATTGCAAGCTGGTACAACCACTCTGGAAATCAGTCTGGCGGTTTCTTAGAAAACTTGACATAGTACTACCGAAAGATCCAGCAATACCTCTACTGGGCATATACCCAGAAGATATTCCAACGGGTAACAAGGACACATGCTCCACTATGTTCATAGCAGCCTTATTTATAATAACCAGAAGGTGGAAAGAACCCAGATGTCTCTTAACAGAGGAATGGATACAGAAAATGTGGTACATTTACACAATGGAGTACTACTCAGCTATTAAAAACCATGAATTTAAGAAATTCATGAGCAAATGGATGTATCTGGAGGATATCATCCTGAGTGAGGTAACCCAATCACAAAAGAAGTCACTTAATATGCACTCACTGATAAGCGGATATTAGCCCAGAAACCTAGAATACCCAAGATACAATTTCCAAAACACAAGAAAATCAAGAAAGACCAACGCATGGATACTTCATTCCTCCCTAGAATAGGAATTAAAATATACATGGAAGGAGGTGCAGAGACAAAGTTTGGCGCTAAAATGAAAGGATGGACCATCCAGAGAGTGCCCCACCTGGGTGGTCCATCACATAATCAGCCACCAAATGCAGACACTACTGCATACACCAGCAGGATATTGCTGAAAGGACCCTGATATAGCTGTCTCATGTGAGGCTTTGCCAGTTTATGACAAATACAGAAGTGGATGCTCACAATCATCTATAGGGCAGAACACAGGGTCCCCAATGTAGGAGCTAGAGAGAGTACCCAAGAGCTGTAGGGGTCTGCAACCCTATAGATGGAACAACAATATGAACTAATCAGAACCCCCAGAGCTCATGTCTCTAGCTGTATATGTATTAGAAGATGGCCTAGTTGGCCATCACTGGGGAAGAAAGGCCCTTGGTCTAACAATGTTTATGTGCCCCAGTACAGGGGAATGCCAGGACCAAGTAGTGGGAGTTGGTGGGTAGGGGAGCAGGGTGGGGGGAGGGTATAGGGGACTTATGGGATAACACTTGAAATGTAAATGAAGAAATTATCTAATAATAAATAAAGAAAAAAATAAAGAAAAAAATGCCAAGTCTGTACTAAGAAACCAACATTGCTCATGAGGAGACTGGCTAAGCCAACAACCCCACAGGGTACAGAGTGGAATTGGTGAGCTGTTGGGGGCTACCTGGTCCTTCTTAGGAATGATATTCTGATAAAGTGACTTGTTTGCCTTCTTCAGCCTGACTATAACTCTAATGGCCGTGTTCAGTTCCATCTGAAATTACTTAGCACAGCTGATCTAGGGGAAAAGAACATTTTAGAGTTTTGTATAATGAGCACTACCTCGCAGGCAGTGAGTTGGCCCATTCGTGTGGTTTCTAAGCCAAAAATTCTTCCTCCTCTTAGCAATGGAATCACATAAAAGATCCCAAGAGAACTTACTCAGATGAGCCCAGAGAAGAGGGCTGAAGAAGAGTGAGTCTGTCTTTGGCAGCGTGGAGTGAGTCAGCTGACTCTGTGGGTCTCCTGGGCTTTGAATCTCTGGACCACCTCCCGTGCTTTTAGATTTCATCATTTTCCCTTAACGTGAAGAGTGGCCTTGTCAAGTCTATGAGAAGCTCTCAGAAGACACTGAAAAGGTAAAAGGCAGGATGACAGTAACTCTGCTCGTTGCATTCATAACCCAGGTTTGTGGACCTTTATATTTCTAAATGATCTCTCTTTTACATGGAAAGAACAATGGCGAGCATGAGCACTAACATAAGTAGAAAAAGACAATATTAATAAGAAGCAAAATTATATATGAGAGTCTAGGTGTGAATCTTACAATGTATATAAGAAAAATGTGTTTTTAATTAAATAATGTAGTGATCATAAAGTAAATGTTACAGCTTATAAGTCACAAGAGAACTCAAGACCAAAAGATGATTGAAACTATGAAGGAGAGAGAGAGAGAGAGAGAGAGAGAGAGAGAGAGAAAGGAGAGAAGAGAGATGAGAAGAGGAGAGGAGAGGAGGGGAGGGGAGGGGAGGGGAGGGGAGGGAAGGGAAGGGAAGGGAAGGGAAGGGAAGGGAAGGGAAGGGAAGGGAAGGGAAGGGAAGGGAAGAGAAGAGAAGAGAAGAGAAGAGAAGAGAAGAGAAGAGAAGAGAAGAGAAGAGAAGAGAAGAGAAGAGAAGAGAAGAGAAGAGAAGGAAAGAAAAAAAGGAGAAGGAAAAGGAAGAGGAGGAGCTGCCACAGCCTTCACCATGCTTCCAGTGACTGTCAGTGTCCTTCTTCCTCCTTGGAGAACCTCCTGGGCCACTGCTTCTCATGGCTCTTATAAGAGATATCATTTCCTTGGCTCTACCTCTTTGAGACCTGCCTCTAACCTGTCCAGCCCACCACTTTATCTCAGGTTTCAGTGTCCTACAGGTACATAGAAAAAGACAACTCAAACAACCTAACTCCAGGTACCCAGGCCCTGTGGCAAAAACATTAAGTAAGATGAAAACAAACTGCACACTCTCATCCCAAACCGCCAGCCCATTAGTGATGGTTCCCGTGGAGAATGACTTGGACAAATTTTAAGACAAAGGAACCAAAGGAGCAATTATAAACATGTTCAAAGGATTCCAAGAGGATGCGAATATGCAGCTTAATGAACTTAGAGAAGACAGGAATAAATGATAGAAGTCCTAGAAAACATAACTGAAGGAAATAAGGAAGATAAATCGGGATATAAAAAAAGAATCTAATAAAAAGAGCTACCAAAGAAAACCCAGACTAAAATGAAGCTGGAAACGAACGTTTTAAGTGGTCGAATCAAAAGCTCAGTAAAAAGTCTCCCGCAACGTGAGCCAGGAAGAACTTCAGGGCTTGAAGACAAAGAAGAGGGGTCAGATCACTAATAAAAGAAAATAATAATTCTTTGAAAATATAAGAACAGAATGAACAGCGCTCTTGGGACAGGATGAAAACACCAAATCTACAAATTACAAGCTTAGAAGAAGGAAACAAATTCTAAGCTGAAAGCATAGAAAAGTATGCAATAAAATTATAGAAGAAAATTTCCCAAATTGTGAGAAGGAAATGCCCACATAGTTATAAGATGCAAACGGACAGGACCAGAAAGCAGATTTTGCATGACATATTATGGTTAAAACAATAGATATGCAAAACAAAAGGAGTTATTGAAAGCTGAAAGAAGCACATATCACATGTGAAAGCAGACGCATCGTAATGACAGCTGATCATTTGATATAAACTATTAAAGCCAGATTGGGTCACAGAAGCATTTTGCTATAAGCAGCAGTAACTGCAGAGGCTCATAAGAATGCAGAAAACAAGTAATTGTCGAGTGCTCGTTCCTAAATGTGACATCTATATCACCCCCTCCAAGGCTCAAGTTACACCATAGAAGAGGGGCTGAAAACCACTAGAGCTGCAGAAAGGAGGGAGTGTTGTGGAATAATGCCCTCCAGGTACAGCATGGGCACTGAACTCACGGCAGCTCTGTGTACTTGCACGAAACTCTCACAGAGTTTGAACCATCAACATTCTGTCATGGAGGAAGAAGGGCTCACAAAGTCCCACCATTCCCCGAGGCCCTATAAACAACTAGGTTAACAGTTGCTGGGGGAAAGAAATAAATTTCCTTCAATGGGATAGACACTGACAGGCTTAAACTCCTATCAATAACTCCTCATGCATGCGCCTAAGAGCAGCTATGATGAAACTCACTGGGTCACCAAAAAAGACCCAAGAGGCAGGAGGGGATGAGGAGAAGTAGGTAGGGAATTAGACAGATTAACAGAGGTGAATATGATCAAAAGATGTTTCCTACCTGTACGAGGGTGATATAATGAAGCATTATTATATACAACTAATATGAAACAGAAAGAATGAACATAAAATTAATTTCTAAACATAAAAAATAATGGTGAGGTAAATAGATTAAAATGAAAATATTAATAATAAAGTCCTGGGTTCAAGATCAAGCATCAGAAAAAGAGAGAGAGAAGGAGCCAATAGCAAATTGAACAATGTGAGGGAAGATGTTCCAGTTTGTAAGGAGTTTGCTCCCACATTCACATAGGGTTGTGCTGGGCAGCCGGGGGGACCTGTAAGAGGAGTTTGCCCTCTACAAGGTCTTGAGGTCACTAAGAGTGCTGCCTTTTTAAGGAAGTGAGAATAGTTCTCCAGAGAAGGTTGTTGCAAAAGGGTCAAGCCTGGCTCTCCCCTTTCCTGTATGAGGATGTGACTTCTCCCACCCACGTGCACCCCACCATCATGCCGCCTGATATTGGATCGTCATCAGAGGAGGCACACAAGGGCTGCCTCCTAGAGACAACAGATCCGGAAGGACTCAAAAAATGCACAGTATAACTAAATTCACAACTATTTTTTACTAGTTGTAACTTATACAGATATAGCAATTTGTAAAGGTCGGTTCATTATTTTCTTTCCTTCCTACTCAACTTACAACTCAATCAGAACAAAAATCTGTTTAATTTAAAAATTAACAAATTAATACTTCTTTAATGGCTCTTAACCAGAGCCAAGGGATAGCTCAGTTAGTAAAACGTTTGTCGCCCAAGCTTGAGAACCTGGATATGATCCCTAGACTCACTCTGAAAGCCAGACATGATGTGGTTTTACACACTTGCAATCCAGTGCTGAGAAGGCAGACACTGGAGGATGCTTAGGGCTCAGTACCCAATCAGCATCCCTGGTGAGTCCTAGAACGGTGAGAGATCCTGCCTCAGAGACAAAGGTGACACTTGGGATAGAGCTAACACTGGAGTGTTTGCCTAGCATGTGCAAGTCTCTAATTCAATTCCTAGCACTGCAAGAAAAAAAGAAGGATGAAGCCAGCAGTTGGTCAAGCAAGTTAAGTGACCTGCTGCCTAAGCCTGTCAACTGAGTTAGTTTGACCCCTAGAATGCACAAGGACAGAAGAGATTCATGAAAGTTGCCCTCCATATGCTCACTGTGGTATGCATGTCTACCTCTGCACATGTAACACACATAAATGAATAAATAAGTATATGTGAAAAAAATTAAGGATGTCCAGAGCCTGAGGAATAACACGTGGAGTTGTCCTCTCCCTTCCATAAACATACACACCCATGCACCTGAACACAACACAAACATGCACACATCAAAGCCTTAACCAGTTCCTTAGCCATTATTTCTTTCCCAGCATCTAATATATTAAATTACATTAGTCTTGTAAGCCACATACAACTGAGAAATAACTGAACACTGAGCCAAAGGCCCAAAGCACAACCTGGACCAAAACCCATGGAAACTGATGAGACGCTGGGACAGTCCTTTTCACTTTGTGGGAACCACTGGTTCTGTTCCAGCACACCTGATAGATAAGGAAAACTTAGGGCTGTTGACATGGAAATCTACATAAGAACCCAAAAGGAAAGTTTAAGAGAAATGTAAAGGAGACTAAAATAAACTGTATGGTGGATTCAGTTTCAGTCACTACAGCGTGTGCTTGGGAGACTGGGGTGTGGGGGCTGGAAAAAATAATCCCGTTGATTGAGAGTGGCAAACTTGTTCATTGAAAAATGTTACAAAGAATTTTCTGGAACAAAAAAGATGGCACGGTTGGTAAACTGCTTGTTATGCAGATATGAAGACCCAAGTTCTATCCCAGAACCCAGCGTGTGGCTCTGTACACTTGTAATCCCACTGCTGGGAAGCCAGAGATGGAGGATCCCTGGGGCTTGCTGGCCAGTCAGGGTAGCCCAGTCAGCATAGCCCAGTCAGTCAGCATAGCCCAGTCAGTCAGCATAGCCCAGTCAGTCAGCATAGCCCAGTCAGCATAGCCCAGTCAGTCAGCATAGCCCAGTCAGTCAGCATAGCCCAGTCAGTCAGCATAGCCCAGTCAGTCAGCATAGCCCAGTCAGTCAGCATAGCCCAGTCAGCATAGCCCAGTCACTGAGCCCTGGGTCCAAGTGAAGCTTTGTCTCCAAAGACAAAGTGGATGACTGCTGAAGAATGACACCAAGGTTTGGCCTCTGGTCTAGACAGACAGATAGACAGAGAAGAGCGTGCTGCACACACACACACACACACACACACACACACACAATTTTTAAATACTGCTTTTTCTTCTAATTTAAAGCAGATAAACTTATAACCTGTATTCAGAGTTCACATTACCTGGAGCTGCTGCTTCTTCACAGACACCTTCAGGTCTCCTCTCCTTCTCACAGTGAACATGCTATTAAGTGGGACTCTGGTCACATGGCTTTTCCCTGCATCCACTGGAGATAGTGTGGATGTCTTTACACTGATCCCTTCCTGGGTGCGAAGGGCTGCAGCCCATCCTGCTATGTGTGTCGAATCCTGCAAGTGCTTTTAGCTATAGTTCTGGGCTGAGGTTCAGTTCTAATCTGCACCCCTAGAATTAGCATTAGACTCCAGAGCTGAGAACACTCTCTCTAGAAAGCTTGCCTTCACTTCAGACTCCAGTCTCAGTTCAGGGATCCCGGGGCAGTTCTCACCAACTCAAGTTATGACCCAAAGCAGTGTACAGAATTCACAAAAGCAACATAATTATAATTGATATTCTATTTAAAAGATACCCGTTAGAACCAATCAAACAGAAAGATGCATATGAAGAGATCTAGGAGGGTCCCAGAGACCTGTGCATTGTCCCCAGAGAATCAAATGTGTCAACCATCCCAGGTAACCAGCATGATCACATCCTGGAAGCTACCCTGAGCTTCAGTGCTCAGAGTTTACTATACTGGGGAGTTAGCATGAAGGCATGACTAATGGAGGTGAGTGAGATGATATGTGGCTCTAAGCCCTACGCTCTAATCACATGAATAGTATTGGCATAGCCTCCATCAGTCCTGAATCATCTCATTACTGACCAGGGCCTACAGTGAATAACAAATACTCCTATCCCTCAGGAAATTCCAATGGCTTAGAAGCTCTCTCCCTGGATGCAGAGAAAGACCAGACAAATTCTTTGGCTTAGAGGATCCTTTCCTGAATCCAAGGAGAAAGACCAGACACATTCTTTAGCATGTTGTAGCACCTACCTACTCCTGAAGCCCAGTCCACGGCTTTCCAGTCTAGACCTTCAGGAGGCCAGTCTCCTGGTTCTCACAGTACTTCTCTACCAACCAAGGATGTGAAACTCACGGTTGCTGCTCTTAAGTGATTTTGATTTACCCAAGACTCCCTGAAATTCCATTCAGGCACCTTCCTCAAATTTAAACCAAAACTGGATGAACAAAAAGAATGCAGATAGTTAGAAATGAGTACATATAAAATACCAATATTCATAGTATTCTCAAAGCATAAAGAGGACTATTTAGCCTGAATTTCATATGGAGAAGAAAAGTGCATGAAATCCATAGCAAAAGACTTAAAAATATAGAAAAGGAAAGTATACTTTTGTAATTTTCTTACAACGTGATATAGCATTGTTTTAAATAGGCAAGTTAAGAATGTATGCTTCAATTGTAGGGGCGTTGGAGGTTACAGGCTTTGATGGGAGAAGCAATGATTCTCAGGACAGGGGTAGGTATCTTAGCTCAGACTGTTAACAAAATAAAACATCATGAAATGGCTCTTTACAAACAGCATAAACTTATTCCTCATGGAATTCTTCATACTTCAGGTCTAAGACTAGAGGGCCAGCATTGTTGAGTTCTGATGAGGATTACTCATTGCTGTCTTCTTGTTATATCCCCACATATATCCCCACAGGGTAGAAATAGAAGGAGAGAACTTTCTAGTGTCCTTTTATAAGCTACTAGTCCTGGGACTTCTGAGATGGCTCAGTAGTTAAGAACATAGGCTGCTTTTTTTCAGAGGACCTGGGTTCCACTCCTAGCACCCATGTTCAGCACTGTAACTCCAGTTACAGGGGATCCAGGATCCAACTTCTTCTTCTGGCCTCTGAGGACACCAGACAAACAAATGGATCACAGACAGACCATACAGGCAAAATACACACACGCATACTTTAAATTTAAGTTTTGGAAGGAGAACACTGATCCCATTTATGAAGGTTCTATCCTCTTCACCTAATTACCTCCCAGAGACCCCACCACTTAATAGCATCATTTGGGAGATAAGATTATTTTTAAAGGGGGATTTAAAAGAGGGGATACAGTTTCAGATGACTATACTTAAAGTTATGAAGGTGGAAAAGAACAAAATGTAGTCAGCTGCCTTGGGTCATCAGATCCAATACACCCTCACACCATAACAGCACATAGGGATAACCCACCTGGTTTTGATGCCAACAAAAGACTGATGGGCTGACATTATCATGGGGGCCTACCTCTTTCTCAGACTCAAAGCCTGAATGCAATTCCCTTGAGTGGTCTCAGCCTATCCAGATTCTACCGCACAATTTGGAAGGTGCCTGGGCTCACATGACTTTGGTTTATATTTCAAGAATTCATCTGTTGGTTTTAGTTTGGCTTCCAAACACATATTCCCACAGACATTGTATTATACATTATGGCTAAATCCTCAAAACTACCCACAGAAGGCTCTTTAAGTTATTATATTTGAAATATGTACTAAAATAGTAGCATATCAACTTTGCTAGCCCAGCACTTATAAGCCCAGAGAGAGAGAGAGAGAGAGAGAGAGAGAGAGATTCCATTTTGCAACTGGAGAAGGCAGGATTGCCTAGGGGGGATAAGAGGCAGGGATGCCTGGGGCCTCTTAACAACCTGAGTGTCAAAAGAAGCACCCAAGGAAGACATCTGTTGTCCATCATCCATCTACTCCATCTGGAAACAATATTTCAATTTCATGTTGGGGAGCTCGCCACCCCTCCTTTCTCGGTGTGTGTGGTTGCGTTGGACTTCGTCTGACCTCATACCCACACTCCATGGTGACTGCATGACTGGCCACAATGACTAACTCAGAGATGGGCATGGCATGACTTTCTTTCCAGTTAGAACTCAGACCATATGTAGGCAGGTATCATGCCATAACAGATTTGTATCTCCCAGACAACCCAGACAACGCAGTGCTGGGCACACAAGACGTTACTGTGCCCAAATAAAGAAGGGAATGATCCACATTGACCAATTACCATTGGCTTTTATATCACTTTAAGGTTTTTTTTGCATAGCAGTGACTGTTGACTGCCTTTCAACAAAATGTCTGCAGACCGAGTATGATTTTTATGGAGACATAATGTTCTAAAAATAAAATCTCAATATTATTGACTTAAAAATATTTTACTTTGAGTTATATAAGACTGTATTTATTTAATTTTCTTAACTATCTTCTAGTGATACTACTCTCACCTGGTTGTATGTATCTTCTAGGCTTAGGGTTAAATTTAGGGCAATCATACAGAATCACAAGAACCAATATGAATAAACATTAACATTAAAACAATAAGAAATAACAGTGATAATGTTCCCACTGTCATGCAGGTCAAAGACACTCCTCTCAGACTTTTAAAAGAGTAAAAACAATTTTTAGGGGGCTTTGCAGAACACTGCGTAAGTATTATTTCTGAGTCATTTATGTTACAATGATTGCCATCCCTTTTCTTCTCCATTCAAGAGAACATGACATCTAAAAGTCAAATCAAGACAATGCAAAACCGTTTGCACCTAAGATGTAGGTTTCTTTATAATGTGCAGGAAATGAATAAATTAAACCACCTCTCTCTCTCTCTCTCTCTCCCTCTCTCTCTCTCTCTCTCTCTCTCTCTCTCTCTCACACACACACACACACACACACACACACACACACACACACACCACCCACAAAGAAATCATAAATGTGATTCTTTTCAATATAAACAAAAAGCATTCATTTTCCCTCTGGAGAAGTGTCTGTTCTAGCAATCAAACTCTATAATAAGAATTTGCACTTACTTTATTGGCTAATAGTTTTGTGCTAACCCAGAAACTTGCTTACCTCTATTCTCAATATTACTTTTATTTTTTGGCTAAAATAATCTTGCTATATGCTTAAAAGCTGAGTATCCGTTTTCAGAAAGGGTGTGATTAGCTCAGCCTTGAGTTTGTTGGGCAGACGCCTCAGTGGCCAGTTATGGAAAACTTTATTTCCTTGGTCTGTTTTTCATTATCTCAAACACATCCTTACTTAGAAACTGCAGCCTGCAGTCTTTCAAACAGTATCCAGGCTGAGGGCCCAGTGAAAGCCAGGGGCAGAAGAGGGAAGATAATTCAATGTTTATCGCTGACTTGGGCTCTGGGGCATTCTGTCTCATTATCTGAGAAAGAAAGCTAGAGACTGTCCTCTTCCTATGGCACACAAACAGGCAGATAATAAACCGATGTCCTGAGCCTGGCTTTGGTTGAGTGAGACTAAGTCTCTAACAAGATGGCACATGTGGTTTTTAAGCACCTTGAAATGCAAGTGTGGCCAAACCACAAATGCTTATAATCCTAGCTTCTTGCTTCCATTTTTATTTATGTGCAAAGTGGATGATAGATGGATAGTTGGATGGATGGATGGATGGATGGATGGATGGATGGATGGATGGATGGATAGATGAATAAATGGATGGATGGATAATAAAAAGTTCCTAATCCAGGGTTCTAGTGCAGGAATTTTCTAGAACAGCTAATGAACTTGGAATGTCATATTTCAATGCTGGCATAGGCCAGTCACCAACAAAACAGTGAATGTGGTACAGAAACCCAGGGAGGGATGGATCAGCAAGACATAAACTCCTGTAGTAAATTTGGTAGCAACTCTACCTAGAGCTACTCTTCAGCTCATTCCTAGTGGGGCAGGCAAAGTCTGACAAAGTCTTCCCGCTTCACCTGGAGTCAGCTTGCCATCCTAAGTCCAAACCCACCCTGCTAACCCAGGAGATCCTGGGCAGAGTGCTGCACTAAGGGCTAGAGACAGTCTCTAGGCCACAGTAGACCCTTGAGAAGCATGAGCGAAGATGATATCGACCACTCAGTTTTCATCTAAAATATTAACTAATAAGCAGTTTTCACACATGCAGTGTAGACCATTACATCAGGCTTGTAGTTTAAAAAGTATGTGCATATCTGGTTAGATGGCTCAGTGGGTGAAGGTGCTTGTTATCAGTGATGACCTGAGTTTCTGATCCCCAGAACCCCACACAGGTCCACATTTATCGTCTAACCTCCTCCATACGTGTGCCATGGCATAAGCATCTCTCTCTCTCTCTCTCTCTCTCTCTCTCTCTCTCTCTCTCTCTCTCTCTCTCTCTCGCTCACACACACACACAATAATAATAATAATAATAATAATAATAATAATAATAAATGTAAAAACAAATTTGTTTTCATAATAATTCTTTGGTAGTCTTCACAATAACTATTGGGAAAACAGTGAAATCCATATTATACTTGTTCTTGTTAGTGGTGAGGTTGTTTCAGGCATGGTAACTAGGAAATCATGAAGGTAAGTGAGTTAAATAGCTGCTTAAGTCTTTATAGAGTTGTTAGGCAACTTACACAAGAATGAATAAATAATATTTATATGGGCAGGCAGCAAAGCGTCATAATTAAATCACACACTTTAAGTTCAGTAGCTCCATCACTTACTGGGATGGCTAATTTTATGTATGAACTTGACTGGGTCACAGAGCATCTGTATATCTGACTAAATATCATTTCTGAGTGTAACAGTGTAAGGATGTTTTCAGAAAAGATTAACATTAAAATCAGCAGAGTGAAAAAGGTTACCCAACATGGGTGGGGTTTATTCAATTTATTGAAGATCTAAACAGATTCTTCCCTCAAAAAAAAACAGGCAAAACCAGAAAGAATTCTTCTGCCTGGTGACTTTTAGACAATTTGCAGCCAAGACTGCAAAAATAAACTGGCTCAGGGTCCAGCTGGATGCAGTAGCTCTCCTTATTTTACTCAATCTTCCCTCTCCCTCTCCCTCTCCCTCTCCTCATCCTTTCCCTGCCCCCTTCTCCAGCCCCTCTGTATATGCGTGTATGTGCATGTATGTCTATGTGCATACATCTCCCCTCTCTGACCTCCCCCAAAATACATACATACATACACACACACACACACACACACACACACACACACACACACACACACACACACACAGGACCACAAGACTGTTCTGAGAGTTCTGGAGAACTTGGAAAAATGCAAATCTTATTACTAAGAAGTCCAGTGCAATTACAACAGTACCAAAAAATGTGGAAGTGTTTTAAGAACTGGATCGCATGTAAAGGAGGCTCAAAGGATTCCTGATGTTGGGAACAAGCAAAAGAAACTTATTCTAAGCACTACCATTTCATTTTCAGAAACCAAATTCAAGATCCCATAAGTAATATGAACGCCTCTGTTATAAACAGTTGTCTGAGTCCAGCCATCTCAAAGACAGCTTCTCCATCTTGCTGGCAGAGTCAAACATGTTCATATTCCCAAACCTAGGAATGAACGCCCATCCTACTTCTCCAAATGTTTTCTTTTTTTTCTTTCTTTCTTCGTTTATTTTATTTTATTAGATATTTTCTTTATTTACATTTCAAATGTTATCCTGAAAGTTCCCTATACCCTCCCCCTGCCTGCTCCCCTACCCACCCATTCCCACTTTGTGGTCCTGGCGTTCCCATGAACTGGGGCATATAAAGTTTGCAAGACCTAAGGGCCTCTCTTCCCAATGATGGCCGACTAGGCCATCTTCTGCTACATATGCAGCTAGAGACACGAGCTCTGGGGTTACTGGTTACTTCATATTGTTGTTCCATCTATAGGGTTGCAGACTCCTTCAGCTCCTTGGGTACTTTCTCTAGCTTCTCCATTGGGGGCCTTCTGTTCCATCCTATAGATGACTGTGAGCATCAACTTCTGTATTTGCCAGGCACTGGCATAGACTCATACGGGACAGCTATAACAGGGTCCCTTCAGCAAAATCTTGCTGGCATATGCAATAGTGTCTGGGTTTGGTGGCTGATTATTAGATGGATCGCTGGGTAGGGTAGTCTCTGGATAGTCCATTCTTTCATCTTAGCTCCAAACTTTGTCTCTGTAAATCCTTTCATGGGTAATTTTTTCCCTATTCTAAGGAGGAATGAAGTATCCACATTTTGGTCTTCCTTCTTCTTGATTTTCTTGTGCTTTGCAAATTGTATCTTGGGTATTCTAAGTTCTGGGTTAATATCCACTTATCAGTGAATGCATATCTAGTGACATCTTTTGTGACTGGGTCACCTCACTAAGGATGATATCCTCCAGATACATCCATTTGCCCAAGAATTTCATAAATTCATTATTTTTAATAGCTGAGTAGTACTCCATTGTATAAATATACCACATTTTCTGTATCCATTCCTCTGATGAGGGACATCTGGGTTCTTTCCAGCTTCTGGCTATTATAAATAAGGCTGCTATGAACCTAGTGGAGCATGTGTCCTTATTAGCAGTTTGAACACCTTCTGGGTATATACACAGAGTTATTGTGCATACACCAGGAGAGGTATTGCTGGATCTTCCAAGATACTATGTCCAATTTTCTGAGGAACCTCCAGACTGACTTCCAGAGTGGTTGTACGAGGTTACAATCCCGCCAGCAATGGAGGAGAGTTCCTCTTTCTCCACATCCTCACCAGCAACTGCGGTCACCAGAAATTTTGATCTTAGCCATTCTGACTGGTGTGAGGTGGAATTATTAGGTTGTTTTAATTTGCAATTCCCTCATGATCAAGGATGTTGAACTTTTTTTCAGGTGCTTCTCAGCCCTTCAGTATTCCTCAGTTGAGAAATCTTTGTTTAGCTCTGTAACCTATTTTAATGGGGTTATTTGAATTTCTGGAGTCAGGCTTCTTGAGCTCTTTGTATATATTGGATATTAGTCCCTTATCAGATTTAGGATTGGTAAAAGTCCTTCCCCAATCTGTTGGTGGCCTTTTTATATTATTGACAGTGTCTTTTGCCTTACAGAAGCTTTGCAATTTTATGAGGTCCCATTTGTCAATTCTTGATCTTACAGCACAAGACATTGCTATTCTGTTTAGGAATATTTCCTCTATGCCCATATCTTCGAGGCTTTTCCCCAATTTCTCCTCTTTAAATATCAGTGTCTCTGGTTTTATGTGGAGGTCTTTGATCCACTTAGACTTGAGCATTGTACAAGGAGATAAGAATGGATCAATTCCCATTCTTCTACATGATAACCACCAGTTGTGCCAACACTATTTGTTGAAAATGCTGTCCTTTTTCCACTGGATGGTTTTAGCTCCCTTGTCAAAGATCAAGTGACATTAGGTGTGTGGATTCATTTCTGGGTCTTCAATTCTATTCCATTAATCTACCTGTCTGTCTCTGTACCAGTACCATGTAGTTTTATCACAATTGCTCTGTAGTATAGCTTAAGGTCAGGCATGGTGATTCCACCAGAGGTTCTTTTATTGTTGAGAATAGTTTTTGCTATCCTAGGTTTTTTATTATTCCACATGAATTTGCAAATTGCCCTTTCTAACTAAGTGAAGAATTGAGTTGCAATTTTGATGGGGATTGCATTGAATCTGCAGATTGCTTTCAGCAGGATAGCCATTTTGACTATATTAATCCTGCCAATCCATGAGCATGGGAGATCTTTCCCTCTTCTGAGATCTTCAGTTTCTTTCTTCAGAGACTTGAAGTTCTTATGATACAGATCTTTCACTTCCGTAGTTAGAGTCACAACAAGGTATTTTATATTGTTTGTGACTATTGGGGAGGGTGTTGTTTCCCTAATTTCTTTTTCAGCCTGTTTAAACTTTGTGTAGAGAAAGACCATTGATTTGTTTGAGTTAATTTTATATCCAGCTACTGCACTGAAGCTGTTTATCAGGATTAGGAGTTCTCTGGTGGAATTTTAGGATCACTTATATATACTATCATATCATCTGCAAATAGTGATATTTTGACTTCTTCCTTTCCCATTTGTATCCCTTGGTCTCTTTTGTTGTCGATTGCTCTGGCTAGGACTTCAAATACTATATTGAATAGGTAGGGAGAAAGTGGGCAGCCTTGTCTAGTCCCTGATTTTAGTGGAATTGCTTCAAGTTTCTCTCCATTTAGTTTGATGTTGGCTACTGGTTTGCTGTATATTGCTATTAGTATGTTTAGGTATGGGCTTTGAATTCCTGATCTTTCCAAGACTTTTATCATGAAGGGGTGTTGGATTTTGTCAAATGCTTTCTCAACATCTAATGAGATGATTATGTGGTTCGTCTTTGATTTTGTTTATATAGTGGATTACATTGATGGATTTCCATATATTAAACCATCCCTGCATCCCTGGGATGAAGCCATTTTGGTCATGATGGATGATTGTTTTGATGTGTTCTTGGATTTGGTTTGCAAGGATTTTATTGAGTATTTTTGCATCGATATTCATAAGGGAAATTGGTCTGAAGTTCTCCTTCTTTGTTGTTTCTTTGTGTGGTTTAATTATCAGAGTAATTGTGGCTTCATAGAATGAATTGGGTAGAGTACCTTCTGTTTCTATTTTGTGGAATAGTTTGAGGAGAGTTGGAATTAGGTCTTCTTTGAAGGTCTGATAGAACTCTGCACTAAACCCATCTGGTCCTGGGCTTTTTTTGGTTGGGAGACTATTGATGACTGCTTCTATTTCTTTAGGGGGAAATGGGACTGTTTAGATCATTAGTCTGATCTTGTTTTAACTTTGTACCTGGTATCTGTCTAGAAAATTGTCCATTTCATCCCGGTTTTCTAGTTTTGTTGAGTATAGCCTTTTGTAGTAGGATCCGATGATTTTTTGGATTTCCTCAGGTTCTGTTGTTATGTCTCTTTTTTCATTTCTTATTTTGTTAATTAGGATACTGTCCCTGTGCCCTCTAGTTAGTCTGGCTAAGGGTTTATTTATCTTGTTGATTTTCTCAAAGAACCAGCTCCTGGTTTGATTGATTCTTTAAATAGTTCTTTTTGTTTCCACTTGGTTGATTTCAGCCCTGAGTTTGATTATTTTCTGCCATCTATGCCTCTTGGGTGAATTTGCTTCCTTTAGTTCTAGAGCTCCTAGGTGTGCTGTCAGGCTGCTGGTGTATGCTCTCTCTAGTTTCTTTTTGGAGGCACTCAGGGCTATAAGTTTTTCTCTTAGGACTGCCTTCATTTTTGTCCCGTAAGTTTGGGTATGTTGTGGCTTCATTTTCATTAAACTCTAAAATGTCTTTAATTTCTTTCTCTATTTCTTCCTTGATCAAGTTATCATTGAGTAGAGTGTTGTTCAGTTTCCACGTGAATGCTGGCTTTCTATTATTTATGCTGTTATTGAAGACCAGTCTTAGTCCATGGTGATCAGAGAGGATGCATGGGATAATTTAATATTTTTTTATCTGTTGAGGACAGTTTTGTGACCAATTATGTGGCCAATTTTGGAGAAGGTACCATGTGGCACTGAGAAGAAGGTATATCCTTTTGTTTTAGTATAAAATGTTCTGTAGATATCTGTTAGATCCATTTGTTTCATGACGTTTGTTAGTGTCCATGTGTCTCTGTTTAGTTTCTGTTTCCAGCATCTGTCCATTGGTGAGAGTGGGGAGTTGAAGTCTCCCACTATTATTGTGTGAGGTTTAATGTGTGCTTTGAGCTTTACTACAGTTTCTTTGATGAATGTGGCTGCCCTTGTATTCGGGGCATAGATATTCAGAATTGAGAGTTCATCTTGGTAGATTTTACCTTTGATGAGTGTGATGTGCCCCTCCTTGTCTTTTTGATAACTTTGGGTTGAAAGTCAATTTTATTCAATATTAGAATGGCTACTCCAGCTTGTTTCTTTGCACCATTTGCTTGGAAATTTTTCCAGCCTTTCACTCTGAGATAGTGTCTGTCTTTTTCCCTGAGGTGTGTTTCCTGTAAGCAGCAAAATATTGGGTCCTGTTTGTGTAGCCAGTCTATTAGTCTATGTCTTTTTATTGTGGTATTGATTCCAATGATGTTAAGAGAAATTAAGGAAAAGTAATTTTTGCTTCCTGTTATTTTTGTTGTTAAAGTTGGGATTTTGTTCTTGTGGCTGTCTTCTTTTAGGTTTGTTGAAGGATTACTTTCTTGCTTTTTCTAGGGTGTAGTTTCCATCCTTGTGTTGGTGCTTTCCCTTTATTATTCTTTGAAGGGCTGGATTCATGGAAAGATATTGTGTGAATTTGGTTTTGTCATGAAATATTTTGGTTTCTCCATCTATGGTAATTGAGTGTTTTGCTGGGTGTAGTAGACTGCACTGGCATTTGTGTTCTCTTAGGGTCTGCATAACATCTTTCCAGGATATTCTGGCTTTCATGGTCTCTGGTGAGAAGTCTGGTGTAATTCTAATAGGCCTGCCTTTATATGTTACTTGACCTTTTTCCCTTACTGCTTTTAATATTTTATCTTTATTTAGTGCATTTGTTGTTCTGATTATTATATGCTGGGAGAAATTTCTTTTATGGTCCAGTCTGTTTGGAGTTCTGTAGGCTTCTTGTATGTTCATGGGCATCTCTTTCTTTAGGGTTGGGAGGTTTTCTTCTATAATGTTGTTGAAGATGTTTGCTGGCCCTTTAAGTTGAGAATCTTCATTCTCATCTACCCCTATTATCCGTAGGTTTGGTCTTCTCATTGTGTCCTGGATTTCCTGGATGTTTTGAGTTACGATCTTTTTGCATTTTGCATTTTCTTTGATTGTTTTGCCCATGTTCTCTATGAAATCTTCTGTACCTGAGACTCTCTCTTCCATCTCTTGTATTCTGTTACTGATGCTCACATCTATGGTTCCTGATTTCTTTCATAGGGTTTTTATCTCCAGAGTTGTCTCATTTTGGGTTTTCTTTATTGTTTCTGCTTCCCCTTTTAGGTCTTGGATGGTTTTGTTCAATTCCATCACCTGTTTGGTTGTGTTTTCTTGTAATTCTTTAAGGACTTCTACCTCTTTAGCAGTATTCTCCTGTATTTCTTCAAGTGAGTTATTAATGCCTTTCTTAAAGTCTTCTATCATCATCATGAGATATGATTTTATATCTGAGTCTTGCTTTTCAGGTGTGTTGGGGTATCTAGGACTGGCTGAGGTGGGAGTGCTGGGTTGTGATGATGGTGTGTGGTCTTGTTTTCTGTTATTAAGATTTTTATGTTTGCCTTTCACCATCTGGTAATCACTATCATTAGTTGTTATAGTTGTCTATGGTTGGAGCTTGTTCCTCCTGTGATTCTTTTAGCCTTTGTCAGCAGTCCTGGGAGTCCAGCTCTCTCCTGAGTCTCAGTGGTCAGAGTACTCTCTGCAGGTAAGCTCTCCTCTTGCAGGGATGGTGCACAGAGGTCTGGTGTTCAGACCTGCCTCCTGGCTGAAGATGAAGGCCCGAAACAGGGCCTGTCCTAGAAGATGTGTTGCCTTTGCAGTCTGCATGCTTACCTGCAAAGACTGGTCTCCAAGGGACTCAGGACACAAGATGTCTCTCCCTTGCTTAACCCATAGAGTCAAAATACAATTGGATAACTCTACATCCACACACACACACCCAAATAAGCTGCTCCCATACTTTAAAAATATTGTACAATCTCCCTTTGGGGATGTAGTTCAGATCCCAAACTGGCTGCCTCTCTGAGTGCTGCCGAAACAAAGCTTTCATTTTTAAGCTTTCGTATCTGATATGAGTTTTCTCAGCTTCCACCCCAAGCCAACACTTGACACACTAGAAAGAGCAGAGATTACTGTGAAGGATTGTTACAGGCAATGCTGGTAAAGGCACAATAAGAGCTGTAAAGAATTCCTGCACAGTTTTGTTGTTTGTTTTCGATTTTTGAAACAGGAGCTCCTCTAGCCCAGGTCAACCTTGACCTTGAACTTCTGAGTCTCTACCTTCCAAGTGTTGGGCCTACAAGCATGAGTCCTCACACCTAGCTGAGATCTTGCATCTTCTGGGAGAATACATAAGTAATACGAACAGAATTTCGATAGAAACAGATGGTAAAGGTCATTCTGATGATGAGGTCACATAAATAAACACATACTTATGGAGGCTAGAGCGATGGCTCAGCAGTTAAGATCATGGGTTGATTTCTCACAGAGAGACTGTTGCATTCCAGATGGACCCCTTCAGATAGACTCAATGAATCGTTTGTAATTCCAGCTCCAGGGGGATCCAATGCCCTCTTCTGGCCTCCTCAACATCTACACTCAAAAGCACATTCCCACATACTTACATAGTACATATACACATGATGAAATAATAAAATAAATTAAATAATAAATGAATACATTATTGGATCATGGAGAAAGTTTATTCCTGCTGTAAAGTGGTAACACTGTTTTATTGTGTTATTCAAGGTACAGATTACAAGCATTAAAGTTGGTTATTCACCCATGAAGATTTATATAACCATTTGTTTACTTTGTTGATTGTGTTCATTTGTTTGCTTGGCACAGGGTCTCATATAGCCAAGGCTAGCCTCAAATTGCTAAGTAGTCAAAAGCCCTTGAATTTCTGCATTCACCGCACAAGTGTGATTATAAGCATGCTCTCTGATGTTTGGCTCTATGGAGATTTCTAAGCAACGCTTTGGAGCATCTTGGTTCCTGTGAACTACTTCTAGTAAAGTGTGGTTGATCAAGATGTGTTTAAGATAAGACCGTTAATCAAAAAGGCCTAAAAACTTGGAAAATTACACACACACACAAAAAAGGAGAGAGGTGCCCTGAAAAAGAACATTCAGCAGGTGGCTGGACAGTTATTTGGTGAGGCAATTAATCTAGGTACGAATATGACCAGCCATCCCAGCAGAACTGAAAGAAGCTATTGGAATCCTTTCTCTTTTAAGATTTTTGTATTAACGTGCATTATTTATACAGAATAATGTTTTTGTTGTTATTTTCATGCATGTATATACTGTATCTTAATCACATTCACTTCCTATTGTCCCCGTCCCCTATCTTGACAATTCTTTTACTCTTCCTATGTAGTCTGTCTCTTCGACTTCCATGTCCTTTCCCACCTCCAGCAAGTTTACTTAGTGCGGCTCACAGGAGCATGGGTGGAAGGAAGGTTATTAACAGGAGTGGGAGCAACTTGCCAGTGGTTATACCACTAAAGAAGTGTCTCTCCTGTCCCTAGCTGCCCATCAATCCTCAGAAAGGGCTGGGACTCTGAGCCTCATGACGGAATGTTGACAGACTCATCTTGTTTCTCTCTCTCTCTCCCTCTCTCTCTCTCTCTCTCTCTCTGTGTGTGTGTGTGTGTGTGTGTGTGTGTGTGTGTGTGTGTGTGTGTGTGTATTGGGTAGTGCGCATGTGTGTGCAGGTGTGAACAGAAACCAGAGGATAGCTTCAGATGTCATCCCTCAGGCACTGTCCACCTTCCTTTTAAATTATTTTTCATTTTTATTTTGTACATCTTGGTATTTTGCCTGCATGTATGTCTGTGCACCATCAGTGTGTCTGGCGCCTATGGAGACCAGAAGAAGGCAAAAGATTCTTGGCCCTGGAGTTGTAGCTGTATGTGAACCACTGTCCGGGTAGTGGGAACAGGTCCTCTGGAAGAGCAGCATTTTGCTCGCTTACACTAATACGTTATCACTGTGTTAACTGTGGAGCCATCTCTCCAGCATCCTCTTCATTTGGTTAAGGCAATCTCACAGTTCTGAAATCCATCAATTAGACTAGGCTGTTTGGACAGCAAGAAACACTAGGTGTATTAGTCAGGGTTCTCTAGAGTAACAGAACTTATAGAATGAATCTCTCTGTATGTATAGAAAAGAGGTTTATTAGAATGACTTCCAAGCTGTGGTGTAGCTAATCCAACAATGGCTATCTATGAATAGAAGGTCCAAGAATTCAATAATTGATCAGTCCACAAGGCTGGATGTCTCAGCTGGTCTTTAGCAAACATTGAAATTCCAAAGAAGCAGGCTGTAATGTCAGTGAAGAAATTCACTTGAGAGGGTCAGCAGGCAAAAAATACATGGCTTCCTTCTTCTATGTCCTTTAGATAGGCTGCCAACAGAAAGAAAATGTGGTCTAGATTAAAGGTGTGTCTTCCCACCTCAAAGATCTGGATTAAAAGTGTATCTTCTCACTTCAAATGACTTAATTAAGAAAAAAACCCCTCTGGCTGGTGAGATGACTCAGCTGTTAAGAGTGCGAACTGCTCTTCCAAAGGTCCTGAGTTCAAATCCCAGCAACCACATGGTGACTCACAACCATCCATAGTGAGGTCTGATGCCCTCTTCTGGATTGTCTGAAGACAGCTCCAATGTACTTACATATATAAATAAATAAAATATTAAAAAAAGAAAAAGAAAAAACCCGCAAAGGTGTGCCCAGCCATTTGGAGGGTTTAGTTAATTCCAGATGTTGTCAGGTTGACAACCAAAATACCCAACATCCCAGGTCTCTGCCGTCTCCACTTCCCCAGTGCTAGGACTTCAAGCATGTACCATCACACCGGATGTGTGGCATCTGATAGGACTGTTTCCCCCTAGAATTCCTTTCTAATTGTTTTAACCAGACAGGCCTTTCTGTTTTTCCATTGCAACACTACCACTTTCCTTAGTGTGGTAAGGGTTTGGCAAGTTGGTGTAACAACTGAACCCTGAGGTCAGAGTAGGAAGGGAGTTTATTTAGAATACTGCAAAGAAAAAGAATTGGGCGTGAAGTCCGAAGGGACTCTAGCTAGCCTGCGCATGGGAACCAAGGCTCTGGCCGGCCTTGCCCTTCTCTCCATTTCCTCTGCCTCGCTAAAAAAAGTTAAATTACATTCCTAAAGCTAGCCCCCAAGGTCTAGTCCCTTATTTGGCCACTTCTTTCTCCTTTGGCAGATTGGTTCTACTGCTATTTGTGTTAATTTGGCTCCCAAAATTACACAGTCTGCCTATAAGACACTTGAGGGTCCCTGCCCCAAGTTGGCTTTGATTGATGAAGTAGTTGCCTGCAGTGAATGGCTGGGCCGAGAGACAGAGGTGGAGCTTCAGATTTCCTGGACAAGGTAACAGGAGAGAGAATGAGTTTTCAGAATCGCCATGACCAGGAAGGAAGCAGAGAGATCAGACTTGAGGGAGCAGGAGAGAAAGCACCCAGCCATGTAAGTCATGGAAACCACCCCAGGGGCCATTTTCATGATTGGGTCTTGAGTAGCAAGAGTGGTCCAGCCTTTGAGCTGCTTAAGACCTATTAAACACAAGGTGTGTGTGTGTGTGTGTGTGTGTGTGTTTCATTAACAAATTCAGAGCATTTTGGCAGACTGTAGCCCCTCCAGCAGGGAGTTCAGAGCAGATTAACAATTTATCGCTTCAGACTACCAAGGTCCAGCTATGCAAGTATTGAAGTCCAGCAATCAAAAATCCCCTTAGCTCACCTGATTAACATGTCCAATTAAAGTTAAACACCACATCCTAACACAGGGTTTCCTTTTTACCATTATAAATTGCCATTTTCCTATGTGCCATGTCTGTCCTCCAGGATGAATAAACTCTCTTCCCTCCCCCTTTGCCTCCTTTATCCCCCTCTCCCTTCGTCCTTTCCCATCTCCCTTTTCCTTTATCTCCTGTCTGTGTCCCTTATCCCTGCTCTTTGTCCCTCTGGGACAAATAAATCTTTGTACTTAGAACTTGGTCTTGGGGTATCCTGAGTCAATTTCCAAGGTTCCCTACAGAGGCACCAAAAATACAACAAAGCTCACATCACACTAAATTTAAAAAAAAAAATGTTATATCAATTATATGTTATATCAGCATAAGAAATGCCCATATTCCTTAGGAAATGCAGGGTATTTTAGTGGGAATATGCTTCCCTTAAATTTGAGAATACTTGGGAAACTGAGGTAAGGGAAAGGTTTTAAAGACAAGATAATTAAGGGAAGTAAACCAGATATCTTTCCTTCCACCATTTTGGCCCCAGAATTAGAACTCTGGGATTTGGAGGCAAGCCCCTTCACCCATTGGGCCATCTCAACAATGCACATCAGCTATTTCAAAATGGTAGTCTTTGGGGACAATGAATGATATTGAGACTGAAACCAGCCCAACTAAGATTGAAAAGAGAGTTGCTATGCAACCTATCCTGTGGAAGCCCTTTTTTCTTTTGTAAATAAGGCTTTGGTGGTCACTGACCTTGCAATCCATGCAGTCTTAGTCCTGGGTAAAACCTTTTCCTTCATCATGACCTAGCTTTTGATTTGTTTGGCTAGGCGTGACCCAAGCAACTCCATTTTCATACCGACAACTTTCACATTTCTTTTACAAGAGCCTGTACCGCCACCTCAGGTTCTTCCCTGAGGAATGATGTAGCCTTAAGAGTTGCTGATAGGGACATCTCCATACCTGCTCTCTGAATCTACCTATCAAAGCACAACTGACTGTCAGGATCAACCCCTCCCAAAAAACCAGCCAACATTTCAAATGATGAGTAACCTCTGACTGTAATCCATAGACCTGCACAGTGCACAGATCAGAGAAATCCCAAGATTAAATAATCAGCTGGTACATATTCATGAACTGTTGCAGCTGGCAGATCATAGGGCAGACAGCCTTTGAACTTCCCAATTACCATGAGTCTGGTCTACTTCAAGGCTTCCCGACTTCCCTGATCTCTAGTTCCTCAATTTCTTCTACAAACAAGAGGCCAGGGTACATAGGAAGATCCCTTCTTTCTATGTGGATCTTCCCAACCGCCTAGGTCTGTTCCTCATGAACAGAACACAAAGTCTCTTTTCATAGAAGTTTCATAGAAGTCTGGAAAACTTGTCCATTTCAGCCAGGAACCAATGCTCTAGAGCATGAAAGTCTGTACCCTTTCCACCAGTGTTTACCACAGCTGCCTTACCTAAGTTTTACCTACCTTTTCTCTGCAAAGCAATGATGACTTTTTTGAAAGAGGAACAACTGTGAGTCTGTAAAAGAAAAAACCTGCTAGAGCAAGGTTTAGTATGGAAAAATTACAGCTCACAGCCCTTCCTTCTTCCCAACACTCCCGTCCTTCCTTCTTTTTCCTTCCTTCCCTCCAAGCTTTTGTAGCTGGGGTCTCACTGGCCTTGAACACACCATCCTCCTGCCTGAGCCACCAAAGTATTAGGACTACAGGCTAACACAATCACACCCAGCTTCAACAGCCCATTTGCCAGCAGATGAACATACAGGACTTCCCTCCAGAGATACAATGGCCCAAACAAGTTACTGAGTCTTTCTATACACTTATCACTCTCAAAAAGGACAGCACTCGAAGTCATTGCATATGCATATTTAGGTCAGTGGTTCTCAACCTCCCTAATGCTTTGAGCCTTTAATACAGTTCCTCATGTTGGGGTGACCCTCCAACCATAAAATTATTGTTGTTGCTACTATAATTTTTCTACCGTTATAAATCATAATGTAAATATCTGATATAAAGGAGAGATGATATGTGAACCCTGAAGGAGTCATGAATCCCAATCCAGCTTGGGCATAGCAAACTGGCCTATAATGCTAGACTTTCATCTTATTTCTGAATGGATATTTTTGTGTAGACCTCGAATCTTAGAAGATCCTTAAAGTTACTCTATTTGACATTCTTGGTCCAACCATTGCTTTTTATTCTCATGTTCTACAAAATCCCAAAGGCTATGAAACTATTACCAGGATCCTGTAACGGCAGGAGTAACAGCAGCAGCCGAAAAGCAGGTGAGATTCTCAGCCATGTCACCCCCTTTGACATTTTGATGCATTGTCTACACTGGGTACTGCAACATCATTCTAGAGCTCCAAACAAAACTGAAAATAGACTTCTATAATCAGAGTTGAGGGAAAGGCCAGAGCTGGACAGACGTGAGCTTGAGTCTGTTACACTCTGTACCTTCTCTTTATTTATAGTATGGGAGATCAAGCCCCAGCCCTTGAAATGGCTAAGCAAATGTCAAGCAGTAAGTTATAACCTTAGCCTTTAGTCTTCTGTTTAATCTTAGTCCTTCCAGTGTTTAGGATTACAAAAAAAAAAAAAAAAGTCAGAACACTGGCATCAGCCTTGGATGAATCGTGATCAAAAGTTGCCTATCTAAACTCTTATAGCAGAATCGGGAAGATTTGATGGTCAGCAGGGACTGGTACTAAGACTTTAGAAGTTCTACCTAAAAAAGTTGGTTCTGCAATTCTCAGTGACCCAAGCTGGAAACAAAGACTCAAGATGTCATGAGGGTGACAGTGGGAGACAAGAAGGTGGGGCTTGGCACTACTCTCCCTTGCATGGGAGACAGAGGCCAGTAAAGGTCCCCCTCACACTGACCCTGAAAGCATCTGGGACTTCCTGGCATCCAACATCACAAGCTTACTAAGCGTGTATCTAGACCTTTACAGAGCAAACATTTCACCTTAAATTTACTACTTGTCTACAGTATTCCCTGATCATCCATAGCTTATTCCACAACTAGTCTGCTTTAATTCTTTCTAGTAACAACGTTCTTTCCTAAAAAATGGTTAGCAGAAGTTGAATGTGCAAACAGATAAGTTAGCTTTAAAAATATTATTAGGTTTAGGAATGGGAAGACTACCAGAAGCCCTGTATTGACTCTAAAAAAAGAACCTATTCTGGTCATTTAATAAAATGTTCTGTTACAGTCAATATTAAAAACTATTGAGAGGCGGGCGCAGTGGTGCACGCCTTTAATCCCAGCACTCGGGAGGCAGAGGCAGGCGGATTTCTGAGTTCGAGGCCAGCCTGGTCTACAAAGTGAGTTCCAGGACAGCCAGGGCTATACAGAGAAACCCTGTCTCGAAAAACCAAAAAAAAAAAAAGAGCTAAAAACTATTGAATATAAAAAAAGACCAAGTCCTGACAAAAGGGGATGTCACCATACAGAGAGAGCTGCTTTGTTCCTTGGCACTTTATACTAGAATGTTTATCTGCTGTGAGTTAGACTTCATGGTGGGGCAACTTGTCATAAGCTCGTGATGTTTCTTTTCCCACTATCACCTGATTTCTTACTTCTGGCATGCTGGGTGCTTGGTGAGCGTTGACACTGTACTCAGAGAAGTGCTACCGCTCAGAGAAAGGCTCTGAGCTCCTCTGGTCATTCATCCCTAGGCCCTGTCATAGCCACCAGGAATGCCCAGGGACACAATGACCTTTGAACTCCCCAGCAATTCTTCTCACTTGAGTGACTTTAGCTTTTCTCATGTCTCCACATCCCCACCTCCATCTCCACATACCTTCCCATCGATAAGAGGCATTTACTTGCATCTTTTTCCAATCAGGATCTTCGGTGTGTCTTATAGTTCCAATCTCCTGATGTTTAGTGCACCAAACACAGCTGATCTCATCTAGAAACACGAGTAAAGTGTTTTGAAACAGTGTCAGATCCTGACCTGAGGCTGACTCTGGCACTATGAGCCTCCCCTCAATGCCAAGAGTCACATCTGATGTAGAAGCAATTGCTGAACTGTTTAGATGTCCCTGACACCACCTAAACCCATTACTTCACTGCCATATTTTGCTCAATGTCTTCTCCCTTCTATGGATGAAAATGAACTGTGTCCAACAGTGACCATCCTCACTCCAGAGCTCAGGCCAGCTGTGATGACCCAGCCAGCAGCTCCCTAGGAAACCATCCTCCCTCCTGATTTATAGCTGGAGAGTCAGGCAGTCTGTACCGCCAGGGTAATAAGTTCAAACTAGAGAAAAGGAAGGGGTGGGTTTTGGTCTTCACTAAAATCCAGACTGAAGCCTATGGGGGAAAAAATGATTTTGTAAACCAGAAGTGGTCAAATGTCAGTGATTGTGAACAGAAAGCAATGTTTTCACAGTCCAACAAAGTTACAGATGCCATTGCACAGAATTATAGAATTGAAGGACGTCTTGAAAGATCAGTTCACTGGCAATTCTGAATTGAATACATGAATAGAAATACTCCTTAAGGGCGCGTATATACTGCAAGGTTTACCCTCTTGATTGGTTCTATTTTAAAATATTGACCAAGAGTGATTGAGCTCTTGTTCCTCATCTGAGGAAATGAAGGCACCACACCCAGGCAAGCAAGACTGACGGGAAAACATGTGAATGAAGGATGCTTTTCTTATTTGGATCCCCAAGCCAGAGAGCTGATTCAAGAGACTGCTTCATTGCGGTTGCTAATTCATCCAAGCATGAACCTCAGAGAGAGCACCACCCTCCCATGGGTATGAGATGAGGTACTGGCCCAGAGAGGCATGACTAATTCAAGGTCATCCCAAGGTCTACAGGCTGAACAAGGGGTGCACCTCAACTCTACCAACGTCTGACCCTAGCTTCACCAGAAGCTATATTTTGTCTTTAAACAAGGCAAGACTGTGGCTTCAAAACTAAAGATCTTCCTTGTTCTGGGTCCCAGACGACACAGGCAGTCCTTTGAACAGACCCAAATGTACTATTTTGCTTTAAAGTTCTGCACGTAGCAAGTATTGTGCCCCCCCCATTCCTTCTCTCCTTCCCTTCCTCTTTCCCTCTTTCTGTCTCTTTCAGACTGTTTTTTTCTTTTGCTCTCTGAGTTAGAAATTAAGATCCTTCCTATAAGACCCATACACATTGACGCATATATACACGGTACTGAAGCTGCGTCTCAATTATGTGAATCAAGCCAAAACTTGTGGGTCAAATGTCTGCTGTGAATCGAGTGTGATTTTAAAAGTCATCTGAATGATCAGGCTTTATCTAGTTCACACGGGGAATCTCTAGAGGATGGTCACTTGACAACTTTATATCCATTTTAGCCTAATTATTTCTAAATTCTTGCCCCTCTCCATATGGTTTTTAAACCAAAGTAATTATCCAAGCCCTTTTTAAAAGAAATTTGGTAGGTTAGGAAGAGAGCTCACCGGGTAGAAGAATTTGCTGGCAGGTCTGAAGACCTGAGTTCAATTCCAGGAACCCACATATGGGAGAAGAAAAAAAAAAAAAAAAAAAAGAACTGACTCTCACAAGTTGACCTCTAACCTCTGTGTGTACACATCCTGAATAAATAAACAAATAAATGTAAGAAAAGGTGTAAAGAAATTCAATTTTTAAATTTTTGTGAGCAGTTGGGACGTAATATATGAGAGAAGAATTTTTTAAAAAATAAAAATCAGCTAAAAAACATTACTCAAAGTTCATCTAGGGGCTAGAGAGATGGCTCAGTGGTTAAGAGCACTAACTGCTCTTCCAGAGGTCCTGAGTTCGATTCCCAGCAACCACATGGTGGCTCACAACCATCTGTAATGGGATCTGATGCCCTCTTCTGGTGTGTCTGAAGACAGCAACAGTGTCCTCACATACATTAAAAAAAAAAAAAAAAGTCCATCTAAAAAGAAAAACTTGGGACCGTGTGGAGATAACAACAAAATCGCCTGCCTCTAAATAAGTGAGACAAAGCATGTCAGGCATGATTGACAGGATTGAAAATTTCAATTTAAATATTTATTTTCACTTTTCTTTAGCCCAGGGACCTTAAAAACTTCTTCTTCATGCTCTAAATTTCATTTCATTTACCAAATATTCACTGAGTACCTAGAAGATCCATAGCAAAGGGCGAAATTCTGATGGAAACATAAAACTGTAAACACCGTCATCAACTTCCTGCAGACCAGCATCATATCGGGGAGGGAACAGCAAAGCATAAAGCCCTGTTAGTTTCCTACAGGGAAACACACACCTTTCGATTTAATAGTTTTTATATGAATAAAACATCCCCACATCCATGTGGATTTAAAAACTTCGAGGTTAAACAGGAAGAATTTCTTTCCTGTTTGGTAGGGTTTTTTTTCCCAAGACTTTGATTAGCTGATACAAAGTGTGAGTCTGCATGGGAATATAAAATACAATATGTCTGTACCTCATGTGCATCATTTCCTACCAACGGCACGGGGAGAAACATTAGGTTAAAACAGAAAAAAAAAAAAAAAAAGTAAGTCGTAAAAGGCTCCTTGTCTATTCCATTGACTCGGGAAGTCTAGAAAACACGGCAGAATGTTGGGGAAAGATTTCCAGAGATTAAATGTCAGCAGAACCCATAGGTATAGAAACAAACAAACTAAATAATTTCAGGCAGAACAGAAATAGGAGGCTTTACAGTCTCATAAGAGTAGAATTTGCATAGGGCCAATGGGAGAGAGGGAGAATTTGCATAGGGCCAATGGGAGAGAGGGATTTCTTAGGAACTAAGACATGAGTGCATGAACATTTAAAGTCAGAAGTGAGCTCACTGTGTTTACAAGCCAGGGAAGGAAACATCTCACTCACTCCGGGACTTATCCCCATTGAAGAAAGGCAACTCAGTTGACAACCTGAATGGGCTGGCTTAGATATATGGTCCTAACTCTCCCAATACCTCTGGATGATAGACATTGACTTGATCATCTTACAAACTGTGACGTGCTGGGACTAGAAAACTTACCGAAGGCCTTAAAGCCAGTTAATAACCAAAACAAAATGTCTACTCGAGTCTAATTACAAAGCCTGTGTTTCATCCACTCCAAGAGGTCTATGGCAAAATCAAACTCACAAATACAAATTCGTACAAAATTAGATTGAAATAGTATAATGCTCCTAATACAATACTTGTAGCAGAATGAGAATCAACTGATTAAGGCTCTAAAGCTAAGTCAGAGAATTTGTAATTTTTATATATGTGTGTGTGTGTGTGTGTGTGTGTGTGTGTGTGTGTGTGTGTGTCTGTGTGTGTGTGTGTAAATAAAACACAACAGTTAGGGTATAGGGGATATTTCCCAGGAAGAGATAAATTAATGTGAAACCAGGATTGTAGGAGGATAAGTTCAAAAATGGTGCTCATGACAGGTTACAGAAAAAAGGAAAATATTTGAAGATGTTTCAGTAACTTCAACTCGGAGCTGTGATACACAGATAGAATAACTACTCAAACACAGTGCTGTGCCACACATGAGGGGCTCCTGGCATGATCACTGAGCCCTGCAGTTCAAAGAGAGGATTAGAGGCTCTTAGTGACTGATTGAAGGTAGATGCTAAAGAGAAGGAAGAATCCAGAGTGGTCTTTGCTTTCCTTTCTTGCCTGTCTTTGTCCTAGAATGATGTAAGCAATGGGCTGCTGAAAGAACCCTTGAAATGAACCCCAAATAGCCAGCTGATCCCAGCATCTGACAGGGTCTCCGGATGCATAATTGCCACAGGGAATGCACATGCCCATGTGCACATACGTGTTTCCTCAATCACACCCACGAGACGTCTTTCAGTGGCACAGAGCTTTTGTGTTGGAGAAGGGGTTCCCTAACCTCAGATGAGGTGGAGAACCATTGTGAGAAAGTTAAGGAGAGTGTGGGGTCGGGGGAGGGTGTCCAGGGGACAGTGTCCAGCATTGTAACCCTAAACTGAACTACTTTAAGTAAATTTCCTCAACATCTTCTTAAGCTCCGATCTCTCAGCTCCAAAATGGAAAAGATGACCTAAGAGGTTCATCTGAGGTAGTAATTCTATAATTTATATAATCAGCGCCAAATGACAGGTCTTTGGCTAGAGTTAAATGTCTTTGGACTAATCTGTTCGCTGGGCTTTCTGACCTCTCCTTTCAGAACAGAAAGATACATGTGTGAAAACTCTCGTTGGCTGAAGGCTCCAATCCAGTCTTTGTCCTAGTTCCTGGCCTCTAAAATCAGGTCTCGGCAGCCCGGCCACACAGCATGAACAGTGACAATTAAGCTGTGATAAACCTGGACTTTTCCTTCTAAGACAAAAGGAGCTTCCCGTAGTACGAACATTCCCTAGATGAACCAGATTTTACAGAGAAGTCATAACATTTTGCCTTCACATAAATATGTGAGAAAATGGAGACTCAACACGCTGTTAAGTGTCTGGATTTCAATTATGCCCGATCCCTCGTGTTTACTAATGGGAATCTGTCCACGGAATGCGTAATGATTGCACCAAAGGGGCTATCCGTTTCCCTTGGAATAGTCAAGCAAGCCTTGTAAGAGTCTGGTCAACTCACTTTGTTTTACTGAATTGACCCTTTTTCTCCATGCAAGGGACTCAAAAAAAAAAAAGAAAAAATTGCATTTTGGTTGGTTACACATATACTTTTTGGTAATCCTACCACGGAGTTAATTTCAACATCCCCAATGGTGCCAGCATTTTCAGTTCTGTTCAGGAATGTATGCCTTCCAATGCTCCCCAAACAAAAGACTTTCTTTTCCCCTTCTGTGATCAACAAGCTATAAAACGACTACAAAGGGGCAGACACCTTGGCTGGGGAGCCACAGAATACACCTGGAGGGAGGACTGCTGGAACAAGAAGCTGTCTGAATCACTCGCCTTTCCTCACCTGAGCCCAGCAACACTCCCTCGGGTGTCTGCTCAAATGAAAAACAGACAGAGCCTGGGCCACTGTCTGCTCCATTTCACATGGTTCTCTCTGGAAATGAGAAGGGACTTATGGTCAGTCTAGGAGTGATGGAGCAGGAGATGGGGCAGGGTGTGTGTGTGTGTGTGTGTGTGTGTGTGTGTGTGTGTGAAATCAAGCCAGCTGACTCTGAAGCAGTAAGAAATGGACCCCACCTGTCAGAATGGAGCTCATTGCCAGCACTAAGTAATGCATTATCATTGGATGCTAACATTTACTTTTTAAAAAATGTGTAAGTATGTGTGCATATGTATGTATGCATGCATGTGTGGAGGCCAGAGGTTGGCATCTAGAGTCTTTCTGTCTACCTCATTCACTGAGGCAAGCTCCCCCACCAGAAGCCAGGGCTCACTGACTCTGATAGCCTAGGGAGTCAGCTTGCTCTGAAGATCTCTCCCTTCCATCCAAGTGCTGGAATTACAAGCAAGCCACCACACCCTCCAGGCCCTGAATGCAGATCTTGGAAATCAGAATTCCAACACTCAGCACCAGTACAGTAAACTCCTTATCCACTGAACCATCTCTCCAGCTTCCTTTTCCTGTTTACTAAGAGTAGAAGAATAGGGACTTAGGAGGTAGGGTGGAAAGGATTCTGTTATCTAAGATAGTTTTCTCCCATAAACAGGTCTTTAGACAATGATCTAAATGCACATAAGTGAAAGGAAGCCCTGGAGGGTAGTACAACGTACCTTGAGATCTGTTCAAACCTAGGCTCTCTAGGGATACCAAATCTTTTGCCTTGTTTGTTTGTTTGTTTATCTATTTATTTATTACTATTAGTGATAATTTTGTCTTCACATGCAAGCAAGTTTCTAAGTCTTAGTGAATAAATATACGTAATTTTTTTCCTCTTCAATTAGAAAACATTGTCGAGGGCTGGAGAGATGGCTCAGCAGTTAAGAGCATGGACTGCTCTTCTAGAGGTCCAAAGTTCAATTCCCAGCAACCACATGGTGGCTCACAACCATGTGTAATGGGATCTGATGCTCTCTTCTGGTGTGTCTGAGGACAGCTAAAGTGTACTCAAATAAAATTTGAAAATCTGGGAAGAAAGAAAGAAAGAAAGAAAGAAAGAAAGAAAGAAAGAAAGAAAGAAAGAAAGAAAGAGCTGCTGCTGCCTCCCTGCTTACAAATTAAAACTACAGCACACTTAAAAGGACATCTAAGTCACAAACCACTACAAATTTCTAACTAGCCAGCTTCATGCTGTCCAAACATGTCTAGTTTCCGCCTGTCTTTGCTTTTAACATTTTCATTTTATCCAAATGAAGTAGCTGGTGGCTCTCAGAGTAACCTTGTGCTCGGTAGAAAGCTAGCTTCCATCCAAGCCTTTCTTTTTCTGGCACTGTGTTCGTGATTCCCTCAGAAAGAAGACAACGCAATGATTTGGGGGAAAGCAATGCATTTGGGTAAAACTACTAAGTTGAAGTTACTGCAGCGTGTCCCACATCCAATTTCTTGCGCATGATCAACTAGGGCTGAGAATGAAGTGGAAGGTGCCCGGCATCCCAAAGATCCATACCTGAGCTCTTGGAGGAGATGCCTATTGCTCTGTGTTGAAAATACATTGCCAATTAATTGGGTAAAACTGAAAACCTTTTTGATTTCTCAGGCATTGGGTATCATTAAAGGACAATATATACTGTTTGCAAAAACTGAAACGTGAGTCTACCAGCAGGCACGAGCCTGAAGTTCTAGCCCTTGGGAAACTGAGGTGATCATGAGATCAAGGCCAGATAGGGCTACACTGCAAGACTCTGCCAAAATTAGAAAGAAGAGAAGGAGAAAGCAGGAAAAGGAGGAAAGGTTGTTCAGTCAATAAATGGCCTTGGAATCAGAATAAGAAACCATTTTAGCCAAAAATAAAAATGTAAAATCAAAATTTGTAGTGAGTTCTTCTCAATCTCTCAGGGACTGTCCATGTGATATTTCCTTCCTTTCCTTTTGCTAATCGATTAACTAGAGATCTAAGGTATTCCCCCCAAGAAATAAAAGTAACACTGCTACATGCAACCAGAGAATTGAGGCAGAGGTTAGGAGAAGGTGAGCATCACCATAGGCAGATGACCATCTCGCAGTTAGCCCAGAGTAAGGAGTCAGGATGCTTTATTATACCTAGGACAAGAAAGAAAACTAGAAAACAATAATGTGAGAAATCGAATTGAAATTTTTTGTAAAAGTCTGTTGAACACAAAAGGAAACTAATTCTTTATTATGGTGGCTTCTAGAGTCCTAACCAGAAAAAGTTCTAGTCCTGTGCCAAGGATGCCCAAAGCCCCTCCTGTCAAACCGCACTATAATCTCGTGGGCCACACTGAAACCTGGATGCAAGTCAAGGCGACAGAATGGTCAGTAAGGGATGGTAATCACTGCAGGAAACTAGAACAGTGTAGGCCATGAAAAGTTGTAGGGGAGACAAAGACCTTTATTTCCACTTAAACCATGCTAGAAGCCATGATCTCATTGGATAGGAATAGCTTGTTCTTAGGGAAAGAGAATAAAATAAAATAGAAAAATCTCTCTTTCCCAGCATTCACTGATTCTAAACCAGCCCTAACATGGGACTCAATGAAAACTAAATACAGCCTTCAATAAAGGCTGAGGATTGCCCAATCACTAGGGATCAATATTGTTCCCAGATACAGATGTCTAGAGAGTCTCCAAGCATACATTGTGTCCTTCTTACTTATCTTGATTAAAAACGTAAGTTAAAGTGATAACAACAAATACATCAAACACATATTATATGTCAGGCTCTGAATCATTCCAACCACGAAGTACCATAACTACTAGGCTCTTGCTTTACATGTAAGATAAATGAGGTGTGGAGATTAATCGAGACTAAAGTTACATAGCTAGAATATGGTAAAACCAAGTTCCTCCCTTCACATTGCCAAGCAAGGATGAGACTTTTGTATTTTTCTCGTTGACCCCCCCCCCAGATCTCTACATGGAACACCTCCACCAGGAATAACTCGATTCCTTCTTTATAATTTATGAGTTCCAGGCATCCTAAGAGCCCTGACGTAGCTCTAGGAAATACTAGTATTGACACTCAGCTACTAACCCGGTTGACATCGTGAAAGAGCTCTGGTACATACAGACCAGATGTGAACTGCTAGGGGGTTGCAGTTCAGAATATGCCAAAGCTGTTCAAACAGTGCTTACCATAGCAGGCTGCCCCCCAAGGACTACAGCACCAACCTGGCAGCCTCACCATTTTTAAACTACTCCTTGGAGCCAGGCTTCAAGCTTTGATGCCTTGGTTTTCTGCCAGTCCCCAGGGCTTCTTCCTGTATGCTCCTTATCTGTTAAGACTGAAACCTTGTCAGGATGCTTTAATAGGAAGATTAGGATCTCAGTAGCCTAGAGCTGAACCACTTAGGACACAGGGAGAGCTTAGAATAGATGACCCTTTATTCCAAAAGCAGGGCTACAAGTGATAAAGAAGAGGTGAGAAAAAAATTAATCATCAATAAATGTAAGCACCCTACACAAAGAACTACAGGCAACTAAGGAATGCTGGGAGTGGGAGAAAGAGTCTTCTCCAGGCTAGAGCACGCCAGTTGGCTATCCAGTACCAAATAGTCAGCCCTGAAAACATGTACAAGTAACATTGTACAGACTGAGCAGGTTATATTTAGGTTTTATATATATATATATATATATATATATATATATATATATATATATATATATATGTGTGTGTGTGTGTGTGTGTGTGTGTGTGTGTGTGTAGCAGTGAGTTTTCACTACACCTCTTTGTGCTCCCAGTGGGTCACACTTGAGTACCCACCCAGGAGCTATCTCTGGTCTGCAAATGGAAAACACACACACACACACACACACACACACACACACACACTCGAGCGTGTGCATGCACACGCCAGTTACTTTTAAAATACCTTGGCTGACTCAAAATCTGGGCACTCCTAAACCTTCTTCTGCTACCCAAGGCCCAATCGGGGAAGTGGCCAGTGGCCACTTATCCAAAGTCTAACATGGCTGGTTGGCTTTACTTCCTGCTGCTCGTGCACCCCATCCTTCTACCCAGAGTCATGGCAATCTCCTCCATTCCTCTCTGTGTCCTACCCTCAAAACTCTAAGTGTCCCACCCCATGCCCAGCTGTTGGCCACTGGCATTTTTATTGATTGATCCAAAACCAACTGGGGACAAGGACCTTCGGCATCTGGACTCGCAGATTCTCAATTGAATCAAAGCATTAGAACCAGTCTCCAACACAAATCTATAAATATATGCATGCAATAACAATTAATGAAAAAAGAGGCCACTGTTGGTAACCAGGCATCTCCACTGCCTGCCCCAGGGACCCAGCAACAGCAGATGTCATCACTAAGTTGCCAAAATGTGACACATTCCCACTGTTGCCAGGAGTCACATATCCTCCCCCTGTACATGAGCCATATCCCCTTATAAAAAGCCAGTCCCTCCTCTCCCTGTCTTCTGTTTCCTCCACACTCACCTAGAGACAGCCTCTGTGTACTCGCTCCCCAGTAAACGTCTCACATGAGATCTGTCTCATGGTGGGACTTTACCTCATGTGTCTGTTGATTAGATCCAAACAGTCCTGAATTTGAAAGAGAGTAATAAGGGATAAATGGGAGGGTTTGAAAAGAGGAAAAAGAAGGGGGAAATTATGTAATTATATTATCTCAAAAGTAAAAGAAATATTTGTTTAAATGTACATACTAATAAGACCACCTCTGGGATTCCCTGGCACTAAACTGAGAAAGGAAAAGTGAGAGCAAAACAACACCTCCTCATGGTCTCTGTCAATCTCCACTCCCATAGCCTGCCTGACCACTTCCACCACCGCACCATAAAGGCTTTCTCCCCAGAAATGCCCAGAAGCCAGAGCAAAGCAGACACTCAGCAAATACTGTCAAATAAACGAGTACGTGAGCAAGTTCACAAAAGATCATGATGGAAAAGAAGTAAGCTGGCATTCAGACCTGTGACCTGTTGTGCACCATTTTTTATTTATTTGCAGTTACGAACTTCAATTGGGGTTCGTGCTATCTTCCATGTAAACCTTTACCCATTCAACGGTGTGTCCACTCACACTGAGCAGACTTGAGTCTCCTCGTATTCTAGGCACTGGGAAACAAGGGTAAACTAAAACACGAATGCAGTGGGGGCAACAGCAGGTCTACAACAGTAAAGAGTGAAAACAGGGCCAAAAGTGAAGGTAGAAATCAAATCGTGACTAGTAGCTGTCAGCAGGAGAGCTAATGTTCTCAAGAAAAAACAGTATATTTCAAAAGGGAAAGAAGGGCATTGACAATACATAAATACACACACACACATATATATAAACGTACATACATGCACACACACATATATGAACATACACACACACACACACACACACACACACACACACATACACACAAGCATTCTAGATATTGAAAGACCAGATCTTGGGTTCAGACTCCATCTTAGAGAACCTGACCTAAGGTTGACCTCTCTAGCACCAGTTTCCAGGTTTCTCCCCATCAAACCTGCACCCCCAGGTTACAAGCCCGCCCCTGGCACTTCACTTCCTAACAACCACCAATCAGGAGGAAAGCCGAAGTTAAGTTTAGGGTGTGGCTCCCAGCACAAGTCAGTTACGTTAAAGGACAACAAAATTCCTTAATAGCCCCTCAATCAGATATGTGCCAGCCTAGAAACCCCCTCACTTGCTTACTTGCTCGCCATTTCCTATAAAACCTTGTCCCACTGAAAGCTCAGGGCTTCACCTCCCCATCCTGCTGCATCAGAGATGGCCGTGTGGCCCAAGCTCAACCTTAAACGATCAGAGTCCCTTGCATCAGAGTTGGCTCCTTGGTTGTCGCTTGGGGTTCGAGAACACTTAACGGGCACAACAATATCTAGATAGTAGGACATTATGAAATGGACTCTCAGCAGTAAGAAAGTGTGAGACTGCCAACCCATTCTTCTGTTGCAAAGAATGCAACAGGAAAAGGAAAAAAAAAAAAAAAAGCTTGTGGCTTGCCTGCATGCTCTCTGAGAAGGCCCAGCTGTGTTCTGAAAAGCAAAATGCAGCCTCGGAAAGCAGAGCTGAGCCTCTCTGGCTGATTGAAAAAACATGTACAGTCTGAGAGTAAACACAAGGATAAGAACATCTTGCTGTGCACCGTGTGGTCAGCAGGCTCTGCTGAGCTCTTAATGCACAGCAATTATCCACAGTGCTGACTCATGCTCCTGAACTCCACAGATGTCTTCCATTTTGAGATACTCCTTTAGGAGCCTCTCCGTCTTTCTTGTGGGTGGCTGGTGTGGACTTTTTAAAGGAAAATCCCAAGAGAAGACTATCAGTGGGAGCACCCAGTGGGAGCACCCAGAAAGTACGTGCCTCATGAGAACATTCCAGAAGCTGCTTGGTATTTCATGATCTAGCCTGGAAAGTGACGTGCTGTTTATTTCTGCCCTATCCCATTGATTGAAGCAGTCGCAAATGCTCAGGGATGAAGGGTTGGGGGGGTTAAAGCCTACTTCTCAATGGAAGGAAGTCAAGATATAAAGATCCTCTCTTAAAACCAAAACACTGGGCCTGGCAAGAAGGTCCAGTAGATAAGGGTGCCAGCTGCCAAGCACAATGAGCTGCCTTTACTCTCTAGACCTGATGAAGTGGAAGGAGAGGATCAACTCAAAAAACGCTGTCCTCTGACCACCCCACACACACACACACACATGCTCACTGTGGCATATGTATGCCTGCACAGAGACACACAAAATGAATAGATTAAACGGTATTAAAAAAAGAAAAAGATTAAGTGATACTAAAAACAAAAACCAGAAGGCATTGCCTTCTCCTTTCAAACAGAGGGTCCAATGTTTACACTGTTCTGCAGACACCATCTTGCAAGGAAGACAGAAGAGCTAAGGGACTCAGAGACATCAGCCCTGGCGATACTGAGCTAATGAGCCAATCAGAAAACTATTAAAACCTCCAGACTTTTGATGATGTGAGAAAAACCAACTCTAATTTATTTAAGACACTCTCAAGTTCTTTTATTGCTTATAGCAAAATAGTTTCCAGCCAGTGTACCACCTCCGCTGACAGACACAGGGGGTGCTGGGTGCCACCACCAACGGACCTGCATCCGGAGGAAGCCAGACATATAGAGTTAAGAAAGCTATGTGAAGGCATTTTGGACTTTTATTATAGCTTCTGAGGTCTCATCAACTCTGGCTAAGCCTCAGAGAATTTCAAAGCAAAGCATATTTGTAGCTAACTGACATAAATTTGGGGTATAAAACTGACATGAAAAATGCATTATCCTTAAAAATTGGTAGAGCACTTAATGACTACGAAGCACTTCCTGGTCTTCAGCCCCGTAATTGGAGTAGGTGATTTACACTCTCATTTTCACTCAGTGTCAACCAACCACAATGTACAAAATGAAGACATTTGTCTCATCCAAGAAATTATACCCTTAGAAAACAAAGCCCAGACAAAGCATCGGGGATTCGGAAAGAGTGAAGGAATGTCAAGTGCTCCTCCAAAAGGCAAGTTGAGGAAAAGCTCAAAACCAATGAACTCCTCCCTCCTCAGATGCAAGGACCCATTCGAGCTTCATACCAGAACACGGAAACTGAGAAAGAAGACCTCACAGCCCCGCCCCACTCCCACCCCCACCCCATCCCCCCCACCCCCACCCACTCGTGAGCTCACCAAGCTAGGTTTGTTTGGGGGTTTATTTATCTCATGTACAGAGCACGTGGGCTCTCAAGATTGTTCCTTTTATCTTAAAATGAAGTTCATAAAAGTCAATTATCTCATCACTCAGAGATGAGATGTACAAGATCTATGCATAGACGTGAACTCTGAGATCCAGTTACGTTCTGGAGTTCAATACAACTCCAATCCTTGCCAGTATTTGGAAAGCTTGGAGCTTACCAGGCAGAACAGGAATTGCGGGACTGTTCCTAGAAATACTGCCACTCTCCATCAGATGATTCAACTGTGGATCTCCACGGAGGTTTCAGCGTGTGCTCAGACCTCACACCACAGGACTCTCCTGGGGGGGGAGGGGAGTTTCCGATATTGACTTAGGAAAGGTCAGCTCTTGGTTAGTGCCAGAACCATGGTGTGTTGCAGCCAGAGCCTCCGGACTCCATTCCTACATCCCACCCTTCCAGGTACGCAGGACTGAAGACCTAGCATTGGCCCTGCTCCTCAGATCTCCACAGAACAAACTGCCCACTAGTGTACCACATCTCCTCAGAGATTGTTCAATAAGATGGAACTCCTGGACTGGCTGCAAGCTGAGTTTTGAGCATTTAACTCTTCTTCTAATCTATAACACATGAACGTTAAATCCTAGGTCTGGAGCCCTGAAAATTCTAATGAAATGCAATGACTAATATAAGACAGTAATGTTTTTTCATTTGCTTGCTTGTGAGTTGGTTTTGTGTTTTTGTTGTTTTTAAGTGAACAGGGAAACACGATTACACTTTTTTTTTTCCTAAAGCTTCTACTTTTCTCAAATTTTCCATTTGGCTGCTATGTGTTAAGCCTATCCTTTGTGACCCCGGCTAGTCATTATCATTATGAACAAGAAAATAGAGCAGATGTCTATTTGGATAATGATGCTGACTTAGTAATCCAGGGAACGCTCTTATGGAGGAAAGAGCTGCAGTGAACACCATGTGTGTGATCAGGGGCAGAAGTGCAGTTCACTGGAGACATTGTACCAGCTCCATCAGAAGTAATGAGATGTGTGTGTGAGTGCCTGTGTCTGGGTGCTCAGCTGCACGTTTGCAACGTGTCCATTCAGGAAAAAAGAAGAGAGAGAGAGAGAGAGAGAGATTTCTGATTTGCAATGTGTTTGGTTTTCCTGTTTTCCCAGCATGAATAAAACCTGTCTTGTAAGGTCAAAACAGCTTACATACAATACCTTGGCATGCCTTGCAGGATCCTAGCAAAGTCTGCATGCTCAGGAATCACCCTCTCCAGAACCAGCATCCTGTCGCCATCCCTAAACGGGTCCTTGAGCGCTAACCAAAGCAGTGTCAGCGCTTCAAAGTTCACAGATGCGTAAATTAGACAGGAAGGTGAAGGTTCAAAGAACAGGTTTCTTCATTTCTAACTGCTGCCATCTGGTGTGGGCCTAACTCCGCAGAGAAGCAGACTGGCAGGTGACAGCTTAGAGCATGACTGGTCCAGGAATGCCACCCAATCCTTTTCAGTGTAATTGGTACCTGCATTTACATAGATTTACATAAATTATGTATCCGTCCAGATCCTCTTAGTGGCCATTTAGCATTAAAATAACGATATTTTTAAGATACCAAGTCTCCAGAGCTTTTATTATTTCCTTTCTCTTTTTTTCATATTGCTGTGTTGCTCTCCGTCACTGTGGGCCCCACAGTGGAATCTGTCAATGGAGAAGTCATTCATTTACTAGGTGTCATGTAAATTGAGGGAATCTGCAATCTTGGACTGTCCATTTTCACTGTCAATCCAGAGCCAACTTCTGTAAACTTTCTAGGGCTGGATGTGGGAAACAATGAAGATAGCACTGCCTTCCTGCTGGTCCCAGAGGAGGCAAAACCTCCTAGCAGATAAACATGGCATGCCTGATTCCCACAGCCCAGCAAAAGTAGGCAAGCTTGAGGTCACTGGTGTAGTCCCTTCTACTTCGATGATGGTGCTCTGTGTATATCCACCCTGTCCTTCTCAGAAAGGACTCAGGGCATGTCCTCTTCTCTGCTTCTTGGAAGTTCCCACTGACAGTGCTTTGTCCTGCTCATGGCTCTGGCCGTCCGTGACGATCTCTTCTCTGCTATCCAAAGGCGCTTAGGAACACTCGCTTGCCCCCACGCTTATGTGAAGCTGTTCTATATACTACAATGGATTTCTTTCTTCCTTGTATTCCAGTGTTGAGACTGCTAGAGGATCCTGGGCTTGAAACTTAACACAGCCCTGCAGCTCTGCACTGGCCTGTGTATTCGTAGTCCTTGGAGAAGGTGGGCCCTCCCCTCCCAGGGAGCTAAATTAACCAGAGTGGAATGGATCTCAGCAGTGTAAGCCTTGATATTCAAAGCATGAGCCAGAGTTGAGAATGCTATAAAACTCACTGGGTTTACCAGTAAAGGAAATCTTCATTCAGAAGGGCGTAAACTCACAGAAAGACAAGCTTGGGGTCTCTCTCTACATCATTTTCTTTTCCTGTAAAAGTGATTATTAAATATTTTTAAGAAATAAAATAAAACAAAAACCAAAAAAAAAAAAAAAAGAAAGAAATAGAAGAAAACTAAGAGGTTCGCCCAGGGTTGAAATTTAGGAGACATATTTGTCTTTAGGGTAATTTCGTCGGGAGTTTGATAGAAAATGAAATCTTTCTTGAGTACAAGATCCTACTCTCCCCAGCTTTACGGTGACTCTGAGACTCCAGGTCTCCTGTAGCCTGTTACGTAAGAACAGTAACATAGAGCCTCCTCGGCAGCCTCTCCGTGGCTCCAGCTGGACCTGACTTCTCGACTCAGGTTCTAGAAGTGAAGAATTGGTTTGTTAGAATTTTAAGTGGAAGCTTCTGAGTCTAAATCTTCTAAATAATCCAAGTGTTAGTCTTCCCCGACTCCAGAGAGCTCTTCAGACACTTCCCCAGGGGTGTTAGATGATCCTTACTCTAAAAGCCAACAGGGATCTACGTTGGCTAAGCAGCTCTTTGGCCTCTGTTGAAGCGCCTTTTAGAACCCTTGGTTTCCTTTTCAGTAAGCAAGCATTAAGCCTTAATCTGAGACCTTTGAATATTAACAAAGATCAAGAACCCAGGAATGGTCCATATTCCCATGACTAAACCAAAATTATACCAAAACCAGTCACAATGTCAATGCTCCACCAAAAAGGTGCATTTCAGTCTCATGTAGCCAAGGAGTCTCGGTTGAATCATGCTCAAGAGCTCCGTGCCACACAAAGACAGATTATTTGTGGTCTATACTATACTATGTGGCTCCCCTTACATTATAGATACTGTGCATGAAATTCTAGGCTTTCCAATGGATTACTTTAATGAGCTGAGCAATACTGTGTACACATTGCTCCATCTCACCCTCACAGGAACCTCACTCAGGTAAAAAGTATTTCCCAGGTGATTCAGATAGCATCAGCCCTAGGGGATGGGTAAGGAGCAGGGAAGGGGCTCAGTCAGTAAAGTGCTGTCTATACAAGCTTGTAGACTTGAGTTTCTACCTCTAGCATCCAAGCACAACATCAGCATACACTTTGAATGCAAGCACTGAGAAGGTAGAGACAGGAAGTTCTCTGGAACTGGGAGGCCAGCCAGTCTATCTGAATCAATGAGTTCCAGAATCGGTGACAGGCTCTGCCTCAAAAAGTATCATGGAAGCAGGGCGGTGGTGGTACACACCTTTGATACCAGTGTTCCAGAGGTGCACTGGTCATCAACAACAGTATATATAGTCACACATACACACACACACACACACACACACACACACACACACACCACAACCACCACCAGGACTTGAACTCCTGTTGGTCCAGATGGAAAGGATGTACTTTCCAGGATGTATGTGACTTCCTTCTCTGCTGAAAGAACAAAAGGAGCGCGTGTTGCTCAAACGCTCACCTTCCCTGTTCCAGACTGATCTGGGTAGCCGCACGTGTGAGAGGACAGGCTGAATCTGTGCCTATAAGGATCCACTCTCAAAGCAGGTTTTTCAGAAACACATATTTTAGTTAAAATCAGCTGATTGGAATTTCCACAGTGATAGTTTTGCCCAACTTCCAAAAACAGATGGATTTAAATAATTTGTCTTGTAGGGCCTGGTAGTGTGAGAGCATCCAAGCCTTTTGTTGTTTTGTTTGCTGGTATATTACTACTACTACTAATATGATTATGACTATGATTATGACTATGACTATGACTATACACAAAATCACTACAAGCCGATTTTCTTTTAAATATCTTGCTGTGAATATGAGTCATTTGTCATCAGTATGAAGGGGAAAGGCCCACTTTCTTTTCCATGGAAGATATAAAGGCTTGCTTTTTAATTAATTTTTCCCCCTAAGAAACTCAAATTTTTATATACTAATGGAGAGCTTTGAATGTGGGGAGATGTGTCCCACAAGTGTGTTGAGTGAACATGTGAATGAGGGTGCCTGGTCGGGCCTGTCTGCAGCCGAGAACACCAGGATGGCCTCTGGCCTGTAAGTCCCTGGGGTGCCTGCACAGTACACTTTATATGGTTGAAGTTTGTCACTCTTCCCAGCCACCACCAAGGAAGCGGATGCTGAGTGAAGCTAAGTCACTTGGCCGCCCAGGTTCTCAGAGCAAGAGAGACCCTGATCTTGTGGATCCAACCGAGGTCACTCTTTCCATTTGCCTTTGTCCTTTGTGGCTGCAACTGAATCCGAGATGAAAGGGTGTTGCTCTCCAGGCCCCATTGTCCCACAGACGGAGTTTCAGGAGATAACCTCAGAGGGGCCCTGAGACACGGCAGCCTTTGCTGATCCCAAAGCACTAAGATACAAAGACCAAAACCCTATCAGCCCCCTGCCGCCTCTCACCTCCTGCCTCAGCAGCCCTTAAGGGACCAGAGACTCTTCACTTACCCAAACACTCCTGCAAGACAAATACATGCTAATCGGTTCCCAGCCAGTCAAGACTTCCTGTTTCCCTTGGATTTTAACAGAGCTGCTGACCCCCTGCCTAGGGTTAAGTTTATATTCGCTGAAGAATTAGGGGTGATACCACACAGTTTTTCCTCTCACCATCTAAAGCAATTCATAGATAAGTCTCTATCAGGCTGTTTACACAAAATAGGCTTTCCTCTGTTGTTCCAAGCTCCGTGTGAGGATTGAGCTCACCTTAGAGCAACAGATGTCACCCAAGAAGAATATAAACCATTTGTTCAAATGAAACATCAGGACCAAAATGTGGTGCTTCTGAAAGCAATGGCCAGCTTCTGTCATTTTTACCGTATCTGTAATTAAAGTCACACATCCTGAGATGTGAGACGGTCCTCACCCTTGTGGGCACACTAATCTGAAATCTCCCAGATCCAATCCTCTGCTGATCATTACTTTTCTGGTCTTTGTACCAAAATATCATTTCTCCTAGACTAACATTCTTCACAGTTTTGTCTGGAATAATAACTGCGGGAAGACACAGAATTAGGTTGACTCTTGATACCAACATTTACAGAAATTAAGAAATGTTCTCATCACAGGAACCCCCTAGTGAAAGCTCACTGAGTATCCTTTCTTCCATACTCATTTGTCATTTGAAGATGAAGGAGGCACGCATGCAGGGCTCCTCACTCTGAGGATATATATATATATATATATATATATATATATATATATATATATATATATGCATGTGTGTATGTGTGTATATGTGTGCATGTGTATGTGTGTATGTGGGGGGTATTCTGTGGGGGTATGTGTGTATGTGTATGTGTGTATATGTATGCGTATATGTATGTGTGTATGTGTGTGTATGTTTGTATATGTGTGTATATGCATGTATGCATCTATATGGGTGTATATATATATGTGTGTTTGTATATATGTATATATGTGTATGTATGTATATGTGTATATGTACATGTGTATGTGTTTGTATGTGTGTATATATGTATATAGTGTACTATCCTAAAAACTCTGAGTATAGCTGTCACAAACACAGTGGATTAGCATCTAAAAGTGTACAAAGCCCAAAAGGACAGCCAGGAGAGAGAAGGAAGAATGGAGAACATGGGGACTATTTGCAAAGCATAATCTTCCTAGGAGACGAGCATGGGGATTTGGGATGGTGGGAGCCTATGCACGTCCATGTAAGGAAGCACATTCAGTAGCCAACACATGCCTGAGCATGCTGTTTAAGATCACAGATTACACACTGACAAGAGAAAGGTAGTGGGCAAGAACATATCTGGGCATGCTCAATTCCGTATTGTACTGAGTTAGGTTTCCACCAGATCCTCTAAAACAGCAGATCTCAACTCATGGGTTCTGACCACTGGCAAATGCCTATCTCTAAAAATATTTACATTATGCTCCAGTAACAAAATTAAGTTATGAAGTAGCAATGGAAATAATTTTATGGAACATAAGGAACTATATTAAAGGGCCCCAGCATTTGGGAGGTTGAGAACTGCCGCTCTAAAAGAATGAGGCAAAGTGACTCAAGGCTTGGGCGTGGGCTGCTTCCCCCTTTACCTTTCTCCGAGATGAAACAAAACAGCAAACACCTACCCAGGCGGTGATGGTGCACAAGGGCGGTGATGGCGCACAAGGGCGGTGATGGCGCACAAGGGCAGCAGAGGCAGGCAGGTGTCTGAGTTCCAGGCCAGCCTGGTCTACAGAGTGAGTTTCAGAATTAAACTATGCAGAGAACCCTTGATTCAAAAAACAACATAAATAAGTTAATTAAATAAGTTAATTAATTAATTAATTAATATTCTACCTCTTTAAAAAAAACAAGAACGAATAACTATTTACTAACAATCTTGTTTGATTGGTTTGGTTACTTTTTTTTTTTTTTTACTATTTTGGGAGACAGGTTCTTACTAAGGACCCCAGACTAGTCTATGACCCACTGTTTATTCCAGGTTGACCTGAAACTCACCATTCTTCTGCCCCAGTTTCCCAAATGCTGATATTATAAGGTGCACTATGATGCCTGGTACACTAAGAGTCTTTAAAGGAGTTATAGCCTTCTCTCTGTTAAGTGTAGGAGTTTACTTCTAATGGTTCCTGCTCACTTAGCAGCTAACATTGTGCCTGATAATTAAGGGGTTTTCAACTTTTTAAAATTTTAATGGGTGTGTGTGTGTGTGTGTGTGTGTGTGTGTGTGTTATACATACACTTGTGTGTACACGTCCACATGCCCATACATGAGTGTGCATCAGCCAGGTGAGAATGACTCATGCCCTATTAAATCAATCTCTGAATTGCTCCTTTGAGGTAGGGTGTCTTCCTGAACCCGAGGTTAGCCCGGTCGCCCGCAAGCCTTTTGTCTTGCTCCTCACCGCAGCCCCTCCAGCTCTCGTATTACAGGAACCCCAGAGGCCTCTGCCCGCTTTGTACATGGATGCTGGGAACTCCAGATCAGGTCCTTGCATTTACACAGCAAGTGTCTTGCCATCGCACTGATGGTTTTGGTGATTTAGAATAAGTATTTTTAGCATACTGATAAAACTATAATAGAATTGGATCTTAAGAAAAACCCTTTGTGCTAAATATTGTGTTGTTTGTTGACAATGTATTTTGCACAAGAGAAAGTATACACCCTATCTTCACCCATCCACTTGACACGACTATGACAAAAGACAGATTAGCAATAGAAAAGCATAATAAATTTATTTTAAATTTAACGTGGCATGGGAGGGTCAGAAATGAAGTTTGCCTAGTGTGCGTGATGCTGCAGGTTGATTTTTTTTTTTAACACCATGCAGAAAAACCAAAAAGAAAAACCCCCAAAAGACCCAAGGAAAGCTGTGTTCATGCTTCCATTGCACAGAGCTAGAGAGCTGCAGAGATGTGTGACTAGGAAGAAATGGACTATGACCTCACGGTGATAAGCTGGGCTGAGGACACCTCACATGGCCTGTTTACACATTCTTCTTTGCCTGGATAGGTTCCCACCAGGATAAAAGTTTTATCTCCAACTTCAGGCAAAGTAGGTCAGAGAATTCCTTTAGGATTATATGTCAGGAGAGAAGAGAGAGGTCATAGTGACCATATCTTTGCAGTTTTATCAAGTGCCAAGAGAGCTTATTTGGGGGAGGGGGTCCTATATCTGAGCCCCAACAATCAATTTCCTTTTCTATTGTCCTTTCATTTTTTTTCTCTCTAAGTATACCTATCTCCTTGCCCCAGAAGCCAAATATTAAGTAAAAATTGTCTAGACTTTAAGCTCTTCAATATAACTCATTTTCTGTATGCACTTCATGACTTTGGTAAGGTAGCTAAAGGAAAACCAACTTATGTAGGGACATAGGCATTCATCTCTCACTACCCATGGAGTGGGACTCAGGGAGACAAAATCCAGTCTCATCTTGAGGGGTGGAGTTTTTTAAGCGTCTGATGGGCTTCCTCCCCTAAACTTAAAGTTGTTCCCTTTGAAGAAAGACAGGATGGATAACTGATCGGCCCATGACTGTCTGTAAATGCGTCCTGATCCATCTCTGAACTTGTTGAGCGCCCCACCCCCTGTTCAGTGGGGGGAGGGGTGGTCACTGGTGAGAGATAAAGCCCACGGGCCTTTGTTTTAAGCTGCCAGGATTTCATCTCAGATCAGGAAAGGGAGAAAGAAGCTAGCCATCTTGCAAGTCTGACACCTTTATCACCTAGCCATGGTCCCTCTCCCTATCCATTTGCCCACCAAGAAGTGTGTCTAACTTCAATGCCACACCACCAAGCCTGTTTCCAAGATCTCTGCTCTGCTTTCCATATCACCTAGAGAAATCTCCAGAGATTCCCCTCTGTCTCTTAGGTCCCCACATCAAGAATTGTTTTTATATAATACCATATACATCTTAGATGCTCTGGAACCATAGAGCAGAAGAAAGTCTGAGAAACTATGAAGAGAAACAAAAGAACGTTGTGGGAACAACTAAGAAGGTGGGCATAGTGGGGAGAGGTAAGTGGGAGCCCCAGAGGCTAGGATGTGACTTCTAGGGTAACTCTAGTAAATGCCTGCATGAAATCCTGCTGAAGCAGGGTCGGGGTGGGGCTTATGAAGAAAGATCCGGAAGACGGGGAACTACGAGTCCTCATTCACATCAGCATGTGTGAGTTATTCCAGCTTATTCACTGGGCTGTTGCTGAGACACTCAAATTTCACCAGTGCTGGGATACGGGGTAATTCATTGTAGACGGTCTCCCATTGTCACTAACCAAAAAGAGACCCTTTGCAAGATTTCTCTCTTCGCCTTCTAAACTCATGTTATGGTTACACTATTGGACAACTGACCCACAAAACGAAGGCGGTGCTCCTTGATAATTGATGCATTAAACAGACTCCCTACCAGGCTTCCAGAGCTCTGTAACCTTCACTAGCATCTTTGCATCTACCTCCCAGGCTGACTGAAAGTTGCTTTTTACTATCTCAAGGCACAGTGCGACTCCTGAAGGTGAGCTTTATGGATGCTGGCAGAAGTGCATGCTGGGAGAAGTGCATGCTGGGAGAAGTATGACTGGGTCATGCTACTAAGTGAAGCTCTGAAAGCAGCTATTCCCAGGGGCAATGATGATTACACGTCAAGGGCGGGTGCCCAGACTGGTAATGCAGATCCATACCCCACTTTGCCCCAGTGTGATCTCCAGGAGAAGAGTACACAGCAGCCCTCTAGCTTGCTTTGTCCTCTGGCTTCCACTAGGTAGAGAAGTTGGCAGGAGATCAGAAATTGAGTGTGTGAGCCCTTCTGGAAGTGAGCTTCCTCCCACGCCAGCCTCCTTCCTTCCTCCTCTCCAGGCCAACTGACTGTGATCCCGAACATAAAGCTCCTGTCTGGTAAAAACATTTCTCTGCCAAGAGCTCCAGCGTGTTTCTGAAAAACCACTTCCTCGAGCCTTCTTTGAGGCAAGCAGAAACTGATGTCTTTTCCTGGTGGTGATGGCCTCTGTCATGACTTGGTTATCACTTTTAGCCTTACTCATATTGGGAGGGGGGGTGACTGTTTGTTTGTTTGTTATTTTAAGTGTTGGAGTAAAACCAGGTCCAAGCATTATACCACTCTTCTGGCCTTCAGTTGAGTTTTTAAATATGCTATTAATGTCTACTTCCTACTGGAACTTTGGTGCGCACACATTTCTTCATTCAGTATTTTATATCCATCTCAACTTTCTAAAACACAGCCACATTCTGACATGTTTATTCGCATTTAAGAGCGCTTTTAGATTGGATTGTAATTAAGAGCATTTTTAGATTGCAAAGAAGTGGTTGTCGCTTCTTCTTCCAGCAGTATGAAGATCCCTTAGGGCCTACTTTCTAGTGAAACAATCATAGCTGATGAAAATCATTTTCTGAGTGTCTAGAAACTGTCCCAAGGGTCCACTGAAAGACAGAAACATCTACTCAAGACAATCTGATAACTCCTTGTAATAACAGTGAGCCCATAATACTTAAACCACAACCAGCTAGCACCTCCATTCCTGGGCAACTTACTGGATTCTCAGCTTCAACATTCCTAGGCAACTTGGCGGATTTTTTCCAGCTCTAATTGGGAGCCTGGATGACAGATATGGCTTCCTCCTCCCCTAGTCCCTTCTCCTAGTTAAAAGTTGTGATGTCTTATCAAAGGGAACGTGGCAACATGTTTCTCCTCTCTGCTCCAGGTTGAAAATATAATTCCTAGTAGGTGTAGCCAAGAGTATGGGTGCTTGATATGCCAAGTACAGTGACCCCAGCTTGCTCAAAGGGCAAAGATTTCACAAGAGATGAAGTCAGCCAAGATCAGAGGCACTTCTCCCCTGCTTGACAGCCAGAATAGTGATTCAAAAGAACTACAACAATCCATAAAAGCAGAAGGTTCTGAAGCTCTCTCTAAAGAACCTCCTTCATTGTGAATAAGGATTGCTCAAAAAAATGGAGATTTCACCAGTAAATATTAAAAGGAAGCCAGACATTATCAGAGATGACCAGGAAAGAGACAGCTAAGAGGTACCCATTCCTGTCAGAAAGAACATTAAAAACTGTCCTAGAAAATTACTCTTACTAGGGCTAGTACACTGGATGGAGGGAATGAATGACCCCCAACCTGAATTTATTTCAGTCGAAATATAAAACAAATTGTTTCCTAAGCATTGTCAAAACAATGGAGGAAATGGTGAGAGGGGTAGCGGCTCAGTTGAACACCAGATAAAGGCAGAGAACTCAGGGAAAGAGAAAATCAAATAGCAGATATAAATCTACATATACCCATTATAATCAATTAAGGGTGAAAGGACAGCCAAACAGATGAAGGCACCAGACTCAAGCTCTGCTTCCCCGATTATAATGGATGAAAGGATGAAATAATACAGATCACCAAACTCTATTTAAAAAATAAGATTACAGCCAGGCGTGGTGGCGCACGCCTTTGATCCCAGCACTTGGGAGGCAGAGGCAGGCAGATTTCTGAGTTCGAGGCCAGCCTGGTCTACAAAGTGAGTTCCAGGACAATCAGGGCTATACAGAGAAACCCTGTCTCAAAAACAAACAAACAAACAAACAAACAAACAAACAAAAGATTACTTGCCAGGCAGTGGTGGTGCATGCCTTTAATCCCAGCACTTGGGAGGCAGAGACAGGCGGATATATTGAAAACTAACCATAAAATACAGAACAGGATATGTTATATGCCTGTAACCCCAGAACTTGAAAGGCTGGGACAGGAGGGTCTCAAGTTCCAAGGCCAGTCTGGTCTATGAATTCTGACTCAAAATAATACAAAAGTGATTCAGTTATGCCAATGGTAGACCTTGTTACTTTACTTTCATCAATGAATAGAGCAACCACACAAAAGATAGGTAAGGAAACCGAGAGAGGCCTTAAAGACATTAAAAACCAATGGGGCATCAATAGAGCAGTTCCGAGTAACGGACTATGTGGATTGCTGTCTATATGCAGGTGGGGGCAGGCACAAGATAAGGCTAGAGCCTGTGGTTGGGCAGTGGAAAAAGAAGGCAGGCTGAGAGTTTTAGAGACAGTACAGAGAGACAGAGAGAGTGAGGGAGGGAGACGGAGATGATGAGACAAGATGGAACTTACAGGAGAGAAAGAGGAGCTAGAACCACACACTCTGGGAGCCATAAGTATTGGAGATTTCTTAGATAGATTATTAAATGATAAGTAGAGTACGTTTGCCCCATCTAGGTGTGTAGCTTGAGTTTATATCAATTGAATAAAATTACAAGCCTCTAGAGTTTTGATTTTACTGGGTTACCAGGATTTGTGACAGCTAACCACAGGGCGTGGATGTCTGGGAATGTGAGCAGGAGCTGCCACAAGAGAGTGGCTGGAGACCACGGAGACACTGGGGGCGGGGAAATCACCATACTATGGGTGCCTTTTTAGTATTTCACGCAACAAGATTACAACTCTCAGATGCACATGTACACTCTCTGAGGTAGACTACAGGCTAAATCATGAAACAGTTTAAGCTGGTTTTTGACACAGGGAGTCACTATGCAGCCCTGACTATAAATGTATAAATGCCCATGATAGAAAAGAAGGATCTCAGCTTGTTAACCTACCCTGAATCCTGAAGACCCTAGAAAGGGCAGAGCACTGAGCAAGAAGTGTGCAGAAGACAACAATGAAGATCAGAGCAGAAACTCATGAAAGGCAGTCATTTAAAATTAAAAAAAAAAAAAAAAAAAAAAAAAAATTCAAGAGTGAAGAGCTGGATGCTGTGGCCCCGTACCTCTAATCCCAGCACCAGGGAGGCAGATGGATCCCTGTGAGTTCAAGGCCAGACTGGTCCACATAGTGAAACCTTACTTTTAAAAGAGGAAACTGACCAGGCATGGTGGCGCATGCCTTTGATCCTAGCACTTGGGGGGCAGAGGCAGGCGGATTTCTGAGTTCGAGGCCAGCCTGGTCTACAAAGTGAGTCCAGGACAGCCAGGGCTATACAGAGAAACCCTGTCTCGAAAAACCAAAAAAAAAAAAAAAAAAAAAGAGGAAACTGAAAAGGCAATAAAAGATTAAATTAAATTACAAGTTGGCTCTTGGGGCTGAAGAAATGGCCCAGCCACCCTTTAAAGACAATAGCTCAAAGTGCACCAACATTGTGTGTTTGACACAACCAAGGCGGGGAAGCCCGGCACCCGTTGAGAAGCTACACCTGTGCTCTTGGGTGTGCTTTACTTACGTCCCCAGCACCTCTCTCAGTCCTCAAGCTTAGCATCTGCACTAAAATCCTTTTCACCAACCTCAACTCTGCTTCACACTGGTTTTCCCTGAAGTCCTTTTCTGTAGCTAGGTCAAGTATCTGAATAGAGGTCTCTGAAGAAGGAACTCAAGCTACTGTCAACACTATAAAGCTGTGGAGTGTGGGGGTGGGGGGAATTGGGGGGTATGTGTGATGTGGTATGTGTGTGTGTGGTGTCTGGTGTGATGTGAGTGAGTGGTGGTGGTGTGTGTGATAGGGGTAGTATGTATGCTGTGTGTATGTCTGTGTGTGAGTGTGTGTGTGTGTGTGTGTGTGTGTGTGTGTGTGTGTGGTGTCTGGTGTGATGTGAGCAGCTGTGTGTGTGGTATGTATGCTCTGTGTGTGTGTGTGTGTGTGTGTGTGTGTGTGTGTGTGTGTGTGTGGTATCTGGTGTGATGTGAGTAGCTGTGTGTGTAGAGGGAAGGTTGAATTGTTTGGATATTGCTGGACCAGTAGTCTGTTTGAACTTACAATTCCCTTGCCTTTCCTCTAAGGTAGAGAGTACATCAGGGAGGAACAGCAGAGCTGGGGTCAACCCACTGGACCCATCATCTGTGCTGAGAGTGATACCCAACACCTGAAGGACAGAGGATGTATAGTGTGTGTGTGTGTGTGTGTGTGTGTGTGTGTGTGTGTGTGTGTGATGGGGGTCATATGTGTGATGTGATATGTGTGGGTCATATATGTGATGTGGTGTGTGTGTGTGTGTGTGTGTGTGTGTGTGTGTGTGTGTGTGTCTGGTGTGATGTGAGCGGGTGATGGTGGTATGTGGGCTGTGCTGTGTATGTGGATACTGTATGTGTGTTGTATGGTGGGGCATGGTATGTGTGGTGTCTGTTGCCACTGACAGACTTTAAGATTTTTTTTTTCCTAGTTGAAATAAGGAATTGAAGATAAAATTCACAGATGCAGAAAATGCTCTACCATAACACTCATCCACAGTGAGAATTTGGAGCTATTCAGTAAATCCAAGTGAGCAAAGGTATACATAAAGTGGCTTATGAGCTCTGGTGACCTTCATTTGACCTCTCTGCTCTGCCCTCTACCTCTGTTTAGATCCAGCCATAAGCCTTTATCAGATATCAAGTCATCAAGTTTCCCCATATTTGCCATAAAATGTTGTCACAGACTTGAGAAAAACTTTGCAGGAAGTTTAAGCATTTAAGTTCTGTCATAGAGAGCTAATACTGTAGCTCAAGTTACAAAAGCAAGAACAAATTCAGTGACCATACATACAAACTTAGCATGTGCTATAAGAGAACTAAGGAGAGCAGGAACAGGCTCCTTGAAATATTTTTGGCCTACATTTAGTCACAGTAACAGTGCCCAAGGGGCAAATGTGGCCAGTCTAAAAAGGTTTACTCTAAGTTCTAAAGTTAAACTTGATTCATAGTAGTGTTGTGCCTCTAGGGTAGGTGGCCAGTGTTCTGAATCTAAGGGCTGTTTTAAGGGGAGAAAAATTAGATCAAGATGGAAAATGTCCAACGAAGAGGCTAAATATGCTCAGGAAGTGTGGTTAAAAGCCCATGAATATTAATTGGGCCAGTTCAAACCATAAGCCCCTCAATAAAATAAAAATATTTTTGGGCTCAGGAAAACATAAAGTGGGCTGTTCTTCCCAGGCTCTCAGAAATCTCCCCACTCTCGGCATTTCACACTGCCGGTTTCCAGATTGCAAATTACAGAGAAACTGTATGTGGAATACTTCCTGATTCGATATCCGCGAGCAAGAGAGACCAGAGTGAGGCTGTGGGGCTACCTCAGTGAGAGCCACAACCCACCCCCTCCCCAAGTGCCTGGTAGGGACTGGCTTTGTCATTTCCTTCCCACACTCCCACCACACGAGAAAAGAGAGCTCTGAGCCCTGAGTCTTTAGCCAGATGGAGAAATCTCTGCTCAACCTTCTCAGGTTGGCTGTGTCGTGCCTTTCCCTACTTCCCTGTTCATTTCCTTGTGTGTGTGCCCTAAACTAGTTTATCTACCAGACAGACTTCCTTTAGATGGGAGGGGAAATCACATATTGAGTTACATACAAAAAGCTTTCAAGAGTTGGGAATGTGGCCTCTTCCTATTGGACACATTGATGGCAACACTATTTGGGCTGTGTGTCAAAAACCTTGGGACAGTGATACCTAGAAGTGGCCTTTGGGGCATAATGATAACCTAAATTCATCATTCTGTTTGTTTGTTTGTTTGTTTGTTTGTCTTGTTTTTCTGAGACAGGGTTTTTCTGTATAGCCCTGGCTGTCCTGGAACTCACTTTGTAGACCAGGCTGGCCTCGAACTCAGAAATCTGCCTGCTTCTGCCTCCCAAGTGCTGGGATTAAAGGCGTGCACCACCACGCCTGGCTAAAATTTATCATTCTTTTCTAAGTGTCCATGATCCATTAAAGAAAGACACCTAGAAGACACCGGACTCAAATGGTATGTAAAAGCAAAGAGTGTTTTATTCTGCAGAAGTCCAGCATGCTGGGGTCAACCATCTACCAAGGTGGAGGTGCCCAGTGAGCTTATAGGCCAGATTTAAAGCACACTAGGGGAATTTCAGGGTTGGGTATATGACCTTTTTCTTAATCTTTTGGCTCTATCTCTAGGAACATACCATTGCTGGGGATTAGGGCTGGAAACTGTTGCTGAGAAAGTAGCTGAGGAAGTCTGGAAACAGTTGCTGACCCAGTGCCTTTGCCTCTGGCCAGTGGCTAGGCAGCTTCTGACTGGCTGCCTGAGGCCTAAGGTTGTTTGTTTGTTTGTTTGTTTGTTTGTTTCAGTAACTGACTTGCCTGGACTTGCCCAGTCTGATTTGAAGCCTGTCATGGAGTCAGCCTGTTTCACTTTCACCAGTTCATTCTTAAAAGGACAAATGGCTGCTGGCTGCTGTGTTTGCTGCATTTTCCTTGTGAAATATGTCAACATGGAGACTGAACATCTAATCTAAAGCATAAACTTTTTTTTTTTTTTGAGACAGGGTTTCTCTGTATAGCCCTGGCTGTCCTGGAACTCACTTTGTAGACCAGGCTGGCCTCTTGAACTCAGAAATCTGCCTGCCTCTGCCTCCCGAGTGCTGGGATTAAAGGCGTGTGCCACCACGCCCAGCAGCATAAACTTTTTTTTTTTAAAGATTTATTTTATTTATTATATGTAAGTACACTGTAGCTGTCTTCAGACACTCCAGAAGAGGGCGCCAGATCTCGTTACGGATGGCTGTGAGCCACCATGTGGATGCTGGGATTTGAACTTATCACCTTCAGAAGAGCAGTCGGGTGCTCTTACCTGCTGAGCCATCTCACCAGCCCCAAGCATAAACTTTTAATATCCACGTCCGGCAGCATAAACTTTTAATATCTAGAAGGATTATTCTCTTTACAAGAATTCTTAACACACACACAGAGCTGTGGCTTCACCCTAGAAGTTTAGGAACACTATGTATGAGCAACATTCTCAACAAATTAGTTTTTAAAATAATCCTTCTCCCTCTCCCTCTCCCTCTCCCTCTCCCTCTCCCCCTCCTCTCCCCCTCTCTTTCTCTCTCTCTCCCCCCATCTCTCTCTGTCAGTTTGAGCTTCTAGACAGTCCAACCCAGTCTCCCCATCTCCCAGTCTTCCAGGTGCTGAGACTGTAGGCACTTATTGCCACCGCCAGTGTCACACATAAAATATACAATGAGTGTTCTCTGTTTTATTTTTTAAGTAGACAGGTTACAAATATTACTGTTAGTTTTCTCTTCATTATACTGCCTATATATTTATTGGCACTTTATACATAACTGATCCCCATCAAAGTACATATTTTAAATTCATTTCTTTAAGTCACTGGTTATTTTAATTAGTCATTCATATGATTAAACATTTATTAAATACATAATGTCTTGTGTGTTTTTATCCTGCACAATCAATGGTTAATACCACCATACCTCTCCCCTGGTGCTCTGAACAGCATGGATTCCCCACACACACTAACAAGAACTCAGACTTTAGTTGTAACCTTGCTCCTTTCCATAAAGTAAAAGCAAGTCTTGCAATAAATATAACTGCATAGGAACCTTTAGTATGTGATACATCAACATCAAAAAAGAAAAAAATAAAGCTAATGATAAGCCCCTAAATAAGTTCCAGAACAGCCCTTTCCCCTGGTATGAGGATCAGATCAGCTGAAAGGTGCTGAGAGACTGAAGACAGGCAAACAGATTGAGGACTACACAGTGTGCTGTGTACTGGGGCTAATGGCAGTACCTTGTGGATTACTGCAAGCTGGTCAGAAGGAGGGGGTCTGTGTATTAATTAGGACAGAGGAGGCATCAACCTAGCTGGAGGGTTTTATATCAACCTACTGTCAGAATCAGACACAACTCTAGAGTTAGGTCCAGTTATAAATCACTACAGGTTACTCAGATGGTCGCATCTACTGATCAATCTGTACATCTATCCACCACTTATTGAGTTGTTTGTTTGTTTGTTGTTTTTTTAAGACAGGGTCTCACTAGCTTAGCACTAGCCTTAAACTTGATCTTCCACCCCCAATTGCTGGTACTGTAGGTGTGCACCTCCACACCTTAGAAGTTTTGTTTTTGTATTATATGCTTGCAAATTATGCAGGAAAAAAATCAACTAAGGTTACCCTGAGGCAGGCAATAATGGTAGCTATAATTCAAGATGGCATCAGTTATGTCAAGATGGGTCCACATAAAGTGGTATTGAGATAGGTAGATAGTGTACTTTAAAAGAGGAAATAAATATACCATAAAACTGATAAATTCCATGCATCAGAAGTTAATAAAATTACAGCTAAAACATGAATAAATTTCTTTATTATGTGATACTAAGGATGTTTCCATGACTAAAATCCAAAAGCAGAACTAAGAAAGACTGCCAAAAGAGAGATAAAGAATTGGTAAATTTGATGGTATAAACTTTTTCAAACATTTTTAAATGAAAATATCAAAAGTAATATAAAAAAAGGAACAAATGACAACAGATACACAACTTATATCACAAAAGGCAAATATTCTTACTGTACAAAGAACCTTTGAAACTTGGGGAGAAAAATTATCGACTGCTATCCAGGGACAAACATGAGTAATCTCCCAGAAGCTCATCACTGCTGCTGAGAGATGAGTGGTCTTAAGTTTTCTAATTCATCAGGTCGGGAAAAATCCAAAAGTTTAATGACAGACACATTTGGAGAAAGTTTAAGAAAACCATCAGTTTTGCTGTCTGTCAGAATAAAAAATCATTCATCTCTTTTAGAAAAAAAAAATTTGCTGATACCTTGTTAGATGTTTTCTTGGCAACCTCATTGGTAGTAATCTATTCTAAAGCTGCACTTACGAGAGAGAAACAAAGAGAGAGACAGAGAGAGGAGGGAGAAAGACAGAGATGGGGTTGAGGGAAGAGGGAGACAGAGAGACAAGAGAAAGACAAAGACAGAGATGGGGGAGGGGAGAAGGAGGAAGACAGAGATAAGGGGCAAGGAAGACAGAGGGAGACAGAGATGACAGAGGAGACTCAGAAACAGAGAGACAGAGGTGAAAGTGTGCATTGTAACTCCATGAATAGTAATAAAAGACTTAGAACAACATAAGTTCTCATAATAGAGACTGGATTGAGTAAATCACTATACTACCATGAAATGATCCCTTGATGAATCATCATACTTTTTAAAGCAATGGAAGGCTTAGCATATATTATTCTGTGAGAAGGAAATATACAAAACAATAATTCTTTGACTATCGTGTTTTGTGCACTTGGGTTCAATACAATATAAATGTTTTATATAATTATAAAATTTAATAAAGCATAACAAAATTAAATTCTTTAAAAATAAGAAAAACTAGGGGCTGGGGAGAAGGCTCAGTGGTAAACCCAGATACAGCAATAGTCTATGATCCCAGTGCTCCTGGGTGAGATGAAAGCAAAGACCAGAGAAACTCCCTAGCTCTTAGGCCAGCTAGCCTGGCATATATAATGGTAAATAGACCCTGTCTCAAATAAGATGGAAGATGGGACCAACATGGTAGGCTGTCCTCTGATTGCATTATAGGCATGCCATGGCACACACACACATCTGCAATTGCAGGCAAAAGTATATAGTACAGGTTCACCTCACACACACATACACACATACATACACAGAATTTTTTAGTCTTAAAAATGAGAAAAAAATAGCCGGGTTGTGGTGGCAGCAGCAGCATGCACCTTTAGTGTGAGCTTGAAGACATCCTGGTCTACAGAGTAAGATCCTGGACAACCAGAGCTACACAGAGAAACCCTGTCTAGAAATGGAGAGGGTGGGAGCGGGGAGGGGACCGGACACACAGAGACAGAGACACACAGAGAAACAATGTCTAATGGATGGCAGTGTTTAACAGATAGATGACAAAACTGCATAGAAGAAGTATTCTACATAACTTTGAAACCTTGTAATCCTGCCAGCTTGCTGGGTCAGCACTGCATGTTGTCTCACCATCCTACAAACGACCAAAGAGCCCAGCTGCAGGGCAAGCAAGCAAAGCCTGTTTAATGTAAAATAAGAGCTCTCGATTGCAGGAAAGGGTCTGGAAAATGAGTTGACAAACAGAAGTCCGGAGCAGAACTCTGTATCTCAGGACCAGGTCAATTTGTTCTGGCTCATAGGTAAGTCAGGCGTGGCTATCAGACAAGTCTGCTTGGTTAATCTGAATGTACATGGGAAACTCTGAATGGTTGATGGACCCAGTGAAGATAGAAACAAGAAGGGGGGGGGGGGTGCCATAATGTTCTAAGTATATTGAGAATGAAAGGCTAGTGATCAGCCACGACCTAGTAAGTCCAGGCTTTTCTGGATTTCAGTTTCTGAACTTAGGAATTGGGAAGCATTTATTGTAAAACTGTTAAGGGGAGTTTTAAGACATGGTTTTAAGGGGAGTTATGAGGGCTGGGATTACACCCCCAGTTTCTTGGGATACAAGTTTTAAGGGTAAGAGTTTGGTTTTTTTAAGGCAAAAATAAATAAATAAATAAATAAATAAATAAATAAATAAATAACCCACCCTGGTATCTTGTTCAGTACTGCAGGGGTGGTTTTTTGAAAGCAAGTAGTTTAACAGAAGCTAAGTTAGCTGGGTCACTTTGACCTAAAATAGACCTAGGTAATTTTCTATGGGATTCTCCATCAAGGAGATCAAATTCTAGTTAAACCTAAAATGGCCTCAGCAAGAATACAAGATGGATAACGGTCTGCCTGGCCTTGACCCCTTACAAAACCTCAGTGTTCTAGGACCTGACTACATGTTACTACACAGCCCTAACTTCTATCATAGGGGTTGCTGTTCCTAACTCCTGTCACCAGTGATAACACTGTCACATGTGTGAAAATTAGGCAAATGAGTACTTGTGCTGGCTTCTAGAAGCAGGACTCTTTGACATATGTGGAAGTAGATATAAAGGAAGATCCAAGAGCCTGTGTTTTAAAGTACTATTATTCATCTGCATGTTGTGGCTCATGCCTTCAATACCAGCATTAAGGAGGCAGAAGCAAGCAAATTTCTGTTCATTCAAGAATATTATTTAATTGTAGAGTGTTTGCTTCAAATGTACAAGGGGATTCGATCCTCAGCAGGAAAACACAAACATACACAGAAACAGACACACACACACACACACAGAGAGAGAGAGAGAGAGAGAGAGAGAGAGAGAGAGAGAAATAACTGAATGGATTCCCACGGGCCAATGATGATCAGAGTTGAGCAACAAAAAGGGAAATAGCTGTAATGATTTAAAACACATCAAATATACTTATTTCAAATTCATTCCTTAAACTTGGTGGGTCCACCTTGCCCAACACCCCTTTTACAAGCAACTAATGTTTTTAAAAGCTGATTCATAAGGGAGACTTAAGCATTAATTAGTCTTTGTACTGTGGTATCCAATTGATAAGACTAACACATGAAGATGCGATGGTTAAACTTTGATGTTCTTTTGCAACTTTAATAAGTGACTTGACCTTGGCCGTGATCATTAGCTGCTGCCAACTTTGAAAACTGACATGTAGCTCCTAGTAGAAGTGTACGAGACCACCTAAGCTATGTTCTTGTAAAAAAAAAAAATTAAGTTGGCATTGAATCACATCTCAGTATCTAAGCAACAGTTTATAAGAAACACCAGAACAAAGAGACATGTTAACTAATCGGTGATACAATACAGTGCAGAAATCCTATGAGAAGAATTTAACCAAGTCACTTCTGCAAGAAAAAATAACATGCAGATGAAAGAGGAAAGTTGTATATTGATTAAGACTAAAGACATATCAACCAACTATAATTTATAGCCTACAGTAGATCTTGATGTGTGAAATTGTTTTTATAAAAACTAAGAAAATTGAGAAAATTTTGTAAATATTCCAGATATTTGATCATGTGAAAGAATTATAATAATGTTGGTACAGTATAAATTAAACAAACTGAACTTTTGATGACTGTAGCATGTAGTTTTTGCTACCTTACTTTACGTTCCAGGAGGACCACGCTACCAGCCCCCGCCCAAAGAATATTGGATCTGAGGATGAAAATCATAGACACACATTGCTCAACTTCGACCTGCCTTCTTGGTTCAATTGTTGGGCATTTCTACTCTACAGCAGCTAGTGTCCCCTTCCCAATACTCTTAGCTGAGCACCCTAAATCTGCCCTAAACCTTAGTGGCTGAGTTACCTTTAGTCCCAGCTCAACACTCTAACCTCCCGCCTGGAGAAGTGGCCTATGGCCGCTCTACCGGAGATCTCACATGGCTGGTTACGTTTTCTCCCTCCAAAGCATGGCAAAAACACCTTTCCTTTTCCTACATCTCCTCTCTGCCTCACCCCAACCCAGCGACCTGGAAGCCCCACCTCTTTCCTTCCCCCCCAGCATTGGCCCTGATATCTTTACTGACAGATCAAGAACCAATTGGGGAACAGGACCTTTGCATCAGAACCACTCCTACACCCACCTTTTCTGTCCAATTAAAAATGAACAAACAAACAAACAAACAAAACCTCATAACAATCATGTAAATTACAAAGTATAATATACAATTAATATCTAGTCCATCATATTTGTCAATTAGATAAAGTACTCTACCATCATTCCTAACGTAAAGAATTAAGATTCTATCCCTGCATTGTGTTTAGATTTTAGCCTTTAATGCAATCAGAAAATCATCCTCTCGATGAGCCAGGCATGGTGGTGCATGCCTTTAATCCCAGCACTTGGGAGGCAGAGGCAGGTGGATTTCTGAGTTCAAGGCCAACCTGGTCTACAAAGTGAGTTCCAGAACTAAGAAGGGGTGCTGTCAGGAGCAGACAGTTCTCTAGTCAAATGATCTTTAATAAGGAAATGGCCTTAAATGTCATGTTCTGTGGACTTCTGATGCTTTTGAAGACTATCTATCTATGTGGAGTATATCTGAACTGTTAAACCTTAACTATTCTTAGTCATTTATATTTGAGTAAATTAAAAGCATTTTATTTTAATTAAATCAGAATCTAATATAACCATGAGTTTACTAACTGGCCCTTGACTTGTGTTACTTAATTATCCCAACCAGTTTATAATGACAGTTATTAGAAGGACTCTGTCTAAGCCTTGTATTCCTAGATGAGTTGCCTATCTAAGAGTAACAATATTAATTTCAAATTTTGTATCAATATAAAAAAATTCACACCAAGCTGGGCAGTGGTGGCACACGCCTTTAATCCCAGCACTCGGGAGGCAGAGGCAGGCGAATTTCTGAGTTCGAGGACAGCCTGGTCTACAGAGTGAGTTCCAGGACAGCCTTGGCTATACAGAGAAACCCTGTCTTGATAAAACAAAACAAAACAAAACAAAACAAAACAAAACAAAACAAAACAAAACAGAAATTCACACCAATGAAAACCTTAAGTCTGGCATCAATATGACTATTGAATCTGGATAAGAATTCAAAGTCCTTTAGTATCTTCTGTAATTTTCATATGTTTAAATTTTCATAGCAAAAAAAATCAAAAAATAAAATATCTCTTAAAAGAATATATATATAGCTTTAAAATGGACAAAACAGGCCAGGCAGTGGTAGTATGCACCTTTATTCCCAGCACTAATGAGGCAGAGGCAGGCAGATCTCTGTGAGTTCAAGGCCAGCCTGGTCTACAAAGTGAGTTCCAGAACAGCCAGGGCAAAAGAATACAAAAAGAAACTTTCTTGAAAACAAGCAAACAATATTTAAATGCGTAAAATAGGACCTAATACTCTATTTGTCAGACAACCATCTTTACCCATTTTGTAGTTGCAAGGCTATTTTACATTTTTTAAAGAGCCATTCATTTTATGATGCAAATATGGTTTAATGAAATTTACATGAGTTGATTGTTTCAGAAGAAAAATGAGAGAGTGAGGGGTGTTTAAAGAGAAAGTTTGGTTTAAAGGAAGTTCTGTGAGTGTTTGATTCTGAACAATTAAATTCTTTGCAAAGAAAATGGATTCAAAATAGACAGGAACCACCTTGTGGAGCATGTCAGACCTTTGCCCCCTTAGCCTGGGGTCACCTTTGCCCTTCTACCCTGGTGGTTAGCGCAAAGGAGGAAGTGCATTTGAGCCCTGAACTATGGAAAACACTCCCAAGTGCATGTGAATGGTCTTCAGAAAGAATCTAGGGTGAGCCGAAGAAACATCATGTAAGTGAGACAGAATTGGGCCATCCAAGGAAACGAGACCTGAAAGTTGAGTCTAGAACTTAAGAGAACCTGAAAATTGCCTCACGCAGGATGAACTTCTAACTTGGCGTTACCAGTCACGTGATGCAGGGAAGAACACCAGACCGAATGGACTGATATAGGGTCTTTGAAGAGTTCTGATTTGTCCTGAGCCAGGGAGTCTGCCGGTTGACAAGGACAACACTCAAGATCAGAGTTGAAAGCCCGCATCCCCAGACTCTGATACAGTGAGTGCTACAGCCATCCTCGGCAGCGTGTCCAGACTCGCATATGCGTGATGGTTAGACTTTACGGTATTTTTCAGCTCCACGCAGTGGGAAAGCAGTGAATGTTGTATCTCACATTTGGGGTTTTACTCTTTTCCCTGGACTAATTAACCTGATGGAGCGTTAAGGCACTATGGTTGCGTTGATGATCTGCATTAAACTTCGCCGTGTATATTATCTTCGATCTCACAGATATGATGTTCAGCTTTATCCCCCCTCTAACATAACGTCCACCACCACTATTTCTTTGCCAATCCGTCCACTACTGAACATGGTGATTGGAAGGCCGAGGGCGGCTTGGCAGGTGCTAGGCAATTCACTTCTGTGTGTCGAAGTTAACTGGGGGAAGAGTGGAGGATTGATAGCCAGCAGTTAAATATGGATCTCCACTCCAGTTTGATAACTCTGATAACCGTAAGCATACTTAAACTCCAGAGTTATAATTTGAATTTAACTTTACTGGAGAGGGGTTTTACCCATCTGGAGAGGAAGACCAGGTGAGGAGGAGTGGAGATCAGAAGAACAAAAGGGAGCTATTCTTTTTAATATTTAACAGCAGCATTCTCAGATACTAACAATATTGTAGATACTAACAATAATGCTTAGTTAAAAATGGGGAAGCTGCTAATAAATAGAACTAAGGTCTAAATGATTGATAAGTAGTTTTAGAGATTTTTTTTCCCCAGAATATCACTCGAAATGTAAACGGAAATGATCAGTCTTTCCCAGCAAATCTCATGAAGTAGCATGGATCTGGGAACACACGTCAGGGTTGGCCATTCCAAAAGCTCCCTCTGACCTCTAGGGAAACCCTTACTTGCCAGTTGTGGATGAAGATGAATGTGCTTCCCCTGGTGCCTCTGACAAGAGATGGCAACCACAGTTCCTTCAGGACCTACAGTAAACAGTTTATTGAAAATAATACCAAAATGGAAATTTTCATCAAAGGAAATGGCTTTGCAATGTTTTGACATTTTACTATTTACTAGATCCTCTTTGGGCACATGGATTATGAAGTCATAGCTAAATACAATGGGCATTAAAGCAACAAAGTATTAATAATTTGTGTGATTATCCAAACCTACAATAATTCTCCTCTAGGCAATCCTCAAACTTCCCCCTCTTCTCCCCACTGCAATAAACAAACAAACAAACATTAATTTTCCAGTTCCTCATTGTAATTCGTTTAAAACTGTTATTTATTTACAATAAAAAAACAAATGTGCATATTCTAAGGTTTAAACTGATATTCAAAGTTCTCTAAAGACCTATCATTTTGTTTCTTGTCTTGTGTGCTGCAAGAAAATATTAAGAGTTTTAAAATATCCGTTATAAAGAAGTGTACCTAAAGGGTTTTGTTGTAGCCCAATAGACACACCAATCAGCAGCTCCGCGTCATTCTTTTTGTCAAAGCATCATGCAAATCTCTAAGTCACCAAGCAACACTTGAGCTAAAATCACAGACAAACCCCAACACAGCTGGCAAAACCATTCAAAAAATATTCAGGCTTGAAAAATGCATTTCTCACCATATCGTAGGATGGCCCACTCAACACATCCATATCTTGTTCAGTGATCAGAGTGGGGAGGGCAAGCCCCATCAACTCTGAGAAAAGCCTAGAATTCTGACCACTGACAACCACTTTGGCTGAGGCTATCGTTTCTCAAAGTTATTCATCTAAGAATCCCACAGTCTCTAGAGGCCTAAGCCAGAGGAGTTCACCAAAAGCAACATTCGTCTTCTTTTTCTCCCCCCCCCACAAGATATGGGTGGAATTTTTCTTTCTACTGAATCAATTGCTATTTTTATAATATGAAAACAATATTTAAGTCAATTGGATACTCTAGGAACATGTCCTGTGTTTATTCTATGAATTTTTCCATAAACAGGCAGCTAGGGAAACTTGGAATTAAGACTCTAAAATACACTAGGCAGGTTAACATGGAAATGGTTCTTGCTAGGACTGTATTAGAGTTGATTTTTATCAGCTACTAACAGTTTGGTATGAATCATTGATCAGAAATGGCCTGGATGTCATGGAGCCTGAACAGAATATAAGTCTTCCAGCAGAAATACAAGAAGCTAGGGAAGGCAGAGGTTCCCGACCTAGTAGTGGTCTAAGTGCCTGGACAGAGAGTGTTCTAGCATTGAGAGGTGGTCAGTCTGAAGTCTGGAGGGATGTTTTAAAAAGAGATTTCTTCCAGAGGAATGAAGAGCCCAGAGATAAACTTTTCCCACATTTCATGTTTATCAAAGCCACCTTACCCGCTATCACCAGAAGTGAAAACATAAACATTGGCTTGAAGCATAATCACTGTACTGAACCGGACAGAGGCTAGCCTGGGCTCCTGGTAACGGGACAGAGGCTAGCCTGGGCTCCTGGTAACGGGACAGAGGCTAGCCTAGGCTCCTGGTAACAGTTCTCACGAAAGTGGAACAAGAGATAAAAACTCCTTCCCAACCACCCTCAGGCTTCCTCCGCCATTCCCACCAAACACTGCTGTGCACAGGAGGTCATTTCCTAGGCAGTAAACTATGCCGGCTGTCAGGTAATTAAAACTCAACACAGCTAAAGGAAACACGCTGACATGCACAATACCGGGATCCATCCCCAGCTCTAGGATGAAGACAAGTGACCATCTACATCACCACCATCATCATCATTACTTTTATGTATTATAAAACAGCCAATTAAGGCAGAAGGGGCTATGCCATATGATTAGTCATTTTCCACTAAACAAAGACAAACATGGATTCCAGAAAAACTACCATAGCCAATTACAGATTGTCTAGCCCAACAAGATGCCTAACAGGCAATGACTGGAATAGAAGCTCCAGAAGGGTCCTCAGATACCCGTAATAGTCACATTACCATGGACTAAATGAACAAGGAGTTAACAAAGCCCTGGAATCCTGAGATCTACATAACGCCCTGGACAACTCAGCTGCTTACGTCCCTAGATACAGACAGGAAGAGAAATCTGTTTCTCCTTCCATTTTCTATCTCCCCTGAGCATACTCCACATTTAAGGGATTTTTTTTCCCTTAGAGATAACACGGTCTCTGGTATTAGGAGCAAAATGCTTTATATTTCCTCTTCTCAAAGTTGAATCCTAATGTACTTGAAAGCATTCTAGTTACTTCTTAGTTCCCAGTGGCTAGTGCTTTGGGGAAGAGAAGATTTGTTTTGTTTTGTTTTGTTTTGTTTTTCGAGACAGGATTTTCTCTGTGTAGTGCTGGCTGTCCTGGAACTCACTCTGTAAACCAGGCTGGTCTCCAACTCAGAAATCTGCCTGCCTCTGCCTCCCAAGTGCTGGGATTAAAGGCGTGAGCCACCACTGCCCGGCTAGAATTGAAGATGCTTACATCGGTTTTGTGGTCACAGACTGGGTGCCTCAGAGAGCGGCACAATGCAAAATGTCACAGAGCAAAACACATAGACACACACATGCACACACACAGGTCTAACATTGGATTCATGACTTCATCTGCTGTACCCTATGCTCAACACCAGGACACAAGAAGACTCCCCAGCATCTTAGCTGCTCTGGCAAGAAAGCCTGCAGCCTGGGTGGGGTCTCCCACCCCCTCACCTCCTTCTCTTCCCCAGCAGCACGCTGCAGGAGTTGCTCTCTGGTTGCATGGCCTTCTCACATAAACCCTGGTTTGACTAATTCTCCCACACACCATCTTTTCCCCCTGTATATTCACATACCTATGTCAACAAGGCTTTTTCTTTCCTCTTTTATTCTTGTCCAGTTATAGGAAAAAAGAAAACCTGGGTCTGTGGTACATTCGGTGGTTTCAGGACTGAGACAAATGCCCTCGTGTGCCCTGGCTAGGAAGGTTGGGGGCCTAGGGCACTTGGGAAAGTGTTTACCAAGGATGTTCCTGATGCCCACTCCTGGAAGCAGACCACATCACACACTGGTCCATGAGGAGGCATGTGCCTTATGTTGAGATGAGACGATTCTGAAGGGCTTGCCTGCTCCTGGGCCCCTGATAGCATCAGCTCAGCCCCTCTTTTTCCCAGAAGAGTTGACCCAGAATTGAGTCTCCAGTAAACTACTTTATTCCAGAGTAGTCCAAGTTCTAGGAAACTGACCCAATATATCTCCTCTTTTTCTCTACATTCCTCCTCTGTGATTAAAATTGGGTCCTAGGGTAGCTGACTGGTACTGGTTGATCATTACAGTCATTATAGCATAAAACTTTCTTAACTTTGAAATGCCCTGAGAATTTTCCCTTCAACAATCTACATGTCTCTAACTTCCATGTCAACTTTTTTTCTCTTTATTTTATATGAACAGATATTTTGTGCTTTACATACCAAGAAGAGAGCATCAGAACCCCTGAAGTTACAGAGGATTCTGAGCCACCAGCCTTAACCACTGAGCTCGCTCTCGCTCTCTCTCTCTCTCTCGCTCTCTCTCTCTCTCTCTCTAGCCCTTTTTATTTTTTCTTATAACAAAGGCTTGCTATGTTTTCCAGGCTGGTCTCGAACTCCTGAACTCAAACAACCTTCCCATCTCAGCCTTCTAAATAGGTGCACATAGCATCTCATGTTTGTCTAATTAACAGGGTCATTATAAAATCCATGTTTTATAATTAACTTACTTGTTTGATTTTCAGTTGTGACAAATAACACATTTGTGAAGGCCGTCTTTGCTTCCAAATCAGCCTCAGCTCTTCTGCTGCTTTTCTTTGCAATTGAAAATCAAATGGATTTCTATGAGCCCTTGTTTCTTTTATTACCCCTGCTAGAGGGGGGAAATTGTTTTCAAGTTCAAAACATTTGTCTTTGGAACAAACCATTGGAACTCAACCTATCTGTAAGCAAGAGCTCTTGATCACTTCAAATAATTGGCTTTAGGAAGGGAGAGAAGCTTCACACCATAGCAGGGACTGCAAACAAGACCAGTTTTTTTGTTTTTGTTTTTGTTTTGTTTTTTGTTTTTTTCCTGCAAGAGGCAGCTAGGCAGCAGCTTTGCTGTGTAATGATCCCAGATGGACGACAGCCATAGTTCCCCTGACTCCAGATCACTGCCTGGACCACACACACACTAACTCTGTGAAGTTAGTGTGCATTCCCAGCACAGACAAGATAACAAGGCCACATGTACAAAGGGCAGTTGGCAGTGGGTCTCCCTTGCTTATCAGGGCGTCTGAGGCCACCGAATGCTTCATCCAAAAGCTCATTCCCACCCCTTTTTTGGAGGTGAATTTAGAGCTGAACATTTCATTAGCTTTTTGGGTGATTTCAAAATCAACAGTAGTTTCTCAGAAGCCAGAGTTATAAATTAACAAACCCAGAGAATGACTAAAAATGACAGCAACTGCAAATCAGACGTACCTGTTCATACAACTGAACAGAGACTAACGCATACAAATACTAAAGAAAGGTAAATTTTCAGTTCTTAACACATAAGGAAGCTAGATTAAGAGGTTACCAAAAACTGCTTTCTTCAAGTATTTTTAGAAGTGTTAACTGGCAGGCGTGGTGGCACCTGTTAATGATAGCACCTGAGAGGTAGAGTCAGGAGGGTCTTTGTGAGTTCAAAGCCAACCTGGTCTACGTAGTTAAGTTCCTGCTCAGTCAGGACTATATAGTGAGACCCTGTCTCAAAACAACAAGAAGTATTAACTGCAAGCAGTCAATGGTATAGAGCATACCTTTAATCCCAGCAGTCAGGAGGCAGAGCCAGGAGGATCTATGTTAAATTCCAGGACAGCCAGGGTTACATGGATAGACACATTCTCAGTATATTAGATAGATAGATAGATAGATAGATAGATAGATAGATAGATAGATAGATAGATAATAGATAGATAGATAGATAGATAGATAGATAGATAGATACATACATACATACATACATACATACATACATACATAGATACATAGATAGATGTATCAACTGCAGATCTAAAACATCTAAAAGAATCAGAAAACCATGAAGACCTGATCCATTGTTAGTTGAGAAGCCTCAAAAAAGCTGGAAAGTGGAAACTTCAGACAGAAGACAGACATCTCAGGTGTGAACTGACCCTCTCCTGGACAGAGGGAAGAGCCTGTTGACAAGACCTGGGAGCTTATGGCAGCTAGATTTGTTTGGGAATGAGGAAATGGCCTGGAAGAGTCTCCTTTTCCAGTACAGGGGATAAAATTATGTTTCAAATAAGGATATCAGGAAGGGTATTTCTGAGCAAAATGGCCCAAAGACTACATGCATTCAGAAAGGCAGTCAGTCCCGGGGCCATGAGGATAACACCTCATGGCCTCTAAGGTACCTCTTGCCAATTCGTTTCCCTGAGCAGAGGATGAGGGCTTTTCAAAGAAACAAGGAAACTTAACGACTCTCGTCAGGGGCCAGCTCCATGGTAGAGCATGTGCTTTGCCTGTGTGAAGCCCTGGGCTCATTTCCTAGCAACAAAATGAATGAGTGACACTGGAGAGTGAGAGTTTGTTTGCTAGGCTTGTGTTTTGAGGGCTGTAAATTGTTTTAATGTCTAAGATGTTTTGGCCTACCTATTACTGATTTCTAGTCTCTTCAGGGAATATTGATGACTGATGTCTTAGGCCACCATGTCCAAGGAACAGAGATGCTAATAGAGCCATTAAAACACAAAATGATTAAAGTCCGTTTGAGTAAAATTAACTGAACTTGTGCTATAATCCAAGAAAAGTAACCAGAAATCTCAAGAATGTCTTATAGAAGTCACTGGTTCTCCGTGGCTTTCATTTGTCATTATGACTTTTTTTAAGTCCTATAAGCATTGAGTCATATGGTTGTGCTGCCCTCTTAAGTCACACATGTTCTTTCTATGTGTGGTTGCATTTATTTATGTATAATTTTAAAAGAAGGAGGAGGAGGAGGAGGAGGAGGAGGAGGAGGAGGAGGAGGAGGAGGAGGAGGAGGAGAAGGAGAAGGAGAAGGAGAAGGAGAAGGAGAAGGAGAAGGAGAAGGAGAAGGAGAAGGAGAAGGAGAAGGAGAAGGAGAAGGAGAAGGAGAAGGAGAAGGAGAAGGAGAAGGAGAAGGAGAAGGAGAAGGAGAAGAAATTCCCTTTTGAGAGACATCTACAAAAACGTTTCTAAAGACACATCCTCTTAATGTCCCTGCTTAAATATTCAGTGGTTCTATTATATATTAAATATCCAGTGATATAGTATAGCACAATTAAACTTTGACACAGGTACTGTAACACCCAAAATTAACCTGTAAGCTAGTCCAAAGACCAGGTAGATTTAGGAAAAAAATGCCAAGTGAAAGTAAATGAGGTTCAGGTACAAAGTTTCCTACAGTTCCATTGGTCAAAGAGAGGAGCTGGGAGCACTCCATTTCCTGGTGCAACAGCAATGGTTGGCTGGAAACACAACCAGTAACCTGTTTAAACTGTAAGCGGCCACTGAACTTCAACAAACCATCTGCCACATCAAACTAATGTTGTTCAGTTGAGTTTCACTGCTTTTAGCCTTATTTCTTACTGAGTTTGCAAATTTGTTCCAGTTTCACAGAAGAGCTGTAAGCATCTGGGCTTAGCCCTGGCTTTCTGTTTGCCCTTAACTAATTTAAATTAATCTAAACTGTTAAGAGTAGAACAAAGGAAAACTGTTCCTCTCGTTCATATAAGCTTTGGAAATAACTTAATACATTAGCAGCGGTCACTTGGCTCCAACTGATGGAACTACTCATGATTATACATGTTGAATTAGTCTCACAGTTTAAAAAAAAAAAAAGAAAATAGTCCTTTTTTGTTCTTGTTATCTGGAGACTTGAAGGGATGCTTCTGGCCGTCTTTAAATAGCCACTACAGTTTCCTTCAAGTTTACCAGTGAAAGAAAATGGTCAGCTAAGAGTTAGCAAACATCTGAGAACAATATAGTGGACAGGAAAACCCAGTGCCCGGGAGAACAGGGGAGAGCCTGCGTTTGTGTGATAACGGGACTGTGGGAGCCAGCTGGACTGCCGCAGACCTAGAGGCACGGTAACAGATCTACAAAGCGGATACTAAAACCTACGACCTGTCTGCTGCCTTGCCCCCCAAAAAATAGGGCAGGAAAAGGAGGCTTGGTCTTGCATGGTCCCCAAATGCTTGTCTCCAGAGGCAGACTGAATGTAGAGATGTGTTCACCAAGTGAGGAAGATGAGTATTTACACAAACAGGCTGGAGTACAGCGAGTTACTCACTGTGCTTCCACAGGAGGAACTGTTCTGAGATGGAGACCCTGCCTTTTTTTTTTTTAATATGGTAGAACAGCCCTGAGATGTATCATATCTAAACATGTTCGAAGTTAACTTTTCAGGTGAAAAGTCAAATATAACCATGACCTCTGGTTTCCAAAAACCACAAAAGAATGTGAAATAATGTTCCATGTTGACATTTTTAATATAATGACATACCTTCATATTTTTTATCCTAAAAGATCACTTTATTTTCTTTATTCACTGCATAAGTATTTTAAAAATTGAAATTAAAAGAGAAAGTATTAATGTATCTCATTTTTCCCCTAAAAAAAAACAGGTACACCTGGGTTTGCAAGATGGCTCAGTGGGTAAAGACATTTGCTGAGCAATCTTGGGGTTCTGTCTCTAAAACCCATGTGAAGCTGGAAGGAGAGACCAGAAAAGCTGACCTCTGACCTCCACACATGTGTCCACATACACAGAACAAAATTTAAATTATTTAAGTTCTTGATCATTAAAAAAAAAAAAAAAACTGGGTACACCAGTTGAAATGATGCTTTTTGAACTTAATTTGACTTATCTTCCTGACTGCTACTTCCAAGCATCCTTTGCTGAGAGCATATATATATATATATATATATATATATATATATATATATATATGCTGAGACAAAACAATATCTCCTGTTTTCTTTTTTAAGTAAATGTGCAGTGTTAGGAGAAAAAAATAGAAGACCAAAGGAACCAGGAATTAGATCACTTAGCCAGAACAAAAAGAAATTCTTAATAAAAATCAGCTGTATTATGTCATTAAAATTTAATATATGAAGCTTTCTCATGTATATGAATCTGAAAGCCTTAGAAAAATATTTGTTAATAGGTGGGTAATCATCACTCGCCTTATTTACCTAAGAATTTTTCTTTAAATGATGAATAGGTCCAACTGTGAGCTACCTTCTTAAGAAAATATAGATGTTAATAGATTGAAGTTGAGGCAACTACGTGTTCTTCCTTGTTTGAATAGTACTCAATGACTGTTTTTTAGCCATCGGGGAAATAGCTTAATTTTATTCTAAACAGAGCCCTACTGAGAAAATAATACAAGACACTCTTTAGTTTGCCCGGGGATTTGAGAGCTGCGGAAGCTCATATGGGTTCCATGAATGAGAGAATCACACTCTTCCTTCCCACAGATAAGTTAAATTAGCTGCTCCCTAAATCAAAACATGGTCTGGTACAAAATGGGGTCTCCAAGAGGCACATTTCTGACATGTTCTTTATGAATGCACGCTCTCAACTCAGTGCGCTATTCATCTAGGCTTAGCAAATAAGCCCCTTACCTTTTCCCTCTCTGCAGAGACGTTTTCCTTCTCCCTTGTAATTTGTGGCGGCTTAGCAACTGATTAATGAGCCCTTGCTGGAAAAACCATTGATTTGACCATAAGTAATGCCTACGGAACTGTTCTGGTAAAAAAAAAAAAAAGAGTTCTGTAGAGAGCACCAAAGCCACCACAAAAGCCCCGCTTAGATTCAAAACAAGGAAACTCTGCCTCCAAACACAACCCACCCAACCCTGTTCTGCTTAAGACCTGAAGTGATATCACATTACCACCATAAACTACCTCCAGAGAAGGAAGGGTCTCTGTGAAGGTGTGGCTTTGTAGGGGGAGGTGTGTCTGTTGGAGGAAGTGTGCCAGGTGGGGGCGGGGCAGGGGAAGGTTGGGGGAGGACTTTGAGGTCTCCGAAGCTCAAGCCTGTCTAGCGGCTTACAATTCATTTCTGTTGCCTGCAGATCCTGATGTAGAACTCTCAGCTCCTTCTCCAAACACCATGTCTGCCTGCAGACCACCACGTTCCTCGGCATAATGATAATGGACTAAAACTTTTGAAACTGTAAGCCCCAATTAAATGTTTTCCGTGGTCTTGGAGCCTCTTCATCGCAATAAAAATCCAAACTAGGTCTCTATTCACACTATTCCCTAAATGTACATCCCACAAACATGTGTGAGTGGACAAACATCAGACCCTTGGCTTGTGCATGTATTTTTTTGCCTTGACGTTGGTTAATTTTAGACATAATTTTACAATGTGAGTTGAAATTGTGATGCCCTTGGCTTTTTCAGCTTAGTGAAATACTGTAACAATCTAATTTAGTTCTTTAAAACTCTGACAGAGAAATGGTTCCCTCAATCCTGTGAATTTTTAGAGGTAGGATTTCCCACTATGTTCACAGAAACATAGACACTATGACCTAAGAAATGATAGTATTCAGAGGATTTTATTTTTAAGAGATTGTCCCAAACAGACGTAAAGTTTAAACTTTTCAGATTTGAACAATATAAAGAGATAGAATTCTCAGAACGCAAAGCAATACCAGTTTACGGCTCTAATCGGTGGCATGAACCTGGGAGAGAGCAGTGTCCAAAAAATGAGGTAGACCAAAGTCTCATATAATTGCCAACTTTATTCAGAGCATCGGGCAATTTATACCCCGAGAGACAAGAAGAACCACCTGTTCAATCACAAGGATAAGCTATTTTGCCCAATGTGGTAAAAATATTTTTTTCCATAGAAGTATGTGAATAACAAGAGCTGAAGTAAGCTCACTCTGTCTGCTACACCTTAGAGGATCACAAAGATACATTCCAAGAACAATTCTGTGTTGTTGAGAAGCAGAGATCACAAGACTCTAGTTTTCTCACCAAGTCTCAGAATCTCCTCATACAGCTCCGTTCATAAATGGTGTTCTGACAATACCTTTATTCTGCAGCCTCCCTGGGATTAAAAGACAGCAAATACAACTTCTTATCATGCAAAGTTCAATGGGACACTCCCCTTGCACGTGGAGGGAATAAACCATAAAGTTGCTTCAAGCATGCACTCATTCAAGTGGGCTCATCTGCCTCATTTTACTCTTTGGTTTGATAATGCTATTAATTAAAATGCTACATGCCCAGCTTGGAAATGTGTGGGCTTTTAATGGTTCCCATTTTGGAAACAAGTCAATATGTTGTAGAGACAGAGCTCATTAATGATAAACAGTCAACAGTAAATTACATTGACTTCGCCCAAATCCGGCTCATCCTCTGAGACCACAGTGAAATCCTGGCTTCTCCATGAAGAGTCTTGCAGACACGCCAGTCTGAAGGGCATCTCGGTGTTCCCACCATCAGGGAACCAGTTGCCGAGAGCCCCAGAGCATCATGACAGTGGCCTTGAGATTACTTCCTACATCGAATGATAGTTTACTTCTTTGTCCCTACATCCAACTCACAAAGAAAGTCTTCCCTGGCAGGAACCTCCACCCACAATTCATTGTTTCCCGTTTGCAAACATTTTCCTTCTTTCAAAACATAGTTTTACTACAGTGTGACATAAAACGGGAAAAGACACAGTAAGGCACCTTAACTAACCCTTTCCTTCGAGGAGTTTATTCAGTATAAAACTAAGTAAAAGAATATGTCAGGGGGTCTCTGAGAGAAATCAACAGCAGAGGTGTAAAGAGGCCAGTTAAATAATAGGATGCCTATAAATACCCATGGCCACAAACTGATACTTTCTGTAACATTTATGAAAAAAATGTTTATTATAATTGAATTTTTTTTTTACTTCCACATACCTGCATGAGGGAGATATGTGCAGCAATTTCCATTGTTCCAATCCATAAATACTTGGCAAGCATCTGAAAATGTGTCACCACCGAGCTTACCATCAGGGGTACAGGATGGACAAGGCACATGTGGTCCCAGCTGACGTCATGTGCACACCTGTAGGAGTGTGTATTAGCAAGCAGCTGCAAACTGGGCTAAGTGTCCTGAAAATTACCCATGGGGAGCTAAAATAGAAAACAGTAGGAAAGAAATTACTTTAGTCAAAGCTGGCCAGGCGCCTCTCTGAGAAGCCAGCTACCAAAACTTGTGTACCACAGTCATGAAGCAACAAAAGACAAATACAAATCTTTAGAAATGCGACTCTGATATGTACGGAAGCAAGTGGTTCAGAAGGGACAACGTGGGATATCTTTCATGGTGCTGGGATCAAACCCAGGGCCCTCTTCAGGCATTCTGCCATTTTGTTCCTTTGAGATGGGGTCTCACTGTGTATTCTAAGTTCACCACCAACTCCCATATTCTCTGGTCTTTGCTTCCCAAGTGCTAAGATTACAGGCATGTGTCACTGTGCCTGGTGCCATGCAGTGACTACATGACAGCAGAAAACTATCTTACTCCTAGACAGATTTCCTGTGTGCTCAAGGTTATAAAAGCAAAGAGGTAAGGGACCAATCCTGGCGTTGGCAATCGTATCCCTAACGAGCACTTTTACACAGAATGCTGGGTAGAGATCTCTGTGGATGCTTACACATTCTAACCTTTCCTCTGTGTGTACATGTGTGAGCTGCACTAACCACACACTGATACTATTACTTGAAGCCGATTTTCCTTTTATTCACCCATCAATTGTCAAAATGAACTGTGAGTACCACATTCTCCTTTGGTTAATTTTTAATATATTGAAATGGTAGCATTCTGGTGAGTGTTGTAGTAAATATGTAATCTCAATGGGGGATTTCTTATTCTATGTAATCTCAATGGGGGATTTCTTATTCTATGTAATCTCAATGGGGGATTTCTTATTCTATGTAATCTCAATGGGGGATTTCTTATTCTATCAGTTCTCAGATAAAAGACACAAACCCTTTATATCTATAATAAGCCTTTAAAGCATTAGAGCTGGCAGATATCAACACTCTACGGCTACTTTGTCTACTTCCCTGACCCCACCCCCACTCTCAACCCCTACCCAGATATGGCTTGCCATGTTTCACCTGGGCTGCCCTTATTCCAAATGGCCAGCCCTCACGGTCAATTCTCACAATCCCTTACCCCATAGCCCATGGCATTTTCTCCTCTTTCCTCTTCTTCTTCTCCTCCTCTTCCTCTTCCTCCTCTTCCTCCTCTTCCTCCTCCTCCTTCTCCTCCTCCTTTTCCTCTTCCTCCTCCTTCTTCTTCTTCTCCTTCTTCTTCCTCTCTCTCTCTCTCTCTCTCTGTCTCTCTCTCTCTCCTTCTCAGACCCCAAACCTGGGAACCAAAACCTTACCTACCTGTCTTCTGCCCAGCTATAGACTGTTGGCATCTTTACACAACCAATAGTTTTAAATTAAGAAGCAAGGTCATATAACATCCTTTGGTTTTAAATCAAGAAGCAAGGTCATATAGCATCATTTAGTGTATGTGAGAATTCTTATGTTCCTGAGGCAACCAGGGCCAGTATTTAGCGTTACAACGCACAGCAACAGGCCAAACCCCAACAGGTGAGTAAGTAGATAGTCCTTACAGAAGCTCTGCCTTTCCTGTTTGTCACTCAGCTGGAACCACCCACCCCTTCCTCTCTGTAAGCTATGAGCGCCTAGATCTTTCCTTCCAAAGCCTCTAGACCAATAGCCAACCAAGTTCTTCTGAAGTATTCCACCCACTATACATAGGATCTCTATTGGTGGCCCTGGCCTTCCAAATCAGTCCCCTACCATCCTCACATTATGCCCATTCACCACCTTTACCCTAGAGGTGCCCTGTGGGGAACCTATGTCACAAACACAGCCTTAGCTATAGGTAATGGTCATCAACCAATTAATAAACAACACACATATGCATATGCGCGTGCACACACACACACAGCTAAAAGTGACAGGTCACCTAGATGCAGTTGTGGCATGACTATTATGGATGTACCCAACCACCCTGATTAGATTTGAAGCCTACTCCACAGAAGAGAACCCATAAACCTCTCCAAACTTATGCCTTGTGGGGTTATGGACCCTAAGATGGATACAGTTACTGGTGTTTAGCTAAATATATGTAATATCAAACTGCCTCCTAAATATCTGTTTATATCTTTACAGAAGGGTAGCTAGTAATGCTAGTCAAAGAAGCCGCTCTTCGCAGTAGACAGCAGTGAAGGCAGAGACTCATGGCTGCCTAAGATGCAGAGAAAAGGTGATGGATGAGAACTCATTGCTAAAGAAGTCAACTATGTCATCCCCTTCTTAAGGCTCAGGAAACAATACAGAAGAGGGGATAGAAATCTTGCAGTAGATGAAAGACAAGGGACAGGCAGTGAAAGCCTATTCTTTATATATCACACAACCAATGTGATCGTGAACTCATAGTGTCTGTGGTTACTTTTGCTTGACTAGCACAGGACAGGCTCTCTCAACAGTCAGTCACAAATGGGGCAAGGGCAGACAGGACCATACAGTTTACTGATAAACTATTAGCTGCTGATGGACTCAGGGAGAGAGGAAGCCATTGGTTTTGTTTTTGTTTTTGTTTTTGTTTTTGGTATGTGTCCACTAGCATAATCACCAGGCTGTAACAGATAGTTCTAATCCTGTGAGACATAGATGGCCCAGGTCAAACACAGGGCAAAATGAACAAAAAGACATGAATGTGAGAAAGAGATTAGTAAGGGAAAGAGCAGCAGAGATGAGAGAGGGCAGAAGTGAAAGCTATCACAATGTATTATATATAAGAATGAAATTATCAAAGACAAATTTAATTTATGAAAAGCATTCAAAAATTGATGATCAGATGATGGAAGTTACATAAAATATCAACTGTGGAAAGAAATATCAACTGTGAAAATGGTTGAAATCTAAACAAATCTTAGTAAAAGAAAAAGAAAAAATTCAGCTAGATGCAAGCTCAGGCATATATAATAATTACATATCCAGAAAATAGAAATTCCAGATTTCTGGACCCGTCTGCCTGGATCAGGACCTTTCAAGGGTGTGCCTTACATCAATGGCTTTAACAAGCTTCTGTTTGATCCCTATGCACAGTAGATTTTTGGAATCTGCTCTGACCAATCTACTGCAGTAGCAAACCTTGGTTAGTTGCTAGAGACCTGCTGCCCAATCATCCCACCTCCACCAGATTATTTTACTGCCGGCTCTAGCTACCAAAAGTTTAGAGCAGTGGCTCCTAATGCTGGGACACATTAATGCAGTTCCTCATGCTATGGTGACCCCAACCATAAAATTATGCTTCTTGCTACTTCGTAACAGTAATTCTGCTACTGTTAGGAATTGCATCTGTATTTTCCTATGGTCTTAGACACCCCTGTGAAAGGGTCGCTCCACCCCCAAGGAGTCACAACAAGGAGTTGTTGAGAACCACTGGTTTACAGGAATCTGGGGAAAGGAAAGCAAACTGTACCAGAAAAAAAAAATTGGTGATCAATGAACAGAGAACAGTGGCCCATTGTAATCCCAGCATTGGGAAGTTGAAACAGGAAGAGACCAAGACCAAGGCTTAGCTACAGGGTGAGACTCTGCCTCAAAAAGTAAAATAAAATAGAAAATAAATAGATGAATATAATGTTAAGTAAAATATAAACCAGTCTTTTTCCTAGGCCAAGGTGAAATAGTGCTGTCTCGAACATTTTACAGTTAAACGAGTTTAACAAACTTTTAAAAGTTTGTGCTGTTTTTTTCTTCATGGCTAAGAGGTATGAAATATTACCTTTGAAGTGTACTTTTCTTGAGTCCCTGTGGCTATTTATTATTCAAGATAACATCACATAGAACAAATGGAAAGGAGCTGATTGTGAAAACTTATCCGTGAGAATCCTACTGGGAAGAAAAAAAATCCATGTCAAGGAAAACAAGAAGAGTTGAGAGTTCATGGAGAATCAGCTAAAATAATGTTTGGAGCAAAATTTATCAGCAGGTAATAAAAGTTTACAGCCATGTGCAATACTAGAAATAAATGGAAAGACTCAATATGAGTATGCCTTTTTTTTTCTGCACACCAAGATAAGCTACCTAGAGATGTAGAAATATGCCATATGATCTCTTCCCCCAAAACGTTTGGCACCAAATTCTTGATCCTTAACACAACTATCTGTGAAATCAAGTGTAACCTCCAGGTCCTTTGCTAGAAGTGTAACACAGCACAACTACAAGCGCAGTCAACTATCCTCAAAAACACCCCCCCCTGAAAGACGACAATCAACTAAGTCATCAGTCAGCGCCTGGTACGTGCCCAGTACTCTGCTGTGTTTTATGCAGCGAAGGAGAGTATCAACCCATGTGAAACAAGGAGCGGGATAGTGGAAGTCCAGTGTTCTGTCCCTCCTGGAATCCATTTTCCATACTGGTTTTCTTTGGGGGGAAATGCGTCTTTCACATACTCTCAACTCATTGGTTTGGATAAACTGGGTCCTACCTTCAGTCCAGAAGAAGGACCAATCACTTGGATCTGTCAGAGCATCCAGCCATGACCACCATAATGGGTATGGGTGGGCATAACATGGAACATCCAAGCCGACCCAACAGGAGTTAATGCCAGTGTGCTGCAGTAGTTAGGGTGAGCTCTGGAGCAGATGACCTACATTGAAATGTGGCTCCACTCACTACCAGATGTAAGAACTTGGCAAGTTATCTATCCTCTGATGGTTCTAGGTCAAGGAAGATCATTCCTGGCCTGAAGCCCATAAGATGGCTTAATATGATAAATATAAAATGCTTAAAATCATAACTTATGCCTATTAAATATTAGTTGATGAATGCTAATGGGCTGTGTTGGAGGAAATTTGGAGAGTGTCTTTCTGACATGGACATCTTGCTAACACATGGCAAGAGCCTGAATTAAGTCAGACTGGAGGGAAACAGAACGGAGAGATTAGAGGAGAGGGAGCCTTGCCCCAGTAGTTAAGCTGGGGATCTAGATGTGGCCCACGCCATCGGCACTCTGCAGCTTTTCTGCTATGTCACATCAGCCAACAGATACTTTCTTGCTGTGTAGGTTAAACTTGCTTCCTATCTCTTACTAAATCCAGGCAGCAACTCCAGGTAGTAATGAGTATTAAATGGGTGTCATATGCATGGAGTGTATTCAGAACCACGCCAGCCCAGTGTCTGTAAGGACGGGGAGGCCATGCACCTCCAACTCTCCAACTCTGACAGCTCCAACAGCTAGATTAGAAATATCTAGGAAAAAATTCAGATATACTTCCCCAGAAGCAGTATTTTTTTTCATCAAAGTCACCTTCTAGACTTTTTTTTAAGTGCCATTTCAAAGACTTTTAGAAAGAAAAAAAAAAAAATCACCCCTCCCAAGAGCTGGGGTCTGGAACACAACGTATCCTTTGCCTGGATAGAAAAATTAATTCCCAAACCAGCAAAAGTGACTCCCAGACAAAGTGAAGAAAAGCCTTTGGTTTTATATCTGATAATCACGTCAACTCAACTGGATGTGCAGGCATCTTTAGAGGGGATAACTTCAAAGAGATTCCTTTCAGGAAATTAGAAGGCACAGTAACCATTGCCTTATCCGGAAGTTTCCACGCAGGGTTCTATGGGACCCTTTAGCCCTGAGTCAGGGAGCTGGCCTGAATAACTTCATCTGGAAATTACTTCTATTTACTGCGATTCCCCGTCTAGAGCTTCTGGGGAAGAAAGCCATGGAACACCGCCCGCACCCTTGCTTTTTTTTTTTTTTTTTTTTTTTCCCAACCACTCAGTTTTTCCACTTCTAGAGCTTTCTTTGAAGAAATCCATCTATCTCTCTTTTTTTTTCCAAGTTGAACAGAAAAGAGAATTCATCTTTTCACAAGGCGGCATGGTGCAGGTTGTGTACAGCTTGACAATGCATCGTTTCCTATTTGAGAATCCAAAGCTAGTGAGAGCATTTTGTGAACAAAGGCCGTTGGCACCCTTCGAGTATTCAGGATGCAAAGGGGGGCGGCAATGTAGAGGCGGCCTCACTTCTCCCAAATTGCTCCCATTTTTTTCCACCCTGAACATTCAGCAGAGGCACCCTCATTTAGAAAGTTCATTACAGTTTTATTACCTTAAAATTACCCAACAACCATAAAGGAAATATTGAAAATGGAAATGTCCACTGTGTTAACTCTCAAGGTTAGTATCTGTTACCAAATTCACCCTTCATTTCATTAAGGTTGCAATATCGAGATTGCAGATTTGCTAAATAAAAGAAAGAAATTAAGAGCTAAAAATATCCAGAAAACACTCTTTAAAAAAAAAAATGTGAGTGTGTGTGTGTGTGCGCATATGTGCACATGGAGAGGCCAGAAAGCAATGCTAGGTGCTGTCTCCAAGGCAATGTTAGGTGCTATCGCCAAAGGCCTGTCCCCCCACCCCCCACCACTAACCCCCTATCCCACCACCCTGTCTCTCACTTAAGCTAGAGCTCACTACTAGCTAGCCAGCGCTCCCAGGATCTGTCTCTGCCCTCACAGAAAACATTTTAAAAATTAAGCCATCTTCTGAGCTCTAAAAACACCTTTCTGACAAGAGAGTGTAAAAAAGAAAAATCTATAAGAAACATTAATCATCAGGATTTCACAAAAAGAAAAGGAGGGAGAGAGAGAGAGAGAGAGAGAGAGAGAGAGAGAGAGAGAGAGAGAGCAGGCCCACAGACATACCCCACACTCTACCTAACACAATAGAACTGCTGAAGCTTCCCCAGCCCCTCTCCCAGCCCCTCCCCCAGCCAAGCTCAAACATGATTATTCAATCAGTCATGGATATCATTGAAGTGATGGATGTCAGCTGCTCATGTCTAGCATTAATGTGAAAATCTGATCAACCCTCCGTAAGAATTACCTTTCTTTTTTTTATTTTTTTTTCACTATTGCTCTAATAGATGCAGGTCATGGCAAATTCCCTTCTCATGGCCTTGCTGAGTATTTAGTCAATCAGGGAAAGAGTCAGAAAGGCAGCTGGGGAGAGGCCTGTGCTATCCGTAAATGACTGTGTAACAGACTTTTCCTGGGAAGATGCAACACACACACATACACACACACACACACACACACACACACACACACACACTCCTCTACTTGTCCCAGAAAGGAAACTCATGATAGAGCAAAGAATTGCACCAAAGTTCACCTTGGTGAACCAGTGAGTTTTTATTGGGGTAACTAGCAGGATCATGGGTGAGGGATCCCTCACAAGAACAAAGATGACTCAAAAAACACTACTACATTGCAAAAGGTTCACCTCAATCCAGGTCACCACTCACCAAAGGTGCTACCTTGTAGCTCTCTGTACAATTTGCAGACAGCTCAACATTCTGAACAACCTCTTCTCTACAGTTGGAATAGTCTAAGACTCCTCCCCCAGCAGCTTCTTCTATAAAGCTGAGTAAAAGCCTTCTAGAATCTTCTATGTTTCCATTTTCCAGACATGTGACCTCTTGTTTACCTCCCGAGTCTCCTGGTCTTTCCCCTCTCTCCTGGAAGGAATGTTTCATTTGAAGAAAGTCACCGTATGATGTAAGATATGACAGATATAGAGCCCAAAGACCCTGCTGTCCTGAGATCCTCTTGTAAGAATGTTCCTCTCAACCTTAAGTAGCTCATGCCTGGCAAAGGTGGTGCCTTAGGCACAGACAGCCTAAGGCTAGTGCCTGACTGTCTCTTGGCCTGGGACCAAGAGCATTTGCAGTTTAGGATAAATCCATCTCAGACTAAAAGTGCTATGAATATAGAGCAGTGATTAGGCAGGATTTAAGGAAAAAGAAGTGGCCCTTTCTTGCCAGATGTAACTAGTTTATTACTGCTAAATTAAGCCAAAAATAAAAGCCCCGTGCATTCACCACTGATCCTAGGCAGATGCTTTCAATATCCTTCCCCTTACCCTGTTGAGACCTCTTAAGGCTGCCAGGTTCCTTTAGTTGACACTGGCCCAGTAAATCTCAAGCCCATCAAAACCAATGTCCTCCCTGATCATAAATATGTTCCTTTTATTGTCATGAAGAAAAGTCCATAGATAGCACATCCTACTAGAAAGAATTTAAAAATAAAATAAAATAAAAACCTGTAAGGACTCAATTGAAATATCAAAGCGAAATACAATACAAGTAACATTTAGAACCTCTGGTTTCAGGGGTACTAGAAAATACCTATAGCGTTCAGGAGTTGCCTCAGTCTACACTGTAGACTCTTCAGGATCACTGATAATACACTTGTATGTCAGATCCCACAAGACAGGGTTTCTGTGTGTAGCCCTGGCTGTTCCAGAACTCGCTCTGTAGACCAGGCTGGCCTTGAGTTCCAGAGAGAGCAAAATGCAGTCTTAAACTGTTTATATAACGGTTTCATGAAAATCGGAGTGTGTGTTAAATTATAACAAAGAACTCTTGGCCTTTAGATGTAAAACAGCAGTTGGGTTTTAGACTCAGATAATTACAAACATGCTTTTCACCTACACAAAGTTCAGGACATTTCAGTTGTTCAGGGAAATGGAATGTAGGCTCACCTCACACTGTTAGGTTGTGTGTCAACTTTCCTTTCACTAACAAAATATCTGGGCTAATTAACTGATATGTAGTAAAGGCTTACTTAGGCTGGTAGATTGGGTCTATCGTTTTGCTCAATGGCTTCTCGACCCTGTTGCACTAAGCTTGCAACAGCATAGCAATATGATTACTAGAACACACAGCAAAGGAAGCTATTCACCTCAAGATAGCTGGGAAATAGAGGGAGAGGGGTTTTCTATATGAGCTTTACGATAACACTCCAAAGACCTAACTCCTTTTTCCTGGTCCCTACCTCCTAATGGGTCCACTATCTCCCAAGACACTACAGGCCAGAGAGAAAGCCTGAAGGACAAATAAGATGTAGACTATATATAACACTATATTAGCCCAGTGTATCTCAGATTTTACTCATTGCTTCCTGGAGTCCAGCGAGACAGAGAGCTCATACACACAAACTTACGTCAAACATGTTCACCAATGTCAGCAGTAAAGGATAACAGAGGTTTGGGAATCATGATGAAGAAGACCCCCAAAGCTCAGGAGAACTGCATGGGACACATGCCCAACCTGTGCTGCAGGTGGGGGACACTGGTAAGCAGCCCACCACACATTTTATACCCCAGAGTGACATGTCATCCTGGGATAAAGTATTGAAGTATATCCTATTTCTTTTCTAGGAGTGACTGGTACACAGCCCAAGCTATTTGGGCCAGCTCCTCAGGACACCAAATTACCAGTACATTCTATCTGGGTCAATCCAAGAGGACCTGGAAAACTGTTCTACAATCAGGAGATATGTTTTTTTTCTTCTATCAGACAAACCCCAGTATCCAGGGGATATGTAGCATCCCTGGCCTTTGCTTATTACTGGGAATTCCAATCCCTTCTTTCTCAAACACAATGTCCAAAACTCCTTCCAGGCATCAAGCCAGTCCATGGAGCACACTGTGCTGGTCTCAGCTTGGTTTCCTAGCAAACTTATCTTCATTAAGAACATTAGCCGGGCATGGTGGTACACGCCTTTAATCCCAGCACTTGGGAGGCAGAGGCAGGTGGATTTCTGAGTTCAAGGCCAGCCTGGTCTACAAAGTGAGTTCCAGGACAGCCAGGGCTACACAGAGAAACTCTGTCTCAAAAAACAAAACAAAACAAACAAAAAACCAATGGATTATCTATTTCTACAAGTAGGCAGAAACATCAATCTCTTTATTTAAAATTCTTATTTAAAATAAGAAAGTGACCCTCAGAATGGGTGACGCCATACAGCTAATCAGTGACATATTGGTGCCATATTGGTAGGTCTTCTGAATCTTTTCTAAGTCCTACATCCAACCCTGAGTTTAATCTCAAAATTAAAATTGTTCTCATACTCATGGTAAGCAGGTTTTTTGTAACCATGTATCCAAATACCAGAGGTGGGAAACACTCATTTATTTTGGTATACAGTTTCACAGATTTCTGGGCCAGTGGTAAAGTGATACATTGTAATAAGGAGTGCATAGTATGAGAGAAGCATCTAAACTTATAGTATCCAAGGAGCAGAAAAAGAGAGAGGAAGGAAGCAAAGCAAGAGATCACCTTAAGGACACATTCTAGACAACCTACTTCCTCTAGCTAGACCCGACCTCCCAAAGTTCCCAGTACTGCCCAAAGAACCACCACCAGCTAAGGTCTTCGTCTTTACACATGAGCTTTCAATGGACATCTCATATTCAAACCATAATACCACTTCAAAGAATTGCTTCACTAAGTTTTCAAAAGTTTTATTACCTTTCTTCCTTTTTCCTCTACAGATGATATATGGGTGAAAAGTCATATGTGGTACTTGACACAAAAACATTCAATAACAAGCATCAGTTTTCTTTCTCTTAGCAACATGGGGGTGAGGGGGCGTGGTTCACTATGTGCCTTAGTCACTGTTCAATTGCTATACAGAGACACCATGACCAAGGCAACTCTTATAACAAGAAAGCATTTAATTGAGGGCTTGCTTAAAGTTTTGAAGGGTTAATCTGTGGTTATCACAGCAGAAAGCAGACAGTCATGGCACCGAGCTTTACATCTTGATCCACAATCCACAGTCAGAGAGAGAAAGTCTGGGCATGGCTTGAGTGTTTGAAACCTCGAAGCCTACCATCAGTTACACACCTCCTCCAGCAAGACCACACCTGCTAATCCTTCCCAAACAGTTCTGCTAACTAGTGACCAATCATTCAAACATATGAGCCTATGGGGGCCATTCTCATTCAAAACACCACACCCTAGAACTATGGTTAATTTCTGTCTATGTGACATACCAGGGTCATCTGAGAAGAGAAAACTTCAGCTCAGGAGCTGCCTCCATCAGTTTGTCCTGTAGGCAGTAAATGGAGACATTTTCTTAATTCATAATTGATTTGGGAGGACCAAGCCCATGAGGAGCAGTACCATTCCTGGGATGAAGGCTTGTATAAGAAATCAAGTTAAGCACACCAGTAGGCAACAACCCTCCACAGTCTTTGCTTTGGTTCCTGATTCTAGGTTCCTGCCTCAGCTTCTTAGATTATGTACTGTAATTTGTAAGCCAAATAAATCGCCTCCCCCATGTGTTGGTGTTGGCCATTGTTTTAATCACAACAGAGAAGCAAGCTGGGACAGGGACCGTCAAACCCTGTCTTAGAGCTTTGTGAGGTCTCCTGCTGCTGCAACACTTGGAAATCTTCAAAACAGTCACATGAACTTGGTGCCATTGGCCTTCTCACAAATCAGCAAATGAGGCCCTCAGAAGTTACGATGTTGGCCCAGGATAGCATAGTTAGCAGGTGGAAAGTCTGAAATGTCACCAAGTCCCCTTTCCTACATTCCATATCCTATCTATCATCCTGTCTTATGCTCTCTCTAGAAGTAATATTTTTGCCCCCTTCATCTACTTTTTCTATGTTAGTTGATGTTCTGTTTATTCACTTCTTGGTCAAACCAGGAAAACAATTAATACTCCAGTATGTCTACAAATTAAAAGATGTTTGGTTTGATCTTGTTCAGACAGAGTCTTACAGTATACCCCGAGCTAACCTCTAATTAGAGATCCTCCAGCTTTAGCCTCCCACTCCTGGTATGATGGTTTGAATAGGTTTGACCTCCAGAGAATCATGTGTTTGAATGCTTGGGCCCAGAGAGTGGCACTTATTAGTAGGTGTGACCTTGCTGGATGAAGTAACTAATCACTCGGGACAAGGAAGTAGAGTCAAGGAGAAAACAACAGCTGGTGGTCCACTCTTCAGAGGTAACCTTACATTTGTCACAGGAAGTAGTAAAGATGGCAGCATGTTCACTATGGTAATCAGCAAGATTGACGGAAGAAATGGATACCAGAATATCCATAGACACGTACAAATACAGAAGTCTAAAAATACAGATGTTAATAAGATACAAATTTTAAAAATGCACTCACTTTCCAATTATCCTCTATTTCAAAATCTTTAAAAACTAGAGGTTAGATTTAAGGGTGATCCAAGTAAAGCCATCTATGAAGCCTTAAGTGCCTCTGAGATGGCAGTCTGTGACCTAGAACTTCCAACTGTCCCATAAGCAGGGGTCTGGACTGGCTCTGATCATATCCACTCCCTCCTATACTCTCAACACACTAAATAATATGTAGAAAAAGAAAGAGACAGGAAGGAGGAAGAGGAGGGGGAGGGGAAGGAGGAGGAGGAGAAAAAAGAGGAGAAAGAAGAGGAGGAAGAGGAGGAGGATAAAGAAGAGGAGAAGAACAGGGTTGAACAAGACTGCAGATTCCATGGGCCTCAAGAAAAATCTAGAACAAGATCTTTCTGGAGTGGCCTGAGGCATTGAAACTAACAAATCATTTTTTGGAAAGTACCTGCAAATTCCTCTGGATGAAATCGTGCTAAGAATGCCAAGCAATTTCTGATGCATTGATAAGAAAGCCCCCCAAAATACTGATTGATTGGTCAAAAGCTTACAACCCACTTCCATGCAAAAACACCATCCAAAGTTACTCTCAGCCAATGAATAAACAAGCCAACTTGATCAAGTATATTTTTCATTTATGATCTAACTGCTTGGGTATTACATAGTCAGGGCTATGGGCCATTTCAACCTTGCAAACGTGTTCATTAAGTATTCTTATTCAAGGGCAGAATCTGACTGTGCCTACACAGCTCATAAATATTAATACCTGGACCATACTTTCCCTCATATCTTCTCCCCTGTAGATATAACTAAACAACTAATGGGAACACGTAACAGTTGGTAATTACTTTTTGTTTATAAAAGAAAGGTATAAATTCAGGTACTTGTGCCTGAAGCAATAATCTAATTTATATTTGCAAACCTATATCTTATAGTAGCACATGTTTATGCAAAAAGCATGCTTACACTTGCATTAAACAATTTCAAATGACTTGGTTGCCACCTTGAAAGATAAATTGGCATATAAAATACCCCAAGGGTGAAGGGAGCGAGAAACTGTCCATAGGTATTTTTCCCTTCCAATTGTCCTTTTTATAATAAATTACAGTCCTTTATTTACCTCATCTCCTAGAGATACTGCTGTGACAGTAAGTGTGTAACTTGTCCTTGACATGTATATCCAACCTAGCGATGCTCTTTGGGCAATAAAGAAGACTCAGGATATTCCTCGGGGTAATTTGGTGGCTCTCATTTGCAAGTCAGATTCACCTTCCAAAGCTTCAACGGATGCTGTATTTAGATGCATGCATCCTATACACCCCTGGTAGTTTCATTTACAATGGATGGAGGCTGTGCACTTGCCTCTTTCTTCTTCTCCTCCGTTAACCCCACCCACCCCACCAACTTTTCAAAGTTATATTTATAGATAGGCATACATTTAGTTTATAAGGAAACCAATATAATACCTCCACATCTTTAATAACTTACAAAAATATATGCCTAACAAAAGACCACATCTCAGCCAGTGAGTTTATTCTCAGCGGTCAACAAGAACACTGTGAGTACATATTCCCCTCCCAACAGCTTGAGCCTGGATGATTTCCCAAGCTGGACCACAATCAAAATGAGATCATTCTTAAAGTTCACTCCTTCTATAAGCATTATGCTCTCCCCCCCCCCCAAGAAATAATTTTTTGTCTTCAATTACTGCCACAGCCATGACTTTATACACAAGAACACATTGTTCATAGCTCTGAGGGCTAAGAAGAGGCCCAAGTGGTAGAATATTTGCTGTCTGATAAGGGACAGTTTCTGGTTCATAGATAGTATCATTGTGTGGCTGCCACTCAGCTATCAGGGGAGACAAGCTGGTTCTCTGGGAGCTAGGGATATAGCTCAGTGAGTAGCATGCCTGCCTATCATATAAGATACTCTGGGTTCCACCTCCAGTACCATATAAATCGGGGTGGTGGCTCAGGCTTGTAATCCCAGCATTCAAGAGAGGAAGACAGGAAGAAGATCAGAAGTTCAATGCCATCCACGGCTACACAGTGAGTTAGTTCTCTGGAGCCTCTCTGTTAGAGCACTATGCCAGTCACAAGCCCCTGCCTCCTAATATCAAAACCCTCATACAGACATAATGCAAAGGGAGGGTTGCAATCTACGAATTTAAGGAGGGCACATGCATTCAAATCATAACAACCTTTTCCCTCAATTTCCCTTCCCTGCAATCTTATGCTTTTGTGTTTTCCTCCTTCCAAACCTCAGTCACCCCCATCCTCAGGTCTCCTTTGAATCAAGTGCCTCTGCATCAGCCCAGTGAGCATGCCCACTGTGGGCTAAGCAGCTCCTTGGACATCTCTGCATTGACTGTCACGTATTAGGAGAGAATTAGAGTGGCCAGAACTGCACACTCTGCTCAGAAAATCGTCAGCCTCACTTTGCAGCCCCACTTCCCACTGCAATCATCTTGACAGGACACAGCCACACACACATTACCTCCTCATCCATGGTAGTTACTACTTCCCATTCCTTGGGGCATCTGGGATGCTAGCCATGAGTGATGGACAATTGTCTGCGAGCAAGCACCACGAAAAGCCCTTTCTTCCTACTGACCCAAGAGCCATGGTGGTGAGGACCAAAAGCAACAGAGAAAAGGCACACACACAAATACTAAGCTATAGCAAGCTAAAGTAAGTGGGCATGTGTCCATTATAAACGATAGCAACTTTAAATAAGTCTCAGCAATTGTGGATGGTGGGTGGTGGCATCAGAAACACAAAAACAAACAAACAAACACAACCAAAAAAAATCAACTAAAAAGTGGTTAAACCCCTGTTTGATTTGTGTTTAAGAAAAAAAGTTACTCATGTATTTATTAAGAGCAAATGGACCACAACAATAAAGAAGAAGAAAAGTGGGGACTCATACGTACCCCAAGAGCAGAACAAAAGGATCACTGATGTGGATGTTGGAATTGTTAAGGAAAAACAGGGAACTGTTAAGAGCAAACATGAGGTATAAGAGGGATTCTTGCAAAACACAGGCCAGGGTATCCAGAGGGGTAGTGAGAGATGAGAAACTAGATTAACTAGATCAGACATGGTTGTGGTCTGGTACCAGTGTGTGTGTGTGTGTGTGTGTGTGTGTGTGTGTGTGTGTGTGTGTGTGTGTGTGTGTGTGTGTGTGTGTGTGTGTGTGTGTGTGTGTGTGTGTGTGTGTGTGTGTGTGTGTGTGTGTGTGTGATTTGGGCTGAGCATAGAGGTCTTCTTGCTCTTGAGAACAAGGACAGCCTACCACAAACATTTTAAAGAAGGCTGGCTACAGCTGAGTTGGAAAAAAGACATTTGTCAATAGTCACCCCATTCTTCTTACAGAATTTCTCTCCAAAACTCTTCTTCTCTGCTCAAAATTTGGGAAGCTTTGTTCTTTGTTTCCTGAGAAAGTAAGAAGCACTGTTTTGCTTTGAAATAGGATGGAGACAATAATGTTGATGACAAACCTCTCCTGGCGAGGAAGCATTTCTGCGTCTGCGATGCATTTTAGATGGGTGACCTCCTATCTGCAATGTCTCCAAAGCACAGCACTGCAAAAAAGAAACTTAGCACTGAGAGCCAAGGGGTTAATATTACTGTTCCAGGGCCGCCCTCTAAACAACACAATCAGTCAACTGTTTTTCCTGCCTCTCCAGCGAGAACACATGTTCCAGCTTACTCCACACTGCTCCAGCTATTGCAAATGCATCGCAGGAAAGGGCTTTCCTATGAAAGTATCTGAGACTATTTAAAGTAACTGCAAACATATGCAGACTTGCTTTTGTTACATTTTCTCCCATTGTTACCGGGACCACGTCTGTCTGTTCCCCACTGTTTCTCCCCTTTGGGTTATGTGGTACAGATGGATTTTTACTGCCTTTTTTATCTCTTCCTCCCCTCAAACCTTTCAGAATTTTGTTTTTAGCAGGGTGTTTCTCAAAGTGTGTTCTGTGGATGCTCTTTGGTGAGCTTAGCATTTCCCAGGTAGAAAGCCATTAGTGAATGCCTTCCTGTACTTAATTGAAAATATAAGGTTGTTTCCCCCGGCCTCTTTGTCAGTGCAGATGTTTTTGCTCATGTAGATATTTTAAATTATATTTTAGTGTTAAGTATATTAATTTACAGAGCATAACAATTTAGAGATTTATTTACCAATATTAAAAACATTACCTTTGACACAAAAATCTGGGCTTAAATACATATTTCAAATATGGCAAAGCATTTAGAACTGTTCTTCTTTTAAGTTTTTGAAATAGCATCAAAACCCCTGATCCGTGGGTTGCTGGCGAGCGCTGCTCTCCTCCTTCTATTGTCTTGATATCTTCATCACAAATACATCTTCATGTCTTAGAAAATGACGTAAGAGAGCTGAGGAGATGGATTTTTCTGTTTGTTGTTTGCTGTTTACGAGAGGAAAGGCCTGAATTACAATACCCAGAACCCTCATAGAAAACTTGGCACAGTAGCACCTGTAACCCTGGTGGGGAAGAGTGGAGAGGCAGGCAGATCCCCAGAGCTGGCCTAGCCAATCCATCAGCTTCAGGTTTAATGAGAAACAGTGTGGCAGATGATAGAAGACTACAGCCAGCACTGACCTGTGACCCATGCACACACACATGCACCAGAGAGAGAGAGAGAGAGAATGGAAGGAGGAGGAGGAACAGAGTATAATATTATTGTGGATTTGTTACATAACAAAATTTTCTAACTTTCATCATTTCCTATCAGATTATAACTTTGCATTTGTCATTTAAGCCCTGGTAAATGCAGGATGCCGTCTGGTTGCGCTAGAAGGCAGACAGCAAGGTAAACAAAGGGTTAATTGGCAATAGCATCCATGAAAGGGCAGCAGACATGGCTGGGCAGGGCAAGCCATCAGACAGTGATAAGGACCTAAGTAAAATCTCTCACAAGCAGAAAGCAAAGTTAGCCCATAGGAGAAGTTCCACTCCGAAGAGACGAGGCTAGACTCTTCTGCCGCTGCCTCGCTCAGCTATGGGCTTCCCCAAGAAGAGCAGAACCTCTGGGGTAAGCCTTGACAGACCAGCAAGCATCTAGGAGATGTTCACTAACTACGCTCCTCCCAGCTGACAGCAACAGCTTTCCTGAAGGAGAGGCAGAGCAAGCGCATCTTAGGTTCAGCCACAAGTGGGATCTTGTTTTACTTTAAGCAAACAAGGAGTCAAATACAGCCGCTTGGAAAAAAAAGGAAAATCACAAGACTAATAGAAGTAAACATTGCATCCGAATATATAAATATGTACATTTTAATGTCAGTGTTTAGTTTTTTCTGACACCATACACAAACATCTGTATGGCTGGCTTGTTAATATTTCTAATCACATTTTCTTCATATAAACACTCAAAGTGTATAAACCTAGAAATATGGACAAGGAGTGGATTGAGCAAAATGCGCAGAGAAGAAAAACATTAAGTTCTTTACACACAAGCCTCTACTTTATTCCCAGAAGAAAGCATACCTCATAGCTATAAGTGTTAAAAATGAAATACTGGGGTCACAAAGACATAGAAATATCCAACACTTAGCAGTGATACATGCATAAAATATTTGTGACGTGATCTTTGGAGGGAGATACATGGAATTGTTTTAGAGAAATTACATGACTGTTTCTAAAGATCCAGCTAATGGGGAAAGTTATTGGACTCATAAATCTTAAGAAACCTCTTCAAAATTATTTGGAATTTTTACAAATTCTTTCATAACTCACAGTGGTGTCTTGTGTTTATACTTTCCTGTAAGTATGAGGGAAATTGGTGTGCAGTAAGTATCCATAGACACCACCTATTAGTGAACACTTATCATAGTTTATGTTGAACATCTGCATTAATACTACATGAACCTATTAATTAACCCCCTTTGTGTGGAATGTTTATGGTGCATGACATCTTCCAGTATTTTCCCTAAGATAATGGGAAAGCTAATGAGAACCGCACATGTGCATCCAGAGGAGAGCGGAGCCTGCATCCCAATCTTATTAAGCTTCTCCAGATGTGATAACATTGTCCTGTTCTCCAAATGGCTTCTTTTATTATCACTTTAAACTAATACAATTTAAAATTAGAAAACAAAGTAACACCAACAGAGAACTTCCTGAACTTTCATTTATTTTTTATTTTCTTTAATAATCTTTAACTTCCTGTGGGTGGAAGGTTGTGATTGCAGAGTCAATACACTGCTGACTGTAGATAGAGGGATATTTTTTCCTGCACATAAACCTGAATATTTTCAAGTTTAGGAGAGAACTAGATCCAGACTGTATTGAATATTACCTAATGCACTTTAAGAGCCCCTCCACAGAATACCAGCTACGTCTGCCGTATACTAAATGTTTCCATGGCTATCTTGTCCTTCATCCAATCAACTCAGGCTTAGTTGGCTTCTTATCTAATAAGTGATAGAACCACAAAGATGAGCAATGCCTGTATATTTCCTCTTTTTGTATTCTTAATATTGATTTACTTATTTTTATGTATTTATATGGTGGCGCTAGGAACAGACTCAAAACTTTTGTGCATGCTAGGCGAGCCTGCTACCTCTGAGCTATATTCCCCAGCTGTGTGCTGACTTTCTTGGGCTTTTTTTCTCTAGTGAAAGCCATGGATGTGTAAGATAATACCTTCAGTCACCTATGCTGCAAGACAAGCTTTTACCCTAAAGTTCTGTGTGACACACTGAGCATTTATCTTTATGCTTGTTTGTCTGCCAGTCAGCCGAGACAGTTCAACTTCAGACAACGCTCATTGTTCAAGAAGCAGAGGTATGACATGGTATAGACTTTCAGGGACACTCCTTCCTGAGGACCCCTTTCCTCCAGCCACCTTTCAATAGCACCACTAACTGGGGACCAAACCACCAACCCATGAACTTTTTAGCTATTTCATATCTAAACCAGGCTGAATCCTGTTTGGGAATCACAAAGATTTTCTCAAAAACTAGAGATGAGCTGAAAGCTATACAGGAACCATATACAGAATACTTCCACGCCTAGGGGACATGGAGGACAGGGGGAGGAAAGATTGTAGAGCCAGAGGAACCGAGAGTTTGCCATGAGGTTGTGTCTTCTAGTCGTGTCAGAAACTACACTCATAAAGTCTCACTAGCATAACTGCCCAAATGTGAGCTGAACAAGGATGACACAAACGGACATGCCAGAGTGGATGGGGGGGTAAAGCCCACAAGGCCTCAAGCCTACACAAAGGACCAGAGGCAAATGAGGAAAGCTGGCTGTGGGAGAGGATGGCTTCGCCAGGGAAGAGCACGCCAACTGGCTGTCCAGTGCCAAACAGTCAGCCCTGAAAACAAACATACAAGGAACAGTATACGGACTGAGCGGGCTATAGCTAGGGATATATACATTTATATACACATATGCATGCAATCTTAGTTAATAAAAGAAGAGGTCGTGAATGTGAAGGAAAGTTAGGAGGTGTCTATGGGAGGGTTTTGAGGGAGGAAAGGGAAGAGAGAACTTTGTAATTGTATTACAATCTCAAATAAATGAATAGGTATCCCATTAAAACCAACAAAACAAGCAGGTAAAGAGAAGTGTGAGAAAGCATCCAGGCAGGGAAGCAGTGGCCAGCATGACAGTTTCAAAGCGCAGAATGGGGGTTCTAGGAGCATTGCTCAGAGGCAGGAGAGGAAGACCAGACTGGCATGAAGCTGGAGAAGGGAGGTCTTGCAGGGCCTTGGATCACTTCTGGAAACTGCCCTCCCTGCAGTGGCAGACATGGCAAGGAGTGGCTTTAAAGAAGGACAAGTCATCAGCAAAGGCTAGTCCACATCACTGGAACAGAGCCAGCGCGGGGGGCCATTGCCTGCTTTAAACAAAGCTTCGGGGGCACACAGCCGCAGTTACTCAGGTGTCGATTGTCTGTGGGTGCCTTTTACGACAATGCAGAGCCAAGTAGCTGTGGCACGGTGTGGCTGTAGTTGATTAATCCGCTCTACCTCCCCAGCAGTGGCTGCACAAGGTCCTCACTAGCTTCCCTAAGGCTCTGGATTCGCAAGTGAAACACACAAACACACATCCTTATATTTAATATGCCTTTATCAGCTCAATAGCTGGGCCACTCCCAAACTTCCGCGTTGCTAATGCCTCCCTTCTGACACTCCTGAGTTATTTCCATCTTTGCTAACCTAGACCCAATGGTGGGAGAGCGCCTGGGGCCCGCTCTTCCCTGGCTCTCACATGACCATATGCTTTCCCTTCTGCGGCTTTTAAGCCTGGTCCTTCTGCTCCCCCAACATGGCAAGGCGATTCTGCCTCTTTCTTGCCCAAGGATCCTCAAGTCCCACTTTTGTTTCCCTGCGCAGCCATTGGCTGCCGGCAACTTTATTTGCCAATCAGAACCAGCTGGGTGCAGGGACCCTCAACATCTCTCAAGCAGAATTCTCGTGAAATTTTGGGAAGCCATAATGCCAGCATTAACCCAAATCCGCAAAACACAGACGCTAAATATGTCCTATCTGACCCTTTAGAGAAAAGCTTTCCTAATACCAGCAAAGATAAAGTAGCTTTAAAAAGAAATCAGAGAAGGAAAGGAGAGAGTCTTGCACATAGCTTCATAGAGAGAGGAGGAGGATGGGGAAGAGGGGGAAATGAGCCAGCAGAGGAAATCAAGCATTCTGACCATCTGTTAGTTCTTATCCCATTTTACAAACTCAGAAACAAAGGTTTTAAGAACATGGGAGACTATAGTATACAATCACAAGTCCCTCTCCATCCTATACACCTATCACTTTGTAATGCGCCATTTCTACTGTTTCCAAGAAAAGACGGGAGGCTCTGGTCTTCGGCTGAAACCCTGGGCTCTTCTGGTATTTGGCTTTGATAAAATAGATGTAGCAGACATTGTCAGGGTTCCCACCTCAGTTGCAAGAGGCCTTCCTGTTCTTTCCCTCTCTCTCTACTCCTCGCACTCCCACAAGGAGACCTGAGTGAGCCTTTCTGAAAGAGGCAGTCAACAATGCCAACAAGGACTCCAGGTACCAACCAGCCCACTATCACTCCAGGAGTCCCCAGCAAGCATAGGCCAAGCTGCTGATTCGCCAACAAAGAACTCTTCTTTGAAGCCACTAGGCTTCAACATGAGATGACTGAAGCAAAGGGTCGTGTCCAAGGACACATAGCCATGTTATTCCATGTATCTAGGATTCAAACCCAGTCCTGAAGGTATTAAGTCTCAATCAGTCTCTCCCTTAGCATCTAAACACAGAAGGTAGCAGCTACCTAAGTAGCCATATTAGTCACTGTCTGGTGATCTAGCGTAATACACTGACTTGACTGACTTCAGAGTTGAGAGATACACTGTTAAAGGGTTCTGATCATTTCTTTTCCTAGGAAACAGACTAGATAGAATATAAAACATTTTCCTACACCTATTAAGTTGCCCACATGTCAGTAGATGACCTTGAATGCATGTGCATGCAGGCACCATTGATTGGCCTCAGTAAGTTATTAGAGGGGGGAGGGGCATAAAAATGGGAGGGGATATATTAGGGGACCCAGGGGAAGTCAGAGAAGGGAGTGGGGGTGAAAATGGCCAAGATGCATCCCATAGGGGCTAGAGAGGTGGCTAAGAATGCATACTGCTCCTACAGAGAACAGTAGTTCAGTTCCTAGCACCGCTCAGACAACCCACAATGGCCTGTAATCCCAACGGATTCAACCCCCTCTTCAGGCCTCCAGGTGCACTGTATTCGCATGTACATACCCACATATGTACAAAAATAAAAATAAAGATCTTAGTGAGCCGTCCCCTTTTCCTCCTTTACAGCTCCGGCACCGTAGTCATCATGAATGACACAGTAACCATCCGGACCAGGAAGGTCATGACAAACCGCCTACTTCAGAGGAAAGAGATGGTCATTGATGTCCTTCATCCTGGGAAGGCCACAGTACCAAAGACAGAAATTCGGGAAAAGCTGGCCAAAATGTACAAAACCACACCAGATGTCATCTTTGTATTTGAATTCAGAACCCACTTCGGTGGTGGCAAGACAACTGGCTTTGGCATGATTTATGATTCTTTAGATTATGCAAAGAAGAATGAGCCTAAACACAGACTCGCAAGACATGGCCTTTATGAGAAGAAGAAGACCTCCCGAAAACAGCGAAAGGAACGCAAGAACAGAATGAAGAAGGTCAGGGGCATGGCGAAGGCCAATGTTGGTGCTGGCAAAAAGTGAGTGGAGATTGGATACAGCCAAAGGAGTAGATCTGCGGTGACTTGATGTTTTGCTGTGATGTGCTGATTTCTGAGAGGACAAATAAACTAAAAAGCTTCTACAAAAAATAAAAAAATAAAAAAAAAATAAAGATCTTATTTTAAAAAAGATGTAGACAGGTATGAAATTGTCTAAAAGGGAATAAAACTATGTTTTAAAATAATATTCCAGCTTGCCAAGTGTCTAACAATTCTAATGCATTCATGTTTGCTGACTGACTAGCCGACTGGCTTGCTTTCTCTCTTTTCCATCTTATTACACAACAATTTTTTCATCCCTCCACAAGCACCATAGACTTATTGTTTTAGTATAGTATACTGTCCAGATTGATTTGCAAATAGCATTCCCAGGTTTAACTCCGCAGTGTATAAATTTGACAATGATTTTTTTTGAAAAGTAAAGAACAGAATAAATGCATTGCACATAAAATTGATGTGGCCAAGAACAAGCCTTGCCTGGACATAGTTTACGAGAGGTGTTTGGTTGGATAGCAGCAGTCAGTAGGTAACAGAGCGACTGGACAATTGAAGTGACTGAAATCTTCCTTTATAAAAGCTATGTTTATTTAATCCTCAGTAGGAGAAAGAAATGGGTTTGGGTTTTTTTTGTTTGTTTGTTTTTGTTTTGTTTTGTTGGTTTTTGTTTTGTTTTGTTTTGTTTTTTGTTTTTCGAAACAGGGTTTGTCTGTATAGCGCTGGCTGTCCTGGAACTCACTTTGTAGACCAGACTGGCCTCAAACTCAGAAATCCGCTTGCCTCTGCCTCCCGAATGCTGGGATTAAAGACGTGTGCCACCATGCCCGGCTAAGAAATGTTTTAAAAAATTAAAAGAAAGAAAGAAAGAAAGAAAGAAAGAAAGAAAGAAAGAAAGAAAGAAAGAAAGGAAGGAAGGAAGGAAGGAAGGAAGGAAGGAAGGAAGGAAGAAAGAAAGAAAGAAAGAAAGAAAGAAAGAAAGAAAGAAAGAAAGAAAGAATCAAGAAGGAAAGCTGATGGACATAATTTAGCATGCTATAAACGAGAGACATTTGGTATAGTTGAAGAAAGGGCATCTATCCCTCGCCATGCAAGACTCTATCTCCTTCCATCCTACAGTCTCCATGGCTTTTCAGCCAGCCATACCTACAAGCACTGCCTATGTCCCTGGAACATTCTTACTTTTTTCTTCTTCTTTTCTGTTGTCTAAGAAAACTCTCTTTCAGAAAGCAGTTCTTAGTGGTGTGTATAGCAATGAGATTAAATGAGGATGTGTCTTTTGCTTCAGAGAAATTACAGCTGAGATCCCATTCTCTTAAAGGGAGTGGGACACTGGGTTAAAGGTATTTCCAGAAGTGCTGAAAATATGGAGAAAGCTCTTTCTGGAAAGCTATGAGCTATATCTATACCCAGTTTAGTTTGGACACTGTGATGCTATCTGTGGTTGTCAACTGACTACATCTGGAATTAAATAAAACCACAAAATGGAGTGACACACCCATGAGAGATTTTTGCTTAATTTGAAGTAAGAAGATCTTCTTCCAATCCATACCTTTGAGGTAGGAAGACACATCTGGAAGAAGACAGAAAATGGGAGGTGGTGTGGCCAGCTTCTAGTTATAAGATTATCCTGGTCATTTGTTCAGATGAAGATTAGTTTAGAGAAATGTCACTTAGGCAGGGAAACCAAAGTAAGGTAATATGCTTAGTGACAAATGGGAGCAACAGTTCAGGGTCGCCTGAAAGATTCCCGGGCATCCAAAGACAGATATAAGCTGAGCACAATGGGAAAGAGTGGGCACTAGAAAGGGTGTAGTGTAGGAAATGCCAGACTGAGATGTGATCCTTATGGACAGAGAGCTTGATTCAAAGAGAGGCTGACCTACCAGGATGACTGAAAACAAAAGGCTGACCGCATCAAAACGGCTGGCAAGGACAGAGCCACTTGCTCTCACAAGCTGGTAATGAGGGTGGCACATGGCACAACCTCTGAGGAAAACCACTTCTCAGCCCTTTCAGGCTGTCTACCCATCCATCCTGTGACACAGCAATCCCTCTTCTACGTTCTTAGCCAAGAGAAACAAAAACATGCATTCTCATAAAGACTCATACAGGAATGTTTATAGCAGCCGTATTCGTAATTATCATAAATTGGATACAACCCAAATGTCCATCAATAGGAGAATGGATAAACAAGTTGTGGTATATTCATACCAAAACAAAAATAGTTCTCTGTAATAAGAAGAATAAACTACTAATGCAAAAAAAAAAAAACCAACCTTGATAAATAGTAAAAATATTATGCTGCGGCAAGTTTTGGCAGTCCACAGGCCCAATCTAGTTCACCATCTACTTTATAGAAAGCACTATTGGAATCTGGCCACGCCCACTCGTTTCCATATTTTCTGTGCTTGCTACAGCAGCAGAGCTGAGAGTTGAGAGACCAGAACTACAAAGCCAAGAACATCACTATCAAGTTCTTTACATAAACCATCTGCCAACCTCTGTGGAAAAAAAAAAAAAAAAAAAGCCAAGCACAAAAAAAAGTGCATACTCTGTGATTTCCATTGTGTGAAATACAAGAACAGACCCAGACTAGCTCACATCAATTAGGCAGTGTATCATTCTGAGTCCTCCAGGCAAACAGAATCAATAGGATATGCTTTTATTCTAAGAATTGGATTATATCATATCGAGGCCCAGACGCTGCAGAATATGTCATGTGCAAATAAGAGAAGTAGGATTGCTGGCATAAGTCACAGAATGCAAAAACAAAACAAACAAACAAACAAACAAACATTAAAAAACCTAAATGCTGATGTCCTACTCCCCAGCAAAAGGAGAGGGAGGTGGGAACTGTTTCATCCTCTGACGTTTTCTTCTCTTTTGGTCCTTCCATGAATCCCTTAATACAGATCTATCTTCATTCAGCATAGCAATTCAAGAACTGTCCCCTCTGAAAACACCCTCATAGACATACCCATAAACAAGGTTTTACTTAGCATCTGGGTATCCCTTATCCCAGTCAAGTTGATTTATAAATTAGCCATCACACAGGAAGAGAGAATTCACAGAAAATACACACACACACACACACACACACACACACACTAAATAAATATTTAAAAAAATCTTCTGGTTCATAAATTTCACAAATTGATTTAAATCATGCTGTACCTTTGTTTTAATGGGTTATAATACAACACTTTGAGACTGTTGTTATAGAAATCATAATCAATTCAGAATAATTGGACATAATTTTGCCTCACAGAGGATTTCTAACTATGGTCAAGATGCCCACATCTTATTCCTCTACCATGAAGAGACCCAGGGCTTCCTCATTCACTCCAGTTACTCATCCAGCAAGCATGACCACAGGCTCAGCAAGCCACACAATGAGTTAGGTATTTCCCCCTCATCAGAGGAGTCATAGACAGTTGAAATAGCTTGCTGATAACATCACACAGCAAAGCACCTGGACTTTGTTATTCCTGCTAAGTCCTCCATAAAACACAATCTACCCTGTCCTGTTACCTTTCAATTCCTTACCAGGCTGGTAGCCAGGTCTTTGCTTACGTATCTGGGTTCTCTGTGTATTTCAGTGGAAGCTTTGTATGGCTGAATTTAAACACACACACATGCACACTCATATAAGGGGAGGCTGGAGTTGAGAAAGAGAGATGGGAGAGAAAGGGGGAGGAAGGTTATTTGGGCATACTAAAAATCAGACCATAGTTTATAAATTGTCAGATCTGTGGAGACTAGAAAGAAAAAAAAAGCAAAACAAGTTCAATATACAACAGCAGGTGACTAATCTTGGCCTCAGTAATGACAATAAAAAGGGATGCTGGAGGTATGAAGATGAGGAAAAGAAATGTCAGCCATGCACTCAGTCTAAATCAGCTATAGCCTGGAAGAATAAAAGTCCCTCCTTGCCGTATCTGCTGAGATCTCAATAACCCTACACATAGTCAAATGAAATCGTCATTTGAAAAAAATCTTCATTTGAAAATGTAGCAACGTATTCCAATCTTATATTCTATACAAGATATAGCCACGAATACCAAAGAAAAGCAAAAGACCATGACAATGAATATGGTCATTGGGTCAGTTTTCCACCCCAGGTCTAAATACACTGAGAGAATTAAGAAAGGGTGAGATAGATGGGGGTATCCAATTGCTCTGAGCATGGAATAGTCTCTGCAACAGAGAGTCAGATGGAAAGGGGAAATGGAATGAGGATACGAGACCAGTGCACGATCACAAGAGCAGTACACCTGCGATGACCGGTTCTTGGGGAGGGGTGGATCTATTAGCAAATAAGAAAAACACTACTAGGTGTTATATGTAGAGAGCCTCAGCAAGGGCTTTAGTAGCTAAACACATCATAAAGAAACGGAGTTGCTGGCAGGGCCACCTGCCTTTAAATAGACCTGTAAGTTTAGCCAAGAATCCACCACAGAGCAGACCACCATCGTAGAGTGACCAGGAACTTTCCCACTCTCCATATGTCTCTCAGAACCCATTCAACATCCCAGTTATGACTGGGCAAAAACCCACAAGAGAATCAAGCTGGATTCAACTATATGTCGAAAATTAAGGAAGTCAGGTTCTTGAGACCCACCCCCAATCATCTTTAAATAATTTATACAACTATGTGTCAACATTTGACTAAAATATAGTGAGATAAAAGCATTGGTTCTCAACCTGTGGGCCATGACCCCTTTCACAAACCTCTCTTTCCAAAAACATTTACCTTGCAAATTTACAACAGGAGCAAAATTATAGTTATGAAGTAACAATAAAAATAATTGTATGGTCAGGGGTTACCACAACACAAGGAGCTGTATTAAAGGGTCACAGAGTCAGGAAGGGTGAGAAACACTGGGCTAAATAAATGATTATTTATCCTGAAAGGATAAAAGAAGGTTTATTATTTCAACTTGGGTATCAGCTCCCTTTTCTGAGATGCTCCAAATGGCCAGAGCCTCTCAGAGGATAACAAAATAGTGGGGGCCGGAGCGAGCAGAGGTACTGCGTTCAATTCCCAGCAACAGATGGCTCACAACCATCTGTACAGCTACAGTGTACTCATAGACATAAAATAAATAAATAAATCTAAAAAAAGAAAAGAAGAAGAAAAGAAAATAGTGCAGAATTGATGATTTCACCTGAAAATCTCTTGTAAAATTTATTGGACGCTGTATTAGTTTTCTGTTGCTAGTCTAATAAATTGAAACAAGCTTAATGGTTGAAGACAACATAGATTTATAATTTATTGTCTTATGGCTCTGATGGTTAGTGTCTGAAATGGGTCTCATGGGGCTAGAATCTAGAGGTCTTGGGCTGGGTTGCTCTCTGGAAACTATATGGAATATATCCCTAGCCTTTTCTAGAGACTCCTTGCTTATATACTTGCTGCTTGGTCTCCTTCAACCTTCTCTCTAAGCCACCAATCGCACCTCTCTGACATCTCTACTGACTTACAAGGACAAGGACTTCTACTTACAAGAACACTTGTAGTTGCTGCAGACCCACAATCTTTCTGCTTTTAGGTCAGTGTGTTAGCAACCTTAATTCCACTAGCCGCTTCCTCTTTCTATGTAACAGAAAATAATCATACTTTCAAGGATTAAGATTCGTACTTGCCACACAAGCCTGAGTTTGATCTCTGGAACATACATGAAGGTGGAAAGAGAGGATCAACTCCACAAAGTTGACCTCTGACCTCCACAGGTGCACTGTGACACACATGTCCACACACTACATCACAAAAACACAAGCAGACAAAAAGAACAAATAATTTTTTATTGATGCTAGAGAGATGGCTTAGCAGTTCAGAGCACCCACTGTCCTTGCAGAGGACCTGAGTTCAATTCCCAGTACCCAAGTTAGACAGCTCAAAAGGGACCAGATGTCCTCTTCTGTTCTCTGAAGGCATCCTTACATATATGCGCATCTACACACAGAGACACATACAAATAAAAATAGAATAAATATTGTCTTTAGATGACATGTATATGTCTAGGCCCATTATTCTGTCCCAGGCACCTTGTCTGCCAAGCTCACATACAGCCTCGTTGCCACTTTAATTAAAAATCTACTCAATTTCTGACACATAAACTCACTCTTCTGAAACTCCACCTGGGGTACCAGATTATAACAGAAGGATCAAACGAAGGTCTTCATTTGGAGTAGAGACACGGATACAGCTCTCTAAGATACTAAGACTCATGCCTAAATTGCAATCAAGATAAGTCGAAGGCACAAAGTGACTACTTTGTGACAAGTAGCAGACTTGGGTCATGAGCTAGAGAGATTCACAGATAAATCTTTGGCTGTAAATGCAAGGTGACCTCTGCTTGAACGCCCTGAGCCAGTCAGACAAAAGCTTTAGATTACCCACAAAGCAACGCGCTAAGCAGCAGCAGTACTACAATGTTCCACAGAATCCTAGCACTGTAGAGGCTTCCTATATATTCCAACCTTTACAATGCTTCCTTCTATCTGAAACTAATAAGCTACAGAAACATATTAACCCTTCTGAAAAAACCCATACATGGGTGTCTTCACTTTCTACTGGAATGCTATCAGCAGCTACCTTCTACTTCTTGGCCACCCAGCCTCTGTTATCCTCAGTGTAATGGATTTACAGGCAAAAATCTAGACATTGTCACCAAATCCACAAGCGAAGTAGTCACAGCACCGAAAAGGGACCACATACATGACCCAGGACACAAGGAAAGACCAATCGAACCATCTAGTCACTGGTTCCCTCCGAAATCTCCCTTGGGTTAGGTAGTGCTCTCACAGAGATGTTGCTGAAAACCCCAGTTTTATCTGGTAAAGCAAAGTGACTAGAGGTCTTACAGCTGAAATAATCTCAACCTATCCTCGTAGTGGAATGTGAGTTCCTAGTGGTACTTTCGGTAGGCAGAACTGGTATTGGAGGATGAACCGAACAGGTTAAGCGCCACCCGACCCCCGCCGACATTCATCAGACTCCAAGAAAGATGTTGGTTGATGTAGACAGCAGGACAGTGGCCATGGAAGTCAGAATCTGCTCAGGAGTTTGTAACAACTCACCTGCTGAATCACCTAGCCCTGAAAAATGGATGGCACTGGAGCGTCTGGCCCACACCCAGCAGTCAGTTTGGGAGCAGTTTGGGAGCGAACGCTCGCTGCTTCTGGATCCCACAGAAGCTATGCTTCGATGAGTAGGACCGCCTGTGCAGTGGGCCTTGAAGCCTAGGACACAGGGCCAGGTGGAGCCATTGCAGGTACAGATCACAGTCGGTAGAGCATGAGACTCTTGATCTCAGGATTGTTGGTTCATGCCCCACGTTCAGGGCCAACTATGGGTCTCCCCAATCTCGTGGATGGTAGGCCAATAAGGTCTGTGAGAGCCGTGGGAACAGAGACAATGAGAGGAGTGGCTGGTGTCAGAAGTCCTGTGAGTACTTACAGTGAATAACCACACTGGAACCAGCTAGCAGGAGGCAGATCAACTTTACTTAGGGTTATTCAAGGCTTATTTATAAAGTTATGGGAGACTGGTAGTAGGAACATCCAGGATGGGCAAAGGTCATTGGTTAGCCTTAGGCCCGGGGTTCCAAAATGCCTCGTTAGCTCGGGGAAGCATTTCAGGACTCTCAGGTGCTAGCTGAACAGGTTTTTTCGGGAGAAAGAAGATTGATTCTATAATCTAGCTGAGGCTACCTGACATTCCTCAGGTAGAGGCACATGTGAGGGCTTAGAACTCCCCAGAACGTGTCAGAGAAGGAAAAGCCCCACTAAGGAAAGGAGTGTCCCATATTGTGCCAAGCCCAGAGGCTATCTGGTCATGGTGGACTTTGACCTTAATTAGCAGTTTTCCCACTCTTGGATCGGACATCCTTGCAGATTCTACCCACCCAGAACCATTTCTTTCCTTTTTGAAGTGCCCAGTGTACCAAAGCTCTGTAGAAGCCGGGCAGTGGTGGTGCTCGCCTTTAATCCCCGCACTTGGGAGGCAGAGGCAGGTGGATTTCTGAGTTCGGGGCCAGCCTGGTCTACAGAGTGAGTTCCAGGACAGTCAGGGCTACACAGAGAAACCCTGTCTCGAAAAACAAAAGCTCTGTAGAGAAGGTATACGAGCGATTTAACAATACTTAGCCCACAGAACTAGCAAACAACAATAGTAGACGGTACCGTGAAATGCTAATTAGCTACCAGGGTTTGGTTGATATAGCTTTGTGGTAGTTGATCATGACACGTTGTTCAAAATATGGATAATTTTTAACATAAGCCTAAGAAGGTAGAACGGATGAGTCACAGCAACACAGACACCACCGTGTAGATAAAAATCTCTCAAACATGAGGTCTTTAGAGAAAAAATTATGACATGAGGTTTGGGTGGCAGAAAGCTGATGGTTGTTCTAACTGAATCATCTCACCTCAAGACACTGATTCTAGAGTCTAACGTCAAGTGGCAACTAATGAGTAGACTGTCCAAGGGTAGGGCTCTGCACACATCCTTATCCTCTGAAATGGCCGTGGAGTCGGCTTTGTTTTGTTTTCTCTTTTCTTTGGCTAAAAACAGCATGGGTACCTGAGTGCTTCCTTTCTTGCCCTAAGATAATTACCACATCCCAGAGCTAGCACTACTGGAGTGTAGACTCTCAAGTGATGGACCAAGAGTAACTAACGTTTGTCAAATGGAGTAGCCAAGTCATACGAAAACTGGCCCTGCACCTAGTCGATACTTTCCCCGGCACGAAAGACAAGTGCCTGGAACCAACTGGCTTGCATTTCCTGCAGCTTTCCAATGTCACTGGTGAGAGCAGAGCCGCAGATTTATTGCTGACTGATGGTAAAATGAAATCATCATTTGGTCATCACTTCAAACCAACATACAGCCCACTTTTTTTTTCACCACTCATAAAAGTCCCTTGACACAGTTTCCTCCCCTTTCAAGCAACCATTATCTACACTATAAATAAAGGGCTCAATAGTAAATTCCTCAGCAGTAAAGGTAGTCTCCCTGACTATGCATCATTTAATGATAGCATTTGCTTGAGGGTTCGTTCAGTTGGAGAACTGCCTTTATTTGTAAATAGCTGCTTAGCAACAGCCTTTGTATACTCTCATGGCTCCCTCGGCGCCCCAAACTATCACTTGATTCTGGGAGTCCTTAAATTCCTTGGGGCTTATGCAGAATTCTCAACACAGGGACACACCAGAAGAAAACATGCAAGAAAGCTGAATCACTGCAATTTGCTAAGCGAAAGAGGAATTCAATAAAACAAAATGCTCCCTTCATGGGGAGAAAAAATGAAATTAGAATCTGGAGACCTGAGGGACAGTTTGTTCATCCATTAGCAAATCAGGGCAGGGGTGGAAGACTTGGGGATGTGGAAAAGGATCAGAACTTTTGTCTCTGTTTATCACAGGGAACACCTGACATCTGGGAGCCAAAAATCAGTCCAAAGGTTGTATCAATTGTAGAAAAGAATCATGATTACAAGTCTCCTTGGGAGTCCTTTTCATTCACATCATAGGGTGGGGGGAAGGGTAGGAAAGGAAGTACAGATTCCAGGGAGCTTGTGATAAAAATACGACATAGCCAGACCAAAAATAGGAAAACTCGGATTTCTCTTTTAGAATCTCTCTCTCTCTCTCTCTCCCTCTCTCTCTCTCTCTGACTCTCTCTGTTTCTCTGTGTCTCTCTGACTCTGTCTCTGTCTGTCTCTGTATCTATGTCTTTCTCTCTCTCCTTCCTCCTCCTCCTCCTCACAAGCATTTTATATTTTATAGCCCAAGCTGGCCTGGAACCTATTATGTAGTCCATTCTGTCCTCATATTCAAAGCAATCCTCCTGCACCAGCTTCGCAGGTGCTAGGATTACAGACATGAGCCTTTACACCTGACTGTTTCCTGTCTTGGCTATCTGTATGCCAAGGCTCTCTACAGAAAAGGAGAATGGGTCAAAGGTCACCTTCCAGTTGTGGCCCAAGAATCTCTTATTAAGACTCATTGGAAAAAAAAAAAAAAAAAAAAGACTCATTGGCATTGCCTGTGGCCATGAGTTCAACAGTAGCTCTCCTTCTGCTGTATACACTCTTGAGCTTGGAGAATGAAAGAATAAAATATTATATAAAAACAAAACAGAATATACTTTAGCCAAACTCCAAAAGGACCCTTTCCAGAGTCTACCAGGGTTAGGTCTGTGTGGCCAGTGCAATGTAACAGAAGATGCCATCTCCCATTTAAATCAGCTTCTACATGACATAACAATGTGTGTGTGTCTTAGCTGCCTTCTTATTCTCTGTCTCCCTCAGGCTACTCAGCAAGGGATAGGCTGGCTATCTTACCTCAACATTCACTTGGCCCTGTGGAAAATCTATGTAACAAGGAACAGAGGCTTCCAACTGTACATAAGCCTTCTTGGAAGTAGATCCTGTAGCCACAGACAGACTTCAGCTGATACAACCCAAACCTTGAAATTGAACCATCTAGCTAAACAATGCTGGATCCAAGACCCTCAGAAAAAGTGAAGTTATAAATATTGTTGTTTTGATCCATTAACTGTTTGGGATGGCTTGTTATATAACAATAACTACCATAGTAAGTAAGAACACAACAACTGGGAAATCTGGGCAGTAAACCCCATGGTGCTGATGTTGCCATATTCATTATTTTGAGGGGGCGGGGGGAATAGGTCTCTTCAGGAGAACTCATGTCATCTCATTGAGTGGGTACAAAGTCCATCTCAGAGCAATGCTGCGTTCAGTTTTCATGTTACTTCTATCCACCTCATCTATATACAAACTATTACAGTAACGTCAAAATGACAAAAATCTAAATAAATATATATCAATGTCTTAAAAAAAAAAAAAAAGCTTCAACCCAAAGTCCCAACGTTCCTGTGCCATATTTTGCTTCCTTCTCAGTATGTGTCAGCATGTGGCTTAATCTAAATGAATAGTCGTTGATACTGCATTTGATTTTAACTACCATTACCTTCTGTTCCACTTTCCTTAGTGGCTTGGATTACTGACCTTCAGAGACAACAGTAACAGCATCCTCTGCCCTCTCTTGGTTTAAGCCAACAGAGGAATATGCCAAGCTCAAATGGTGAGAGGAAAGGGAGGTAGAGATGCTGGAGTCGATGATCAGCTACTGTGATCAGCTACTCTCTCCTCCCATGGCCATGTTTCTATCAGAACTCCCTCAGACGTGTCTGTAGTAGCAGATGCCCCCGCTTAGGGTCAGGAAGAAGAGGATTCTCTGCTGCTGCCAGGCTTTTCAAAGTCTCAATGGGTGACAGAAACTCTGTTCACACTTTTTAAATAAGTGTTTTATTTGTTTATTACATTTTTGAAATGTGTGTGTACTCCCACCAATACTTTCAAACTTGTGAGGTTTCTCATAAAGACCTACATTTTTCCCATTCTTTGTTAAGCAATCAGAATATCTGCTAATACAGGGTACATATTCCCCATTAGCGTCTGTCTACGGCATTTTGGCAAGCTGTGAGCTCTCCAGATCCACACCTGTCTCCAACCCCGTCTAGTGTGCTTCCTATTTGATCAGCTGCCAAGCATTCATAAGATCTACCCCTGCATATTCAATTGAACCCAAGCTCATGAACTCAAGCTAAATCCGCACGGGAGGAACAGTCTTGATCACAAATCCTTGGTACATAGTGTTGGAATATTGGCTCCAAAGATGATTCAGACAATGAAGAGAAATGCCAATTATATGGGGGAGCACCCATGTCTGCAAACAAGAAATTTCATTACAAAAATTGGGCATGACGGCATCTTTATAGAACAGCAGTATTGTAGGTGTGAGCCAACTGGGAAGCCCAGTCACTACTACACCACTGTTTACATAGAAAAATATGATCTTGCATTCACACAGCTGATTTAATAATAACATTTTTGGAATGTAAACCATTAATTAAACTGGCGAGGTTTTTTTTTTTTTTTTAATGGCTCTAAATAAGTACTTTTCAGAAAATGGACATTTAAATAGGAAAAGTACAGAATTGGCAGTCCTAATCCACAGGATTATAACAGTAAACCATTAAAGTCAATCTAGAAAGCTGGGAGATAGCTTAGTCAGTAAAGTACTTGCTTTTCAGGCCAGAGGACATGAGTGTGAGTTCCAAAACCCACATATAAAAGGCTGGACATAGTTGCAAGTGCTTATGATCTTAGAGCTGGGAAGGTGGGGACAAGCAGCTCCTTGGGGCTTGCTGGCCAGACAGCCTAGCCTCTGTGGTAAGTTCCAGTGTTTTTAAATCAATCGCTTCTTAGATATTCAGTCTCAGGAAAGATCCATTAAGTATCATTTGTCATGCACCATTTTAAGCATTGGCTAGATAGCAATAAACAAGCTAAATTTTTTAAAAAATGACTTGTCCTATAGAGTGTATAATCTACTGAAGAAAATCAAATAAGATCAATAAGAAAACTATATGAGATGATAAATAAGGATCAGAGTTAGGGGTAAAAATGGAAGAAGGGTATTGTACAGAAGGGATTACAATTTATATAAAGTGACCCAAAAAAGACATTCCTGCAAACATAGCACTGTGTAAAGGTTTCAAATGAGTGATGGATGGAGTAAGCCATGACTACATCTTCTAGAAAAGGGTACCAAGTACAAGTTTCAACCAACTCAAAGATGCTGAAATGAGTCCAATTAGAATACTGTGGAAGAAACATCTCATTCATAACAAACTAGCAAAATGACAAAATACATGAGGATAAATCCTGAAAGAAGATTATAGAGTCTCTGTGATGAGAGCTTTAGTGCTGCATTAATGAATGTAAAAAGAGCTGAAGAGAAAGGAAGGATGTGTATCCATTCAGTAAAGAAAGCAGACATGCCCACTCACAGAAGAAACTGAGGAAGTAAAGCCCCAAACCAGTGAATTTTAGGATGATAAAAAAGGTTCACTTACCATCTCCTAAGTCCTAACCCAGGTAGCTTTCAGGGGAATCTGAAAAAAAAAAAAAAAAAAAAGGCTTAGGACAATACTGCAATGAAAAGAAACAAACGAAAGAAATCTGTCGCCTCTGTGCATGGACCGCCTCTGTGGGTTCACTGCCAGATATCTACTGGTGGGATTGAGGTGGTTCCTAACCAGAGAGACCAGAGGGAGAAGAAGGGTAGGGAAGAGCTGATCGCTGGAGTCTACTGGCATTTCTATACCTGCCTCTCCTTGCCTCTAACCATGACAACCTCTAGAAACAATGAGTACTAATTCTACTCTCCCTTCCAAATCTCACATATATTTCCCTTGGGGCCAGCTCCAGTTTGGAATGACAGAAGGATGGGGATTCCAGGAAACAGCCAACTCATATGTAAAAGCTCTACAGAATGACAAATTGAGCCTGTAGAGATGTTATAGAGATGTCGATTGCTCCTAAACTCATCTGTAAATTCAGGCGGGGGGGGGGGGGGGGAGAATGTAGTAATATTTCAACTGAAAAAATTAAAATGGCAAAATATCTAGGAAATTTTCCAAAATGAAGAAAGGGTATATGACTACCATATGGAAAATACATGCTGCATGACTTCAATCCCAGCACTTGGGAGGCAGAGGCAAGTAGATTTCTGAGTTTAAGGTCATCCTGGTCTACAGAGTGAGTTCCAGGGAAACTTTGTCTTAATAAAAAAATCTAAGAAAATAGAAAAAACATAAATTAAAGGCAGGGGAGAGGGAGGGAAAGGAACAGGACAGAGAGGAAGACAGGGAAGAAGGAGGACAGAGAGGAAGGACGACAGAGAGGAAGGAAGACAGAGAGGAAGGAGGACAGAGAGGCAGAAAGGAGGAAGGAATAGAAAGTTATTAAGGCAAAGACCAGCAATGCAACAGAAAAAGGGAAACATATATGAAATTCTTACCCCACATGTAAATAGTTAATACATTATTTGGAAAGATATTCAAGTTCATTAATAACTAAAGATAGGCATGTTAGCACCATAATGCTATTTTATCCCAGTGTAGTGAATGAAAATGGAGAACTTGACCTTCTCAAATACCACCAAGGCTGGAGATAAATCTCTCACACAAGCAGGTTGGGTTGATTTTCTGCCTGCACCCCCCCACCCCCATTTTAAATGTAGATTCAATCCAAGGATGAGCTAAGACTGAGATAATGTAAATAAATAGAGAGGGGGGAGGGATAGATAGATGATTGATAGATAGATAGATAGATAGATAGATAGATAGATAGATGATAGATAGATAGATAGATAGATAGATAGATAGATAGATAGATAGATGCCTATATACATAATCTTTAACAGTGATTGAAAAGCAAGAGAGGACACAGTTCATCCCAGACTCTCTGTTTCCCCTTCCCATCTGGTAAAGGAAGACACAGGCTGTGGACCCCCATTTCGGACGTCATTCTGCCTCCCCTGAGTAGCATTCGAGGCAAGGCACAGTACAACTTCAAGTTTGTGTCAAGAGCTCAAGGTGAATATTTGCCTTTCATTCATTCTTAAACCAAATCAAAGCCACTTGAGCTTGTAATTCTACCAGCCACCAAACATCCAAACATTAGTATTTTCCTAAGGGCAATGATCTCAAAAATAGAATAGTTTAAAAACCAAGCATTGCATTTCATAGACAGTCTTATTTTCTATCATTTGTGTTTACTATTTCTACATTTATAATAAATTAAAGAATATTCTTGGGGTGGAGAGATGGCTCAGTAGTTAAAAGCACTGACTGCTCTTCCAGAGGTCCTGAGTTCAAATCCCAGCAACCACATAGTAGCTCACAACCATCTGTAATGGGATCTGATACCCTCTTCTGGTGTGTCTGAAGACATCTATGGTGTACTAATAAACATTAAATAAATAAATAGGTTTTTTTTAAAAGAATATTCTTTCAAATAATTCTTTAGTCATTTGGATTCAAAGCATGTCTGCATGAGCATAATAACTTTTTAAAAGTTTGCAGATGTAGGAAGATGCCTTAATTAGTAAAGTGCTTGCCATACGACCATGAGAACTTGAATTTGACTCTTCAGCATTAATTTAAAAAGCCAAGGATGAGAGTTTGCATCCCTAACCCTAGTACAGAGGAGGCTGAGATAGGAGAACCCCTGGAGGTTATTGGTCAGCCAGGCTCCAAAAATCAGTAAGTCCTGGGTTCAGGGAAAGACCCTATCTCAAAGGATAAGAAAGAGATTGGTAGAAGAAGCCACTAGACACTGACCTCTGGCACACACACACACACACACACACACACACACACACACACACATAAGTGCACACACATGTGTGCATGTATCACATACTAGATAGATAGATAGATAGATAGATAGATAGATAGATAGATAGATAGATAGATGATAAGTAGGTATGGAGAGGAGGGAGAGAGGAGAGAGGAGAGAGGAGAGAGAGAGAGAGAGAGAGAGAGAGCCACTACAGAATCATAAACCAAACATGAAAATGATTAGGTTTATCTTAGGCTAACTTGCTTTTTTCTAGGTCATCGTAACCATTCCTCAGATAACTTCTCCCAGTTCACAACTACCCACTAAGCTGTAAGCTAGGTAAGGTACACACCAGAGACTTCTCTACAAGGCTACTTACTATCTGGTTTCTTCTACTCACTAGTAGTTTAAATCAGAACATCAAAAATAGCAGTAAGCCCCACAAAGGCAACTGTCTTGGAAGACACAAAACATCAGACACTATGAAGCAGAGAGAGATATCTGTGCTGCTATTATCTCCCTTCCTTACCTGTGTGTTCAGTCCCCACTCTCTCTCTTCCTCCTTCTTTACTACAGATACATATAGAAGACAGTGCTTCCTTTTTATTAAGAATTCAAGAGCAACAAATCAGAGGACCACATTCTCAAAAAAAAAAAAAAAAAAAAAAAAAGCACTCATATTGCAACCCAGAAAATCAAGACAACCACAGGAGAATCTTACACAGAAATAAGGACCCATCCCATATATTTTATAGCCCGTGGCTGGCAATTAAAAAGCTTTAGGTGAGCTTTGTGGTATATTTCCATAAATCTTCACAAATAAGCCACCTGGAACACAAACTCTATTTTCTTTTTCTTCTCTACACATGAAGGTACTTCTATCTCCACGTGTTTTCAAAATAAAGGAATGTTTCCTTGAATTATCAACAGACACACCCCACTGAGAACTACGGATGGAACACAGTCTGTGCAACTTCAGTCAAGGCTGGACCCCCCTGTAAGATTCCCAGCCCTTCCTATATTCTCCTGCATAAACACCCTCTCCTACCCATGAGTCAAAGAAAATTACACACACTCACAGTAGTTTTTTGTGGAGAGTTTTTTTTTTTCTTTAATGATCTAGAAAAGACATTTTATGTTCGAGTATAAAAGGGAGGAAAATAGTTGGCAAAAATTTGAAAGCATGTGCTAACAGCTACAAAGATTCAGCAGATAAGATCCGGAAGCTTGCCGAGTGTTTGAAGAATAAAGCAATGCATTAATTAAGGACATTTCATTTGATTTAGGAAAGACGTCTCCATTAAACATGCCTGTGCAATTGCGATTCCCAAAGGAACTGTGCTCTTGACCAGAATTATTTGTCTCCCTCTGAATATCTTTGAATTCTCTTTCTACTCTCTTCAGTAGGCATCCTCTAGGATGACCCCAAAAATCCCTTGCCTCTTGGGATTTCCCAAGTAGTTTCTCCTCTTGAGTAACTGGCCTCAAACAGAATTCATCTCTCTTGAGATACCACTTCCCTAATTAGGCTGCAGAGACAGCAACTTACCTCCTGCTTCTAAACAGTCTCTAATGTTGGCTTTGATGAATAAACCAGACATGTTAGAGAGGCTCACAGTCAAGAAGTGGAGGGTGGTCACTGGCCAACAGCTAACTGTGTCCTGGAAGACTTAAACCCCACAGTCCTCAAACAAAACAACCCCACCAGTAACCGTACAAGTGAGCTAAGACGAGTTTTCTCATGAGACCCCACACTGGGAGATGTCTTGGGGTTGCCTTATGCAAAATTGGGAAACGCAGCACCTACCTTAGCAGTACCTAGATTCTTGACCCAACCTGTGAGGTAATTGTATTAAACTGTTGGGTTTGAGGACAACTTTTAATGGAGTTGCTCAGAATGTCCTACTCCAAAATACAGCACCTTGTCAATACTGAATTTTAAGCTAAAGAAATTGGCAGAAGCAGGAGGGTCCCTCTGATGTTCTCCTGCCATTCTCTCCTGACACAGACCTTCAACGAATTCTGTGACCTGCCTCTAAAACAGTGGTTCTCAGCAGCAAAATTACAGTTACAAAATAACAACAAGACTAGTTGTATGGTTGCGAGTCACCACAGCATGAGTCTTTGTATTAATGGGCCGCAGCATTAGGAATGTAGAGAGCCACTACTCTAAAAAGAAGTTCTAAGACCTTCACTCTAGAGACATTACAGAATGAAGACACAGAGCTCATAACCCTGTCATCCCTTAACCACACACAAGTATGATTCATAAAAATGTACAGTGTGACCTAGTGTTTGGAGGAGGGTTATGGTTTTATTGAGTGGTTTGTTTTGCAGTACCAAGGACTGAATGAACCTAAGGACTAATGAACCTTACACATGCTAGACAAGTGTTCTAAGAGTTTTATACCCACGTCTCTTTTTACTTCTTCTTTTGAAACACCTAGGTAGGGTTCCTTGAACTCACCCTGGGGCCCTCACAGGCCTTCCTGAAATATTCCCACTTCAGTTCACAGGTAGCTGGGATCTCAAGCCTATGACACCATGCCCAGTGTTTCCTTTCTTTCTGAAAGCTCTTATGTTATATAGAATTTACATTAAATAAATGTGTATGTTTTTTTTCTCAGTCCATTAATGTGTCTTTTGTTATAGGAGGCTTCAGACATGATCCTTGCCATGAGTAGCAAAAGAAACCTTTTCTCCCTTATGTCACACATCAATTGGCAACTAAAACAAGTATTTACATTAAAAAAAAAAAAAAAGTTCCCCAGGCAGTGGTGATACATGACTGTGATCCCAGATCGCTGGAAGTAGAAGCAGAAGAATCTCTTGAGTTTAAGGCCAGCCTGATCTACAAAGTGAGTTCCAGGACAGCCAGATCTACACGGAGAAATCCTTTCTTTTTCTTTAATACTTACTTATTTTATTTATATGAGTACACTGTTGCTGTCTTCAGACACACCAGAAGAGCACACTGGATCCCATTACAGGTGGTTGTGAGCCATCATGTGGTTGCTGGGAATTGAACTCAGGACCTTTGGAAGAGCAGTCAGTGCTCTTAACCACTGAGCCATCTCTTCAACCAAGAGAAACCCATTTTTTTTTGATTTTTCGAGACAGGGTTTCTCTGTGTAGCCCTGGCTGTCCTTGAACTCACTTTGTAGACCAGGCTGGCCTCGAACTCAGAAATCCGCCTGCCTCTGCCTCCCAAATGCTGGGATTAAAGGCATACACCACCACTGCCCGGCGAGAAACCCTTTCTTTAAAAAAACAAAAATCAAAAAAAAATTCATATGTCTACTTTTTTCTGCTGATATAAATCATTACTTGCAAAATGGCTTATCAAGATCCTCCCTAACACACTATTTTTACATTTTAGTTTTAGATACAATAAAACTCAATGGAATTTACAGTAACCAGAAGAATCCACCTGGGGACACTGATTCAGAGTAGAGGGGCTTGTGTTTCGGTATATCAGTGGGATAATTAAGTCATAAGATTCCTCTAAGACCTTGCCATACCCAGTATCTCTGTGCTCCTGTTTTAATGTCTGGACATTTACAATTACAATTCCTTTAGGCTTTGGTTGAGACGAACTTGTCCACAGTTAAAATGAAACCATCTAAGGGCAATAACTCAGGTTTGCTGTCAACAGTTTGTGTCTTTATCTTGAGTGTATGAATCAGTCTGGTTTGAGACCTCTCTGAGAGGTTTTTACAAGGAGAGTGGACAAGGTCCCACAAGGAGTGGAAACGCTATAAGGTTATAAGCTCAGAAAACAATTTTAAAATCGCACTGTGTGTCAGTGCTGCTCGGCTCAACACAAAGAGAAACAACACTCATGAGAGACATAAAATGCATATCCCACCTCTTTATGCCTTCTGTTGTATCTTTTACTAGACATCTCTTGGCTGAGTTAGACTGACAGGCATTATGGAATCTGACTTATACGCTAATGTTCTTTGTTTCTAAAGATAAAAGAGGAGCCAGCTGTCCTAAAAAAACAAAGGTGCTCTCAGGGCCCATTTTGCTATGCAGGTTCTCATCTGAACCTTCACTGATGCTACTACCAGCCTCAAGTGAGCTGAGAAGAATGGGGCCTGAGGGATGCTAGCTTGTTTGTGACAATGACTGGACCTTAGTGACATTTATCTCGGCTGCCTCATTATTTATCCCCAAATTGGCCTGTGCCAGTGCCCCTCAGTCGTGACAAACATGACTAATGTTTACTCATGGAGGGAAGATAGAGACTTGTTCTCTCCCTTCAGGGAGGGGTCCCTTGGTTGAAGAACCAAGGTGTCTATTCTTGCTTCCACAATCAAGCACCACTGGGCGATAGAAAGAAGGGGAGGGAGGGAATCTAAGTTCCTTCTCATTGGCTATGCCAGAACAAAAGCAACAATTAGAATACGGTGTGTGCTATGGACATGTTTGGCAGGAGACGCAGTAGTGAAACAAAAACACACTAATAGCACACTAATAATCTTGGGTTCTGCAAAGATTTAATACATATTTTAATTCAGCTAAACACTCTATCTGCCATCTATTTGATTATACATTCTAATTCCATGTGGGGAATACTATTAGGATTCTCATTTTATAAGCAAAATCTCAAGCTCAGATGGGATAAATCACTTTGAAAGCAGAGCATCACAAATTTCATAACTAGAGAAACAGACTCTGGTGAAGATTAACATGCCAGTGAGGGGGTAGAGTATCCTCGGGACCCACCCCAAAGAAAGGGAGGTAACTTAAGCAGCATGAAGAAGAAGCTGAGCTGTGATGCAAACTCGGCAAAGACCTCTGTGCCCCCTTGGGCACTCTGAAGCTGGGCTGAGCCTCTGGCACAGTCTGAGTGGGACTGAACTTTAGCCCACAGAGATCTAGGGTACCCCTGGGAAAGGTGGCATGACCTTGAACAGACTGCTCTCCTCAGCTAGGATGACGCCTAGGGACTCCAGGGAAAGACTGGCAACTCGCAGCTTTCTGCCACTCCCAGCAGCTGAGAAAACAAGCCGTTCATCCCTGTAGTGCATCGCTGCATCCACAAAGAGAGCTCAGTGCATTTAAGGCTACGGCTCTTCCGTGTTAAAGATGCTGTTCGGAAGAAAATACTTTGTCTACAGTTGAGCAGATCCTAGATGACCAAGTCACATCAGCTAAATGAAAATGGTTTCTGCAAGCCTTTTAACTATACATATTAGCTCGAGTTTGCTTTAGCAAAGTATCATAGATAGGATGGTTTAAACAATAGAATTTCTGATCCGATATTAACCAGCTACTTTTTGATTAGATTTAAGGACCACTCCATGAGATGGAATCCATACTTAACTTAACACCATTAAAGTGGCCAAGAATCTGAGACTAGATAGGTCATGAGCTTAAGGGAAAACCTACTATATTATTCTGATAAAGGAACATAGCAATAAAAAGACTCCTAACAAGATGCGGCTTCACCCATAGATCAGTGCATCTGTCAACCTTCATCATAGAAGCCTCTTTTTTTCTATTAGATATTTTCTTTATTTAAATTTCAAATGTTATCCCCTTTCCTCATTTCCCCTCTGAAAACCCCCTATTCTCTCCCCCTGCTCCCCCTGTTCACCAACCCACCCACTCCCACTTCCTGGCCCTGGCATTCCCCTACACAGGGGCATAGAGCCTTCACAGGACCAAGGACCACTCCTTCCATTGGTGACTGACAAAGCCATCATCTGCTACATATGTGGCCGAAGCCATGGGTCCCTCCATGTGTACTCTTTGGTTGGTGGTTTAGTCCCTGGGAGCTCTAGGGGTACTGGTTGGTTCATATTGTTGTTCTTCCTATGGGGTTGCAAACCCCTTCAGATCCTTGGGTCCTTTCTCTAGTTCCTCCACTGGGGACCCTGTGCTCAGTCCAATGGTTGGCTGAGAGAATCCACCTCTGTATTTGTCAGGTACTGGTAGAACCCCTCAGGAGACAGCTATATCAGGGTCCTGGCAGCAAGCACTTGTTGGCATCCACAATAGTGTCTGGCTTTGGTGACTGTATATGGGATAGATCCCCAGTTTTTTTGTTTGTTTGTTTTTGTTTTTTTCTTTTTTGAGAAAGAAAAAAGTTGGGGAAGGGGAAAGAATATAATCAGAATATGTTGTATAAAGAATTAAACATTTATTTATTTGTTTTTCTTCTTGTTGTATGTGCATAAACAATGTCTGTGAGTGTGTGCTGTGGCATGTGCATGGAGCTGTGAGGACAACTTTTGAAAGTCAACTCTCTCCTTCCGCCATGGGTTCTGGAGATCAAGCACAAATTATCAGCCCTCCTTCCACAACCAGTTCTGATCCTCTGCATCAACCATAGAATCTTTTTCTCACAGTGGAAGCATCTCTAATGAAGGGATGGAGGTGAAGGCCCTCCTCCAGGTTGCTGATGGCCACTGTATCACCGTGTCCTCACATGTCCTTCCTCCATCTGTGAACTTGTTCCCCCTCCCCCTCTCAGCTCCTCATCACAATGGCCCCTGTCTTCAACTGATCTCCACCACAAATGTATCCTAAATATCTCATCTTGAAGCATTATCGCTTTGGCAGTTAAGGCTCCAATATTCTCTTCAAGAGGTAGAAGATACAAACATAACATTTAAAACAGTATACTCAATGACAAAGACAAATGCATTCCCCCGTTGATTGAGTGTCATGGGTCTTTAATCTCTAAGTAGTTGGACAGTTTCCCAAGTGAAGACGCAAAAAGTGTCCTTTACAAAGCCCTTAAAGAGTATTTCTTCTTCCCGGAACAGAGATTGTTGCTACAACTCCTTTTCTTAGATAATGTAAGCTTGTGGTTTCATTGTCTTTTCTATACCGTGTCTACATGTTTGAGCAGAATGAAGATGAATAACATAACAAATTCCTGCCTGAATTCTCTCTTTTTTTAAGCCCTCGTTTGGTTTAAATTATTTTGAGACGATGTCCCAGATCTGCTGAACATGGGATGAGAAGCGTCCTGGATTTTCAATGGGTGAAGCCAAGGGGACGCGGCCAATGCACGGACTGCAAAGGCTGGTCTGGAGAAAGGCCCAAGAGAGAAACAAGAGTCCTCTTTTTGCCCCTAGAACTCTAGCTCAAGAATTCACTGCAAAGAGGTAGCTGTTGTCTCAAGACACGCTTTCTGTTGTCTACCCACAAACACAAGCAGGCTCGGTACAAAGCCTCAGACACGTAGATTGGATGGACAACCTACAGACAAAGGGGAAAGAACTGTGAGTATGTCATAGCATTTGACAGTGGTGTGAATATGGAGGACATCCTTCCATCTATTTCTGTCTCGTGTACTAAAATCTTCTTTACAATAATTTTTAAAAGATCAAGAATACTCTAGAACAGACACTATGCTTTTGCAGATCTTGGCAAATCCTGACATACTGTGGCTCCTCTGTCCTTGTGAAGACAAACTGTGCATTTACATATCTGTGTGATAAATAGAGGGGATGCCTTCATGAAGTGGCTTACCTTTCCAGGTGTGCTAGATACAAGCCAGGAGTCTCATTCCTCAGCTAACACTCACCATTCTTTCAGTCTTCCCATGATAAATGGCATAGAAACTAACTTCTGTTATAAAATTTCTTTAGGGAAACCAGCATGAGTTAGAGCTCAAATTCTTTTATATTAACTGCATCCTAATGTCCATGGGGAGATTTAGGAATTCAACAGGCCGATGAACCATGAGGGTGCTATTTTCTGCCTTTGCCTTCACATTCCAGAGTCCCTGGCTCCTGATGGAACAACCGCTCGTTATGAACTGAGTGAAGGCCACACTTTTGACAGATGTTGCTGTTTGGAATAGGTGAAAGTACACAGAACATAATAGTTTCTCCATAATTAAATACCTGGTGATTCATTGTTACTTGATGGGTGACATGACAAACAGAATTGTTTTTCAGATAAAATAACCTCATAATAAAATTCTTCAATAATTAAATCCTTTTGGCCAATGCCCAAGAGCCAAGGGCTTTGCTGAGATCCCAGGATGCCTGCTCTGAAATATCTCCGTCCTCCTAAACAATTAACAGCTCTGTGGAGTGAGTGTTAGGACGCCCCTTGACACTGGGGGATCTAAAGGAGTTCTTTTTTCTTTCCTCTAAAATCTAGTGTGATCAAAGAAGACTTAAAGACGTCAAGATGAAAAACAAGCGAACACAATTTGTATTGAATTTTGGAAGAAAAAAAAAAACTCTTTCCCTGTAGCTATGGGTAACTGGATAAGAAAACACTAAACAAGTCCCTTTGGGGATATTACATGATGGTATTCAATTTTATATCCTGGCTTCTACATTGGGAATTTCTTCATGATATAGACAGGCTTACTGACAGACTTGTATAAATAGAAGCATTGTTCAGAGATGAGACTACCTTGGCTATAAGGCAAAATTACTTCTAAATAGATCTTGGTGTTAATGAAAAAATAAAAGAACTCTGGCACTGTTACTGTAGGAAAGTATATGCATATTAAAAATTAACATTGAAAAAAATTAACATTGAAGCTCAGCAGAGTCATGAACGAGATTACTTAGGACACAGCAAGAGATCTCCATACAGCAAGAGATTGCAGTAGTGAGCGTGCTCGGTTTACCTTTTCAACAGAACAACCAAATTACTGTACGTTCCTTACTGTCACATTAGAAAGGGTCGTTAGTTTGAAGCCAGGTAGTGGTGGCACACGCCTTTAATCCAGCACTGGCTGGGCTACACAGAAAACCCTGTCTTTACAAAGAAAAGGAAAGGAAAGGAAAGGAAAGGAAAGGAAAGGAAAGGAAAGGGAAGGGAAAGGGAAAGGGAAAGGGAAAGGGAAAGGGAAAGGGAAAGGGAAAGGGAAAGGGAAAGGGAAAGGGAAAGGGAAAGGGAAAGGGAAAGGGAAAGGGAAGAAGAGAGAGCGGGGAAGGAGGAGGTGAGGAAGAAAGAAAGGATAGCAGTTTGGGCTTCTTACTGAAGGAGAGGTGAAAGAAATTTTGCATTATTAGTTTAAACTTTAACTATATGCTTAATAACACTGTTATAGCTTTTAATGTAACACTTTACTGGTGCCTTCTGGATACATAATTACATAACCTGGGGATCTCAAGATGCTCCCAGGTTGCTCTTCCCCACTTGCACTGCTGCATTCATGTAATTTGGGGTTGTATAATATGAAAACTGCACTGGGACTTCTTAGCCATCTGCACCAGAAACATCCAGACACATCTCCAGTTCTTCATCTGAAATAATCAGGGTATTGTTTGTTTTTTTTCTTTCTTCCATCTAATGGATTCTTTTTCCAGGAAGCTGAGTAATGTCCACAGAGGCCTCAGAGCTGTAAAACAAGTCCCCCATCTGGTGAGGATAGAAGGGAGGAAGGCTGTCTGGGAGAGAACAGACCCTCTCAGCTCCAGTCTAGACTGGGTCCTGGACATTCCAGGACACCAGATATAACTGTCCTTGGGATTTAAAAGCAGCAACATAAATGTAAAACCAACACTCGACAGGTTCCATACTTCCTTTCCCAGCCCTTGCCATCATGATAGACATTTCAGACAAGGCAGGACTACTATATTTTTATTAACCATTTCCCATCACCTCTCTTACAGAGATGATTGATCTAGCTTTGCAATAGGACATACCTCTGTTTATATCTGGGGTCCTGTGACTCTACAGAACCAAACAGAGCATGGGTGGACTGGGAGCCCAGGTACCGTCACCTCTCTAACACTCCAAAGCTTCTAGTCCCAGTTAACCTTAAAAAAAAAAACCACTCTTCCCACTCAAAAAATTATCAAAAGGAAGGAAAGGCTAGACTGTTCTTCCAGAAGACCCAGGTTCAATTCCCAGTACCCACATTGTATAATCATCTATAACTAGAGTTCCAGGGGACCTGATGCCTCATCTGACCTCTGCCAGGCATGATGTAGTCAACCTGCGAATAGTTCTAAATGAAGCTAGGGAAATGAAATTGACTACCCATCAGATACCTTACTGGTCACAACAAAGGGACAGGGTTCTCTCTGCCTACCGATGACCTAGTTTCAGGAGAAGCTGGACCAGAAGCTTCCTCCATAAACAGAGGAGTCCTTCCTACTGGACACGGAGTAAAGACGATGCCGTTTTTCTTTAGACTGTTCAAGCTACCATTCTGGAGTTTCACAAGTACTTACAAAACAGTGAAGAGGGTGTATGTGGTGCTTTAAATAGGGTTGTCTCCATAGACTCATGGGTGTGAATGCTTGACCCATAGGGAGTGGCACTATTACAAGGTGTGACCTTGTTGGAGTAGGTGTGGCCTTTTGGAGGAAGTGCATCACTGTGGGAACAGGTTTTGAGGTCTCCTATGCTCAAGCTACACCTAATGTGGCACATAGCCTCTCCCTGCTGCCTGGGATCAAGATGTAGAACTCTCAGCTCCTTCTCCAGCACCTTGTCTACCTGCATGCCACCATGCTTCATGGTCTAAACCTCTGAACCTGTAAGCTAACCCCAATTAAATGTTTTCCTTCATAAAGGTTGTCCTGCTCATGGTGTCTCTTCACAGCAATAAAACCCTACATAAGACAATATATAAATGGGATAGAACTCAGGCCACCAAGAAACAGAAGAAGGTGATGAGGTGGTAAGAACATGGATTTAGAAGACTGGGAGAGGCAGAGGAGGGAAAAAGTCTCAAGCTTCAGAAAGGTAAGGCGCTCTTTGCCAGCCTGTGTTGGGGAGGGGACTCCAAGGAAAGCCAGAAGCTTAGATTAAGGGCTGGGGGTTGGGGGGGTGGTCAATGTAGAGAAAGGAAGGTTAGTGGAGCAGCCCAAACTTTGGTTATAGAACTGAAAAGGGCACGCAGTTGAGTCTGGAAGCCATTTCACAGATGCTTGGAAAACATAGACCCCGAAAGACATGGGAAAGCGCTAATGGATTCCAGCAGCTGCTGCCCATGAGATCTGCATTTGGGAAAGATGGCACTGGGGGGCATTTTGGAAGGAGAATTTAAAGGGCAGGGCTCGGGTCCCAGGTTCCATTCAAAGCCCAGTGAAGGAGCAAGGTTATCTTGCTAAAGCAGTTAGAGTGGGGAAGAAGCAGACATCTAGAGAATGCCTTCCAAGCAGGAGACAAAGATCTTACTTTGGAATAGTGCCTAGTGACTTCGGAACACATCCATCTCAGCACATCAGTCCTCACACAGCCACTTAGGAAGGGAAGCCAAAGGCAGCTGACTATGAAAGAGCTGGCTCCAGGCATCTGACTCTACACACTGAGGCCAGGGTTCTGACCACTGTTCCTGAGGCCTGACATGACGAGCTCATATTTCTTCAAAGCTGAGTAACAGTACCCACGGGGACATAGAAATGACAAGATGAAGTCAAGAAAGAAAACATCTTGAGGAAATAATTTTCTGATGGTCAGAAAATACCATTTTTGAGGGCCATTCGGAGGATGTTAAATAGCCAAAACACTACCCAAGGGTTCACTCTTCATTTTGAATTTTAATATTTTACATTATCTTTTTTGACTCTTAAAACATAAGGCATATTTTACCCAACTTTATGATTTAGAGAATTACATTTATATCCTTGCACCCATTAGAACACCTAGTAGACAAACACAGAATCACATAAATCAATACCTTAAATTATGAAGACCTTGTACCTATACCCATCTCCTTGGATCAGCAACATTAAGACAATTGAATATACTAAGAAGTGATCTACCTACCTATAATTTGCATATAGTGTAACCATACTCAGCCAATGGCTAGGAGGAGGGTCTCAAAGCCTACATCAGCCAGGCAGTGGTGGTGCACACCTTTAATACCAGCACTCGGGAGGCAGAGGCAGGCGGATTTCTGAGTTCGAGGCCAGTCTGGTCTACAGAGTGAGTTCCAGGACAGCCAGGGCTATACAGAGAAACCCTGTCTCAAAAAAAAAACAAAAAATAAAAAAATAAAAAAGCCTACCCCAACAGTGACACGCTTCCTCCAACAAAGCCACACCTACTCCAACAAAGCCACACCCCCTAAAAGTGCCACTCCCTGGGCCAAGTATATTCACACCACCACAGTAAGCACTAAAGATTCTTATAGCAAACAGATGATCATTGAAGGAGAAAATCCCCTACTCCTTGGGAGCAATAGGGAAAATAAAAGGTATGGAGCTTTTCTTCAAAGGAGTCAAAGGAGATAACCAGGTGACTGCTCTAATGTAGTTTTTTAGCAATAACTAATTAAACCCATGGCTTACCCAGCAACAGCTGTTTTAACTAGTAATGTGTTTTTTTATCTACACCTTGAGATTCCAAAATGTAAGATCATTTGTGAAATGCAAGAATGAGAGGCGGTTCTTAGTTTGTTTCTCTGTTGCTGAGATAAAACACTAAACAAAAGCTCATAACACCATGTGACATCATCAGCTAAGGACAGACAAGAGCTCCTCCACTCTGACTCTCTCTACCTTACTCCCCTACCCCCAGCAGCTAAATAATCTTTAAGTGAAAATCTCTGAGAAGTATGCTTGTGCTCTGAAGATGAAGCTCACATGTGTCCTACCCTAAGCCTTACATCTGACCCCAGTCCCTTCTCCTGTTGACCCTGCCCCCAGTTCTCCTCCCTGCATACATTACTCTACACAGACACTACTTTTGCTCACCAATATGCCAATGATTTTTTTTCCCACCTCAGCATCTCAGCACATGCTAAGCCCTTTGCTTGGAATGTCATAGTCCCTGGACACTGCCTAGGTCCTACCTACATCATATATAAGATAACTGGACTAAAATATCAACCCTCAGGGCTAGAGAGATGGCTTAGTGGTTTAGAGTACTAACTGCTCTAAAGGCTAGTTCTGACTCCAGAGGTCCTGAGTTCAATTCCCAGCACCACATGGTGGCTCACAACCATCTATAATGGGATCTGGTGCCCTCTTCTGGAGTGTCTGAAGACACCTACAGTGTGCTCATATAAATTAAATAAATAAATCTTTTTTTTTTTAAATCTGCCAGGCTTGGTGCTGCATGCCTTTAATCCCAGCACTCGGGAGGCAGAGGCAGGCAGATTTCTGAGTTCGAGGCCAGCCTGGTCTACAAAGTGAGTTCCAGGACAGCCAGGGCTACACAGAGAAACCCTGTCTCGAAAAACAAAACCAAAAAAAAAAAAAATCCACCCTCCTCTGACCCATAAATAGCATTGAGGGCATTATTTCCTTGTGTGTGTGTGTGTGTGTGTGTGTGTGTGTGTGTGTATGTGTGTGTTTCTTGACAATTATACCTACTTAAATATATGGCATCCATGTGGCTTTATCTTTTTTATAATGTCAGTATCTTCTACACTACACTGTAATATCTGCAAAGCAGATACCAAATGTGTCTTTTTGTTTCCTGAGTGCCTAGTCAATCTGCTATATGTCATCTATTACCAGAGTCCCTGTATATAGGCTTGGACCCTACGGCCGAACACTTGCTCACATTAAGAGAAAAATCATGATATATGGTATATATGAATTTGTAGAAATTTGCAGAAAAATTAATTTATCCTCAGGTTTGGCCAAAATTGGGCACAGAGGAATTCACAACCCATCTCGGTATAACTCATAACAGTGTTAAAACATATAGAAAAGATTAAACAAGAGCCAGGAAATGGAATATATAGATGTATTCAGGTGCCCATGTTACCAGAACTGGGAAAAAAAAAGTCTTCAAGTGCCAGAGTCTAGTGTCTGCGGAGCATGCTATGTTGACTCTCGGCTGGCCATTCTCAGCCCCAACATGGTATTTCCTGCAGCCATGCTAATTCTTGGTTCCTCTGCACTACTACATTGTGTTCAATCACTGTCTGCTGGGTGCACACATTTTAGATGAGTACATGCGTCAGAAAGGCAAGTTAACAAGAACCCATGTGTGACGGCTGGCGTTAATTGCTAACAGGACTCTCAGCAGGCCACCATCTTTGTTCACATGGAAAGACATTAGAGCAGGCTCGTCCTTTGCTAATGAGGGTGATGATGTTGGGAATCATTGCTCCTCTCAAACTGCTAATAATTGATTTCAATCCAGACAAGTGTAGTTTAGCAAAGAAGGCCTTGCTAACTAATATTCTGACTTGTAGGTTAAGAAGAAAATACTATGCCTAGGATAGAAAAACCAGCTACAGTCTAGAAATTAAATCTCTCATGTGATTGAACTTGATTGAAACATTTGCACACTCTACTTATTTAGTACCTTCCCAACACCACACGCATGAGCACGCAAGCGCACAAGAGCACACACACACACACTGATAATAATAGTTCTTTTTAATTTAAAAGGAAAGGAAAAAGAAAGACAATAAAAGGTTTCATAATGCTCTAAAACAAAATATTTTAAAACATTCAACCATAAATGAAAGACCTCTGGGGAAGGGACAGTATAGGGTGACAATAAGGATGGAAATTAGCTTCTTTGAATACCTACAGACTTGATTTGAAGTCATATGGATGTTTTGCATGATTAGAAAAGCCATAAATTCACAAAGTCATCCCTCAAAGTTTAAAGTAAAATTAGAACAAATGAAACTAACTGTGTTTCCAGATGGTGGCACGCGAACAGTCCCAAACTCTTTCAAGTGACTTCAAAACAGGCCCTTCCCCAGAGTGCAGCGCTACATGCCCTGGTTCTCACATGCTGATGGGTGTCTCTTCTGTCTTAGCTGCATCTGGTGAGGTCAGGTGGTAGCTTGGAAGGGGCCACAGTGGGGGATGTGGATCTCAGAAAACGCTATGCAGTGAATCCCTGTTTACTTCGGTCTCATTGCCATTTACAAATGTATTTGGAATAATAATGATTAAACCTTCACCAAATCACTCCTGTGTTAGCACTACAGACCTCGGGCCAGAAATGATTTCAGAACAAAATAGCTTTCATCATCACAGTGCTGGTAGCTGTGGACTTGTTATTCTGTGGTGCTTCCTTTCTCGTGGTATAGTGTACTGGCTGGTTTTATGTGTCAACTTGACACAGGCTGGGGTTATCACAGAGAAAGGAGCTTGAGTTGGGGAAGTACCTCCATGAGATCCAGCTGTGGGGTATTTTCTCAATTAGTGATCAAGGGGGAAAGGCCCCTTGTGGGTGGGACCATCTCTGGGCTGCTCTCTTGGGTAAGAGAGCAGGCTGAGCAAGCCTGGGAAGCAAGCCAGTAAGGAACATCTCTCCATGGCCTCTGCATCAGCTCCTGGTTCCTGACCTGCTTGAGTTCCAGTCCTGACTTCCTTGGTGATGAACAGCTGTATGGAAGTATAAGCCGAATAAACCCTTTCCTCCCCAACTTGCTTCTTGGTCATGATGTTTGTGCAGGAATAGAAACCCTGACTAAGACATATGGGATAAACAAATGAGCGACTCTGCCACTCTTGGTAAGAACTTGGATTCCAAAGCAGGCCGGGGTGGCAGAAGCAAGTAGATCTCTGAGGTCAGCCTTATCAACAGAGGGAGTTCCAGGACAGCCAGGCTACACTGAGAAACCATGTCTCTCACGCACACACACACACACACACACACACACACACACAAAAATATATATATATATATATATATATATATATATATATATATATATATATATATATATATATATATATATATATATATATATATATATATAAAACAAGAACTAGGATTCTAAGTGTAATGATGCCTTTAATCCCATCTTAATCCCATCACTCAGGAGGCAGAGGTTAAATGAATCTCTGTACATTCTAGGACAGCCTGATCTACAGGCTAGCCTGGACTGTATCATAAGACCCTTTCTCAAAAGAAAGGAAGAACAGGATTTGAAACAGTAAAATAAAGAATAAAAAGAGGAAGAAGAGATTAAGTAAAAACCCTGGTGACAAGGTGACACAGTGAGTAAAAGAACTTGCCACACAAACCTGACAACCTGAGCTCAAACCCAGAACCCACGTGACACACCTGTCCCCTGACCTCCACAGACATGTCATGACACACAAAGCCACCCATCATGCACAAACACCTACACGCAATACTAGGAATTTCTTTTTTAATCTGAATGCTAAATTCCAACATAAATTTTCAGAGCCAACATACGACATTTTATTTAGCATAATCATGAGGATGGGTGGTATCAGCAAATTATAAACTATGACCAGCAGCACAACTCACTCAACAACAGAGCACACCCATAAACACTACTGTTTAGTCTATTCAAACACATAAGTGCACATAAATATCAAAGGCACTGTCTCTGAGGTCACTCATCCAAATGGCTTAGACACACCATAGTGGTTATGCAAATGAGTGATGTTAGGCAAATAGGTAATAATAATTTATCCTCAGTTTCGATTTGAAATGTTGTCTTTAATATATAGTATGTCTAAATATTAATGTTCCACCCCCAAAATTTGTTTAAATTCTTACTTTGTCTTTGATTTCATGAAACTATATCATTTATATTATATATGTAATCATATGAATCAAATGAAATCATATATTATATGTTATATAGTTTATTATTTTGTATATTGTTATTTTCTATATTCCATATTCTATATCATATATCACATACCATACATCATATATCATACATTATGTTGCATCATACATTATATATACCAAGATATACATGTATATATCTGTGTATGTATATATGTTATGGTTTATATATGCTTGGCCTAGGGAGTGGCACTATTAGGAGATGTGGCATTGCTGGAGTAGGTATGTCACTGTGGGTGTGAGCTTTAAAACCCTAATCCAAGCTGCCTGGAAGTCAGTATTCCACTAGTAGCCTTCAGATAAAAATGTAGAACTCTTGCACAGGTGGTGGTGGCGCACGCCTTTAATCCCAGCACTTGGGAGGCAGAGGTAGGAGGATTTCTGAGTTCGAGGCCAGCCTGGTCTACAAAGTGAGTTCCAGGACAGCCAGGGATATACAGAGAAACCCTGTCTCCAAAACAAACAAACAAACAAGTTGTAGAACTCTCAGCTCCTCCTGTATCATGCCTGCCTGGATGCTACTGTGTTCCTGCCTTGATGACTGAAGCTCTGAACCTGTAAGCCAGCCCCAATTAAATGATTTGCCTTGGTTATGGTATCTGTTTACAGCAGTAAAACCCTACCTAAGACTGTGTGTGTGTGTGTGTGTGTGTGTGTGTGTGTGTGTGTGTGTGTGTGTGTGTGTGTGTAATATTCCTCAAGTCTTAATGACTCAAAGAAAAGAAAGCTAAGTATAGCAGAGACCAAGGGTGGAACCCCTGACCCTGACCACCTCTCAACCCTTGTGCCCTCTCCCACTAGTTTATGTAGATGTGAAAGTGACTTGGGAATGATTTCACATATATGTTACATAAGCAAAATTAACAACCATTTCATTCTGTCCTTTGGTATGAGGTTTGTTTTTTGTTTGGTTGGTTTTTTTTGAGATGAGATATAATATTCTCTGTTTAGCCTCAGTCTAATAAAATGCTGACACAAATACCAGATAGGGGGGCTGTGGGTTCCTACTGGGCTGGAGGAACAGTAGTAGAATGCTTGCTTAGCATGTGCCAAGCTCTGGGTTCAGTCCAACAACTATCAAACAATAACAGCAACAAAAAGGTCACACACAATGTTCTGTCTTAGGAGGCTTGTATCTATGCATGCCTGTGGGTAGTTCTTATGCTGGTAGCTTGGGGACACATTTTTAACAGCTTTGGTTTAAAGCCACTTGGACTCTAGGAACCCCAAATCAACACCATGTATCTGCCTGAAGTTTGGCTTCAGGACCCTTTCTAGAGTCCTTGTGTTTCACTTTTGGCTAGTTACTAGTTTCTCATTACCAACTTGGCTCTGTGTGTGTGTGTGTGTGTGTGTGTGTGTGTGTGTGTGTGTTCCAGTCTGTGTGTGTGTGTGTGTGTGTGTGTGTGTCTGTGTCTATTTGTGTCTGAATCTGTGTATTTATTTGGTCAGAACCCTGGGACCCACTAGCCAGGAATAGATCCCCTCTTAGAATAGATCCTCATCCTTTTTATAAAGATCAAAGGCACTGACTGTCTATGAGGTCACTCCTCTGAATGTCCCACCGATGACTCAGACTAGTCCAAGTCATCATTGCCCACCGCTTGCTCAAATACTGCACCTGCACCTCTTCTTTCCTTGTTAAATATTTGCTGTCTGTCTGAATCAGGAAAGAGTATTGCACACCAAAAGCAAGGAAATGGTTTTGGCTGATGCCTGATGGTGCTACTTTGTGTCTTTCCTTACTTGAGATGCACTGTCTATCATTCCTTCTAATGGGCTATTCACAGAAGTAACCCTCTGGTCAGTCAGCTCGTATTATCTGTTCCATGGCTTTATGGAGGTTTTGTTTGCTCACCTGTGGCAGATGTGCTTGGACTCCAGATGTTTTCAAAATGTTCACCATTTGGACCTATATAATGCTATATGGCAGTAGTTATGCTTGCAAAGACTTGAGACTTTAAAAGAAGTTTTGATTGCTTATTGTTGGGCTCTGTTTGTGGCTCCTAATTAGGCATTTCATTTATAATGCCAATGTCTTCAGGCTTATGAGTCTATTAAATTAATTTTCCCCCCACTAACTTAGTAAGGTTGCATTCTACACTTTGGTGATTTATAAATTTTGTTAAATTTCACACTTGAAATGCTAAGTGATTTTTAATAAATAATTAGAATAAAGAGTTACCTACAGAAACCAAGGCAATAAAAGTATGCATACATTTTAAAGTAACTTACAGAAAACAAAATACATCAGACATCAGAGTATATGAGACTTAACCCTTTACTTTTAAAAAATATATATACAATATACTTAAAATCATATAAATAATATATTGACCTCTAAGGTAACCATCATTAAATTTCATTATGATAGGTTTATAATGAGTTCTGTTTTTAATAAATTTTAAATTTACTTATTATTTATTAATGATAATTTTGAAGCAAATTCTAGTTGTTACACATCATCAATATAATTTCATATGTAAATATTTCAGAGTATATTTATGGAAAACAAAGACTATGCTGTTACAATATAATCACAGTACAAACAATAACAGATGCCCCCCAAAAAAGTTGAGAGAAATTCTATAATAATATCAGGTATTCAGTTAGTCGTCATGTTTCCTTAATTGTTCTGGGAATTCCCCTCACTCACATGATCTCTCTTCTCACCCCTTTTGTTTTAAAAAAAAATGACGCTGAGAAGATGGCTAAGTGAGTAAAATGTTTGTCATGTAACTCTGAGAACTCATACATCTCTAACCTCCATGCTCCAAAGCAAAACAATACAAAAGAATCAGGATCCTGAACTAGTCAGATAGAGAGATTGGTTTCTTCTAACCATCAGCTCTTCTCTTCTCATCCCTACTAAAACAGATCTTTGACAAGTAGAGGGGAGACCATCATTTAGCAAGGAAGAGACCAACCAACCCCCAACTAGGCTGTGTGTGTGTTTGTGTGTATGAGTGTGTGTGTGTGTGTGTGTGTGTGTGTGTGTGTAGGTGGGGGTGGTCAACAGGGTGGCCAATCCCTGTAATCAATTCTTTAGGACACAGAGAATTGTCTGCAAGAGTCTTAATCAAATTATTTCCCTGTAGAAACGTGTGGGGTCCTGTAGAAGTGTATGGGAATCCTATAGAAACACGCAAGGATCCTTACTGAAATCTGAGGTAGCCAAAAGAGGAAACCAAGAAGTAGATCCAAGAGAATTCAGCCACCCTTTCCTGCTTCTTCTTGAGTGGCTGCACTTCTGGCAATCAGGGGCCATTCAACATGGGGACCTGAACTCATTCTTGCCTTGCACCAACAAAATCAGCTGATGGGGGAATGGGGTCTCATGTCAACAGTAGCAGTATTTCTCTTTTTCGTCTGTCTTCTACCCTCCCCTGCAAAGCCCATTCATAGAAGCTAATACCCCAGCAAGCTGTGTTTGACTTCAGTATGATGTTATTTCTCACACTAAATATCACATGGTATCTAAGAGGAGAAACCCAAAGAAAGACTGGAACAATCTTATGAGAAACCACCTTCCTCGCTCATGTCTTTTCTTATTCTTTCTCCAAGCTGTGACACTTATCACGATTGAAAATACTACAAAGGCAGCGGGGCATGGTGACCCATGCCTTCAATCTCAGCACTCAGGAGGCTGAGGCAGGGGAAATCTCTGAGTTTGATTCTAGCCTGATCTCCATAGCTCATTTCAGGACAGCCAGGGCTACTCTCAGAAAGCCTGTCTCCGAATATGAAGAAACACAGACTATAAAATCTACTTAACTGTTCTTCCTGCACAGGCTGTTGGCTGTAAGCTTTATGAGGGAAGGGATTGACTATAAGCTGTTGACTGTAAGCTTTATAAAGAAAAGAATACTTATTTTGGCCACTTACCTATGCTAAATTCCTACAAGCATACCCGGCACACATAAGGCAGGCCATGATGGTTGTTGGTTGAATGTATGTCGCCACTCATTAATAAGAATGCGGTAAAAGAGTGGTTAATGAGGGAGAACCAAGGAAAGGAAGAAAGACCCTCATGGATGCTACACAGCTACTATGCTTGTCATAAACACGGCTTTGCCCCATCTTCACAATTTTCCTAGAAAAGGAGCCTTAAACTGACAAATTCCAAACTCGCGGCCAACCACTAGCCCAGGCTCCCCTGGCATCCAATAGAGAAGCTAGAATAGTCCCTCGAGAACTCTTGGAAATTCCTATAGGAAAAAAAAAAGAGATGTCGACATGTCAAGGACATCTACTTTTTTTCCTATGCTTTTTCCCATCACTATACGTATGGGTCATTCCATGTCTTAGGGGTTTTTCAGGAACTCTAAGCACTCTACATTTCGAACATAGCTGGGCAGTTGAGCCCTTTGCCTAGGGCTTTGCCTTAGGCCCAGATAGACCCTGGGGTCTATCTCTATCTGCTGTAAAGGCTTATAAATCAGCACAGGCCTGGGCTATTAAAAGTGCATTTAAAAAGTGTGTGTGTGTGTGTGTGTGTGTGTGTGTGTGTGTGTGTGTGTGTGAACATAGTCCACAAGTCAGGAGCACTTTTGCTGGAAAAAGCATTGGCTCAAAGCAAAGGAAGAAGTTTGGCTCCGGTTTCTTACCAGGACTAAACTCACCCAAGCCACTCAAAACCAGCTTGTTTCCTCCAAGTCTAAAACAATAGCACCTATGCTTTGTATCTTGCTGATAAAATGGAAGGTCTGGCTCTCTTAGAAAAAATCCTGGAAGGCACATCTCGTTTAACAGGCATGGGACGAAGGCAGGAGATTGTAGCAAAAACTAGATGCAGTTAAACACGTGTACTTCTTAGTTTTATAAATGTGTCAAATACCATGTGTTGCTTTTATTGATTTAAAGGAAATTGACTGTGAGACCTTTTGTTTTGTTTTGTTTAGTTTTCATTAAGATTTCTGTATTAAAAGATAAAACTAGCCTTCTCCGCCAAGCCATTTAAATGCTCAGTGAGAGGCCATTCCAGCTTGCTCCAGGGGAAGCATGGGAACACATGAATCTCACCCAGCCATTGGAAGGGATACCACAACATCCCAGAAGCCAGATTTGTGTATCCCAACGGGGCTCCCCACCTGGGACTCTTGTTCTTCTTGCCTCTATAGAGCAAGTGTCTGCTCCAATGCACAGCCCCTTCTGTGTGTCTGCCCTTGGAAACCAAGGCTACTCCCCAGTTATTTCAAATGGTTCCTTGTTTGCACGATTTCCAGACCCCCACTAAACAAGCTGGTTTCAACTCTCAAACCCAGTTCCAGCTGGTTACTGCAGGCGGATTTATGAGAAGTCTTGTCTGGAGACAAGAGGAAAATATTGGGTAATTGGGGCAGGCTCTTCCAAGAGGCTGCCTGTGGTATGTGACTAGACTTCCACTCTGAGGCAAGGCAGAGACTGGGTCATGTTTCCTAGACTCAACCAGAACCACACTGGACTCCATTCACAAAAACCACACCCCATGGCCTAGGATAGGGAGTGGCTTGAGGCCACGGGCACCTTTTCCAAAAAGTAGCAACTTGGTGTAAAACCAGAAGGAGTCTACTTTTCCCAGTGGTCAGTGTCTGTGACTAAAACTGAAGCAAAGCTAGAACTGTATGACACAAGAGGGTGTGTATCCAGAGAGTAATCTCAGACACCACTTCAACATCCCAGGGCAGAGCCAGCATCTTAAGAGACAAGGCTAGAACAGTGGGAACTGTTCTAGGATACCCATTCTGGCTTCAAGAGGAATTTCCCATTACCTGTTTTGTAATTTGCTTCTTCCCCATGAATGCCAGACAACCTTATGACCATAAGGTCAGATCGCAATGTGGAATCCACATCCAAAGGAACAGCTGTCCATATATATATATATATATATATATATATATATATATATATAATCAAAAGTAATTCAAATCTATACCCAGCCTCTAAAGAAAAAGCCCAAGGGAGAAAGTGCATGTTTAATGCACACCAAGTTATCTTTTAAAAATCCATTACTTCCAATTTCTGCCATTCTCAATATTCTTCACACAAATGACAGCTGCTTCCTGAGAGCTCACACTCCCTTCTGCACTCACAGACAGACCAAATAGTTTCCATGACGTCCAGACTCTACAGCTCATCTACGCCCTCAGCCCCAGTTCTTCCTCAGTTCTCCACACACGTAGCTCAAATTAGTCTGGCTTCTGCGGTTATTGAAAGTCCTTCTTCCCGTCATTCGCCACGCCCTCCCCGGCTCCCAACTCCCACCCCTGCCTTGGTTTATTTGCTGTTTACAGGAAAGTCCACACTCTGATGAAACAAATAGGAATCTCCAGCAGACAGGAAAGGCAGAAACTGTGAATTCTAAAGCACTGGCCATTCATTTCCTACTGCATTAAGATCCTATTGAAAACAAAAAAAAAAACCTTCATTTTCAGAAGGAGGCTCTGACCTAGAAGTACCAGAATGTAGCCAGATTTCATTGAGACAAAAACCCTCTTGCTTATTAAAAACATCCCTTTCCATCAACCAGCAGAAATATCTCAATATCTGAAATTCTCACAGTTTGTTCCTGTGGCTTGGCTAAATAAAAATATATTCTCTGAAGCAGATAAACATCTCCATCACTAACTGGTGTTAGTGTTAGTGTTCTGTGAATTTATTTCCCATTAGCTGGCCAGGCAACCAGTGATACTTAGGGATATTGGAGTTGAGAGTAAAGGGGAAAAGATTCCCAAGTTTAAGGTGATCAGGAAGAAAGACCCAGAGAGTGAATCCAACAAAATAAAGAGCTAGTGTATGGGAAAGCGGTAGGTTCTAATATATATACCCAGTGTTAGACCCTCTGCCCTTGCCCGAGACATCAGAGTAATAGATCTTGAACCACATGACCATCCCAGAAGCCCCCAAAGCCGTCACTGTCTATCCACTGTGATCCCATACATTTTTTGGAATGGTGTAGGTTTTCCTGAAGTCCTCAGTAAATGCAAACTCAGCTTTCCTCTCTCCTCCATCCAATGGGGCTAAAGAGCTGGTTCTAAATACTCCCCACATACAGCCTATACCGTCATCTTGCTCTGCCTCCTATGCCAAATCTCACCTGAACCATTCATTGTTTCTACTGGAGACCAGAGCCTGTTTCATGACCCAACCCCATCTGTTTCTACGACCTAGAAAAACTCTTGCTTCTCCAAAGTTCTTCCCCTCCCAGAGCCTCAATCACCCCCCAGTTGTCTCTAATTATTCCCCATGAGTTACACCTGCGACTCCAGCCACTGAAGGCTTCCATTCCTTAGCGGTTGCACCCGGGGCTGCCTTTGCTGCCTGACATCACATGGCATACTGTCAAGTCATTTCTCTGTCAGATTTCTCAAAATGCTGTTAAATGGGTGATGGAGAGGAAGAGGGAATGAATGAAGGCTTTAACATCTGGCAGGGGAATTTGTGAGATCTGACCACCTGGTGGCTCCTGTTAGTGATATATGTTCAATAATAACAAACAGCCGTCAAAACAGGAAATGCACGGAGAGGTTATTGTCCGTTAGTCATCTCTCTTGAAGTCCTGTCTGACTTCAGCAACAGTGACACTCATTGTGTTTAAGGCCCCAGGAATTTGCACATTGAGCTGAGGGACCCATGAGCTAAAATAACTAGGGCAAATTCCTACAGAAAGCTGTGCCCTGTGGAGACTGGTGAACCGTTTAAGAGGCAACCTGCCTAAGGTTGAATACAGCTCTATCATTTGCCATCTGTGTGACCGTGAGTTACAGAAGGTTTTCATCACCTTGTCTCAGTTAAAAGCAATATCCAATACTCATCAGTGCTGTCTTGGGTTCAAATCAATACTCAAACTTGCAGGACAACAACAGACTCCACTTTGGGCATTATTAGTTTATTTGGAAGCTTAATAGATATTCTACCACATAGGAGTCATTGCCATAGTCAACACAGATTCAAGTTTAAAGAGTTAAAATTTATACCAGCCAGGAATTTCTTTGGCTTAATAATCCTCGTGCCTTCTACTCTCCACAAAGATCTAGTAGCAGTCCTTGCAACAAATCCCTAAGCATAACTTTCAGGTCGCCCATAATAACGGCATTGCCAGTTCCAAGTATTAAAAAAAAAATCCCAAAAATGTAGCTTCCTAACACAGATTTCTGCGCTCCTAATCTAGAAACAATTCACAATCTGGTGTCAGCCTCTCCATAAGCAATGTTGCCTAGCACCAGGGCTGACAATATCATCATGACTGGCTTCCATAGTAACAGTTAAGCAGTTTTCAGAGGTCAAATTGTCATGTGTCATGGGAATTTGATTCGGTTAACTCTTTTACCTCGAGATAATAATGGTAACTATCTCACATCACCATTCCAAGGTGATGAATTCACTTGTGTCCAGAGTTTAGACCATGTAGAGTATGGCAAATAGTCTAAATGTCAGATCTCCTTGATGTAGACTTCTCAAATTGCCTCAACTTTCTCCTTTTAATATAGGCTTTGGTTATTTTTTTTTTCAGTTGTTTCAGCTACTTCTAAATATTTCATCAAATTGAACTTCTGCTTGGGTTGACTAGAAGCCCTTTCTACCGGCACTTATGGACTCTTAGTGACCCCGGAGTGGCTAAAGGAGGAACTATCTGAGACGGGTAGTGTGAGTCAAACCAGATCTTACCCTTAGTCTCAGCTGTCTACAGTGGCCACGTGAGAGCTTGACGCTTCCTACTCACCCAAAGTAACAAGGGACCTGGGGCTCATGTGGCTTCTAGGCCCCTAAGACATCCATGTTATTAAGGAAGAAGTCACATTACTCCATTAACCTTTTCCTGTGATTCTCAATTCAGTTAATTAGTGACGTCAGGACAGAATGTACATTTATGTGGAGTATACTAGCAGATCCGAGAAGTTGTGAAAGAGCTCACCAGGGGCCAGGGAGCTTGAACTCAGATAAACAAGACCAGGATTCTATCTTTATGTGATTATTATTATTAATTTTTTTTTGCCAGAACAAAGACTTCAATCCAGTGAGGAGCAGAGAACAATGAAACATTCCTCCAAGAAGCCTCCAAATGGCGTATTCATTTCCTCCTGCCATCTGACAGATAGGAATGGCCCTATCAGCAGATCTTGTTCCTCTCCGTCTTGATGAGGTAACCGTCCGGTGTGGAAACTTGATGACTCGCTTTGCGGCATTTCTCCCTCCTGTCTGCTTTTTATGGCCACGGTGTCTGGTTTTTGCAATTGATCAGTCCCCACCTTGTCCCAGATTCCCCCAAATCCCTTCCCTCCAACACCCTGGGTCAGAGCTGGTTTCTGACTAAAATAAGCAGAGCGAGAAACCAAAGTGACTTTCTGGTCCTGGGGTTGGGCAAGCTGACTGAGGCTGTTCATCTTGTTAAAGGGAGCGTTCATACGTACACTATTGACTTAAAGAACTGAAAAGACAGGGTTTTCATTTAAAACTTGGAGGTGAGATGGATACAAGAAGTGTCTGGATACAGGCTGATGATCTCTCACTTTTCCTTCTTCAGAAGGAAAGGCAGAACACTATCTAGGGCCCTTCCCTCCACACTTGGCTTTCACCATGTTATCTATCTTATTGCAAAAATTATTCTCATTCATTTTTTTTTCAGAAATCCTTATTTTACCCTTCCTGAATTCAATATATCCACAAAATAACAGGATTAATAAACTAGTTTTAAGCCGGGCGTGGTGGCGCATGCCTTTAATCCCAGCACTCGGGAGGCAGTGGCAGGAGGATTTCTGAGTTCGAGGCCAGCCTGGTCTACAAAGTGAGTTCCAGGACAGCCAGGGCTATACAGAGAAACTCTGTCTCGAAAAACCAAAAAATAAATAAATAAATAAATAAATAAATAAATAAATAAATAAACTAGTTTTAGTTTTTCTTTAACAAACTTACAGATAGATCTCTTACAATGTATCAGGCGGGCCCTGAGTATTTTGCAAATACTACCTCACTGAATCCTCACAACTGCCCCAGTAAGGCAAGACTCCTGTCAACCCCGTCACAGACAAGGAGGAAACTGAGGCTGAGATTAGGGAGGAAATGATCACATATAATTGGTTCACCAAGAGCTGAAATCTAGGTAGGACAGCTCTACAATTTAAGTTTAACCAGAGTCAAGCTGTGCCAGTCATTGAGCCATTAGACCCTATGACCTTCTAAGTTAGACTAAGACAGAGCCAAAACTGCTGCATCTTCTTGTATTGGTCATCATCTAAGATCACCTCATTCCCCACCTGCTACAATAAAGCAGAGGAGAAAGAGCTTCCATCTTAGAAGACTTAACTGCAACTCCTGTCCCTCTGATTTTACCACGTTGTGGCTTTGATCATGCTTGTTGCCTCCGTTTCTCCTCGTATTCACTGCAGACATTGATCCCTTCTCCTTCCACAGGTTTTCGGAGAGGCTGAAGAGATCAGAACTCTACGAGTGCTTTGGGAATTGTTTCTGCCACTTGTGAACCTCGTCCCTCTGATGATGAATACGTGCTGTAATTAAAGAAACAGTGCCCCATTTCTTTATTACAGGCAGCCCTTACCAGTTGGGGAAAAAAAAATCTCTCAAATAAAAGAAGTCAGTCCTTATGTTTCTTTGTGCTAGAGGCTGTTGCTGCTGCCAGCAATCCAAAATAAATCACTTCATGAGGTAAGGTCTGTTTATATTATTCCACTACCTGATGACTTCCTGTGTATGACATTCAAATGTGAGCATCTCAGCCAAAGGCCTATAAAATCATTTCCCCAACGCTTTACACTTAGCCAGGCTAAACATCTGCTTGTTTTGGCCACCTGAGTTGGTGAGTTTCACTTGGGGCCACAGTGCGGTGCAGGTATCAAGAGAAGACCCAGACACTTTCTTTCCTCCGTGTCTCAAGAGTGGCCTTGATTTATAGCTCCTCGGCCACTGTTAGAACTAGCAGCTCGGAAACCACAACAGCTGGGCTTCATTACACTCAGTCAATGGCCATAACATTTTTTAAGGTAGCAGGCTGGGCCCAAGGTTGCATTCTCAAATTTTCAGCCAGTTTAAAGCTGCAACCATCTGAAAGACAGATACGAATACCAGTCAGACAGACCCCTGTGAACATCCAGTGACTCAACCAACTGTGAATCAAAAGCATTGGGCTGGGGAAAACTGCATCGTACTGAACAAGTGCGGACACCTTCCTTATCATTGTTCTCCAAACAGTTCAGTATAATAACTATTTTCATAGCATATACATTGTACTAAGAATTATAAATAAAGCAGAGACGATTTAAATGACACAGGAAGGGGATGACAGATGGCTCAGCCAGCGAGAGTGAGTGCCTCCTTCCCTTGCAGGTGACCTGAGTTTAGTTCCTAGCACCCACATTGGGGGCTCACAACTGCCTGTTAACTCCAGCTCCAGGAATTCTGGCACCTTCTTTCAGCCTCTGTAGGTACCTCCCCCCCACACACACACACACACATGTACAAATAATACAAATAAATAAATAAATAAATAAATTTTTAATCTAAAATATAGTAAAGGATGTGTGTAGGATATAGACAGATACATGACCATTTTGTGAGGGACCCAACATTTACATGTGTTGGGTCCATATTGGTCCTCCATCCTTCAAAAATAGTAAAGGATGGTTTTAAACTTTAATGAGAGATCTTGGTGTTTTACTTTTTCAGGGAGGCCCCTACAACTTGAAATTTTTGTTAGGTTCTCACCCTGGGAATAGCATGTTTTCCAGCCTAAACCTATAAATGTGGCAATGGTTTGATCTCATTTCCTTTTTGCCCCTCTTTACTACCCATATGAAATATGAAGAAGGAATACAACAAGCCTTGTGAGTTGTTTTGACAGCCATTGTAGGAGCAATGTTCAACGGTTATGAAAACTCTTCCCTCATCGATACATTTCAGAACTCTCTCATGTGAACCCAACAATTCTTCAATATCAAGTGACTTGAGTCTCTTGAAAAACACATCTAATGAAAGATAGCCAAGAAAGAAAGAGAGACTACTGATATCGTGAGGGAATAGGCTGGATAAGTTAAGGAGAACAGCGTCTCTCTCTGAGGAAAAGCATCTTCTAATGCTTATATATCTATGCAGTGCTTCGCTCTATGCCTCCTGACATGGAATGAAAGCAACTCTCTTTTGAGATAATACAAGGTGGAATATGGAGAACAAACCTTAAGGAAAGAATTTAAAACTTCTTGCAGCTACCCAAAATAGTCCAAGATTCCACCCGCTGCCCTTCACAGCTTCCACACATAATCACAAGGGTTTCTGTGACTCGGAAACATCTCAGGAGAAACTAGTACAAAAGCAAACCAAGCTTGCATGCAGAGTTATATTCTTTCCAGAAAGAGGATCTATACATCGGATGCTGTCCATCCAACACACCTCAGTGTTTATAGTGGGCCAGACCAGTAGTTTTCCTAAGACATTTCCAGTGCCTGTCAAATAAGAATTGACCACATTTGTGTATGTGTGTGTGTGTGTGTGTGTGTGTGTGTATATATATATATATATATATATATATATATATATATAGAGAGAGAGAGAGAGAGAGAGAGAGAAAGAGAGAGAGAGAGAAAGAGAGAGAGAGAGAGAGTCCTGGTTGGCTTCAAGTAACCATAGTCTAGCTGCTTGGGAGTTTCTAATCAAACAAGACGTTCCTCCAGGACAGGCCTGACTTGAAAGGTTGCTTGCAAGTGTTGCCTCTTCATCCCTGCACATCTCCCAGCATCACCCACACTTAATGCTGTGTCCTAGGTTCCCAAGCTTCTCAGACTCGGCATCTGTTTGTACCTCGACCATTCTGCCTCTGGATTCAAACTCACTGCTGTTTGCTAGAAGTAACTGTTTGAGCCCTCTGTGGGACACTTTCCCATGCACAACTAGCGTCTGATACACAAAAATTGTTAGCGTAGCCAGAATACTCCCGTTTTATAAGCAGGGAGGAGCCCAGACCTGTGAACACGGTGGTGGTTGATCTGGGGTCAGCCCTGGGTTTTCTCTGCAGTCTGTTCTCTGTCTATTTACGGGTTCCTTTGACCCTCTTCCCTCCCTCTGAGCATCTGTTTGCTCACTTCTTTGTCAGCAGCGTCACCACCCCCTTTCCGGACTGCCCTGGGAACCCCCCTTCCCCGGACTGCCCTGGGAACCCAGGCTCTTTAACTCCACTATCAAACGGCTCTCCTTGCATTGTGTATTTTCTCCTTTGTGTTGGTCTCTGCTCCTTTCCTGTCATAAATTCCTGAAAAACAAACTATACTTTTCCTATTATTCTCTTGCAATCTGCTCCTTGCTCCGGTGAACCTGATGAGCAAAAAAGACAGCTTCAGTCATGCAGTTTATTCCTGTTTTTATGGTGTTCTGCTTATATCTGGTCCTCAGGCAAACATGCTGGTGTCTGTGAGATAGAGATGGGTCATGAATCCTGAAATACCTTTTCAGCTACAAATATTTCAAGGCAGCTTCCTAACCCGTTGCTTCCAGGGGTTTTGTTGTTGTTGTTGTTTGTTTGTTTGTTTGTTTGTTTGTTTGTTGTTTGGTTCCCTTTTAATTAATAAAAATTTTGAGATACCTAAAGGAACACTAAATCCTCTCATTCTTACCATTGGGAGTAGGACATTATTTTATAATTATTTTAGGCAGTTATGGCCAAAATGCCTGACCGCTTCTATAGTTTAAGGAGGAAGGACTTATTTTGGATCCCAGTTTCTGGAGATTCAATCCAGGGTTAGCTGGTTCCATGTGCTTGTGCAGAACAAATAGATTGTGGGAATGTGAAGTGGAGGTGTGTCTTTGACTTATGGCAGACAGAAGACAGAGACATAGGCCCCAGGATCAGTGATTAGCTTAAAAGGCACATGTCCTGTGACCTCCTCCCAAAGTTCTCATGACCTCTTCAAATAGCATCACTAGCTGGAGACCAAGCCTCAACTTCTGAGCCCGTGGTGGGTATTTCACATGCAAACAAGAACACTCTGCCCCACTCAGCTCCTGAGCCCGTGGTGGGTATTTCACATGCAAACAAGAACACTCTGCCCCAGATCCCCAGCAAAGGAGCAGGGCTGACTACACTCAGGGTGGGTCTTTCCAGCTTAGTTATTCTTCCAATCTTTTCTGGAAAGTTTCTCACAGACACTTCCAAACCTGTCCTTCAGTGACCCCCTAAGAACTGCTGAGCCCGGTCAAGGTGATGATCAAGATTATAGCCAACATAGGCACTCATACAATCAGATTAAAATCAGATGCAAAATTGAATTCAAACCATTGATACCAAATAGACTCAATGATTCTTGTTCTCTATAGACTAAAGTTCCCTCGGCTTCAGGAGAAAGAAGGATTTAGAGCTTTGTAATACAGGTAACAATTCTGTTTTGAAGTTGGTTGTTGTTATTATATAAAGGCTTCACTTCTAGCAGATGGAAGAGAAATAGAAAGAAAAAAATTGTTTTTAGCTCCACTAGGAAACTGGGGTTAGCTGTGTTGGCAGGAATCTGAGAAAAAAAAACCACTGTGGGCATCACCGGTGTGAGCATGAGGAACGGCGGGCCTCAGAATACACTCTTTTAGCATATGGAGTCTTTTGAACTAAAAGCATCTGAGAAACAGAAAAAGTTATTTACTTTTCTATATCTGCCTAAAAATAGATGATAAGTCTCTCCTTTTATAAAGTAAATTCATATTTCTAAAGGAAATTTCCACTTGTAAAGATGTCGTTTCTTCCACCACACAGCAATTGTCTCCGGACACAAGCCAGCCGTGTTTTCCAAACATCCTCTCCCCTCTGCATTTTTATGTGCTAACTTTCCAGTATAGGAGAAGAAAAACAACTTCCCTTGCTATTCATTCATCACAGTTCTAAGCTTAAACTCCCTATAATAAAAGATTAGCAGGAAAAAAAAATAAAGAGAAGCCTAACATGTTGTTGACTGCTTGTATGGACAGGAAACACCTCCTCCAAAGCCCCAAGTCTTTTCTCCTTTTTTAACTAAAATGTTTACAAGACTCAATCATCTAGCCATGTCCTTAAACATTTTCTCTTTAAGAAACATGTGCATAGTAAATAATGAAAACTTTGTTTTCTTACCTTTATTGGCTGGGAGCCTTTAAAGGCTAGGCTATCTCTCCAGCCCAACTTTGATATCTTACTAACCTCTTTTATCAGCTTGATTTATGCAGACCCAATAATAGAGTCTAAGAGGCCAGACACAAAGGACCATGTTACCTAGAAACACTAGGTGGAGGAGGGGATTTTTGCCAGTATTTATAAAAAATTAAAATGTACATATTCCTCCTTTGACCTGGCAATGGTCAGTTTTGGAACCGATCCCATGGACTTATTTATATCCACACACAATGAAATGTACCTGGAGACTTCTTTATTGATATAAATTTCCCTTGTAGATAAACTTTTTGTCTGTATTCCGAATGTCTCCTGTGTCTTCAGTTTCCTGAGACATAGTTTAAAATAATCCTTATGCTAAGGAGACATACTTCAGAATGACATCATATTTCAGGATTATTTGTCCCATTATCGTAGTTTTACTAAATAATTTTTAATTTTTTTTTTAACATTGGGTAAATTTGAGTACCCTTCATCCCACTGCACACAACTGCTGAGATTTGAAGCACAGATAAACCAGCTGTGAGCTGAATGTTCTAGCCTCTGTTCTGGGATGAAGGTTTTCTCTTGCCTCCTACTGGTTTTCATTTCCCTGTTTGCAGAATTTTAAATGAAGTGTTACCTAAAGAATGCACAAATTACTTAATCCACACCCAAGAGCCTGCCTCATTAATTTACAACCACACCTCTTAGGTCACATCATGGTCATTAATTATACCTAGAGGATGTCACAACAGACACTCCCAGTATGCCCTGAAATGTTTTCCTGTCCTGTTCTAAGACCTGGGTCTTAGAATACAAACAGTGACCTTCATCAGCCCCCTCTACTTTGTCCCCATACATGGAAAGGCATGAAAAGGCATCCTGACGTGGGTAACATTAAATCAGAATTACTCAAGCTCACTCTTCCTGACTGTGGACAGCAGCTTAGGAAATGTAACCCTTCCACCTCTTCCCACTCAAAATATCTCCGTTCTTCTCCTTCGGGAGTGCCTCTGACCTGGCATCCTCATTACAGTCAGCCTCACACCTCAGGTAAAGAAGGAAACTCCAGAAACTGGGATCCCCTATCCACACAGAAGACAGCCAATGGTAGAGGCACTGGGGGACTGCAGGCAGCTCTGGTTCTTGTAACTACTGTCCCTGGAAAGGTGATTTTACAGCAGCCACTGTTGTCAAGTGGAGATAAATTTCCTATAATAAGAATAGCAGCAGCAGACCAATATGTTACTTGGGTTCGTCTGGAACAGCCATCCAGGGACATTCCAGCCTTACAGTTGTATCAGTTCAAGCAGAAGTTGACGTCTCCACCTCCCAGAGGACAGCTTTCATCTTTTGATCACTTTTACAAGCAACAGAGGACATGAAGACCATAAGATAGCTGAGGCCATTGCCAGGTACCCTGTGAGCGACTGACCACTAAGGGACTGGGGCGCTTCTCTAGGTCTGTTTTTCTCTCTGGCTTTTTCCCTCATCCTTTCTGTCGATGAGCTGCAGTAGGACTGAAACCCTAACTAGCACATTCCCTAGGTGCTGATGCTGAAATCTTGAGGGGCATTGAGTAATCACTCTCCCCCTAACTTCAGCATCCATCAAAAAAGGAGGCTGCTCCACTTGCCCCCACGCAATGCTCCTGCGCGGTGACTCACCTACCAGAGAGGAGATGCCGCCCAGCACACAGCACGGAGTCCTCTCTTCATGCAGCCAAAATGGTGACATTTCTAAGTCCTCATGCGTCCGAAAGAGAACAAGAAAGACTTGAATTGATTGTTGCCTGCTTTTTCCGTATGGACCGGAGACATAAATCACTCCATGTGTCAAACTCGGCCCTTCTCCCTGATTTAGTAATCACTGCCCTATTGACTTGGGAGATCTAGACTAGACATCAGTATCTCCCATGGGAACTAGATGGGTTATTTATTTAAGTCACCTAAGAATTTGGAGTGTTAAGTTCCATTAATTCAACAACAATCATTTTTAAATGAATGATTCTAAGCTGAGAATAATTCTTGAGATAATGAGCTTGATAAAAAATACAATGGAACAAGAGATGATTCTCTGTTTTGACTTAGCTTTATTGTTTTGCCAACCACTCCCATAAGAAAAAGAAAATTTCAAATTCTCAACTGCTCGCAAGCTTCAGAAGTATTTTTGTCACCGTGTTTACTCGGAAAAGAGACCAAGTCTCCAGTTTCATTTTCCTCCACTGAATTAACAGTAAGAAGATTCTAAACTCATCCAAAAACCTTAGGTATTTTGAATTAAAGCTAAAACTATAAAAATTGGTTACAATCACACACACACACACACACACACACACACACACACACACACACACACACCTGGCTTTTAAGTTATCTCCAACTGCACAGATGTAATTTAGCAACACATTAAGTCCTAAGAGTTTGGGTATTTTTTTTTTAAAGATTTATTTATTTATTTATTATATGTAAGTACACTGTAGCTGACTTAAGACACTCCAGAAGAGGGCATCAGATCTCATTACAGATGGTTGGGAGCCACCATATGGTTGCTGGGATTTGAACTCATGACCTTTGGAAGAGCAGTCAGTGCTCTTATCCGCTGAGCCATCTCTCCAGCCCGAGTTTGGGTATTTTTAAAGACAAATTTGTATCTCCTTTCTCACTTTTCTTTATGCCAGATTGTTCTGTTCTACAGCATTAAGCCCTATTACTATTATTTAGAATGGATTTTCAAAAATTCAAATGTAAGGAAAGAATGAAAACTTCTGTTTGCCTACTGAAGGAAAGAAGGGATAGAAAAGATTACAGCAGTGTGATACAAAATAATTGTGGGTGCTAATCTAAAAGAAAGAAAAAAGGAAGGAAGGAAGGAAGGAAGGAAGGAAGGAAGGAAGGAAGGAAGGAATCAGTTTTCAACTTCAAACCTAGAAGCTAATCTTGTGTATGACCCCCCCGCCCATGGATTTGCATCCACGACTTCATGACTTAGAAGGCTAGAGCAATGGCCTAGTGGGTAAGAGTACTTACTGCAGAACATTCTGAATTCACATCCCCAGAACCCATGCAAAAAGCCTGGTATTAAACACATGCCTGTAATATCAGAACCATTTCAAGTCAGAGACAGGCGGGTCACACTGAGGCTCGCTGCCTGCCAGCATAGCTCCAGGTCCAGCGAGAGACCCTGTCTCTAAGAATGAGGGAGATGACAAGGTAGAACACTCAGCATCCTCCTCCAGCCCCCACATGCACATATACAGTAGCACAAATTTCCATATGCATACACACTACACACACACACACACACACACAAATAAAAATAAAATACCAAGGGGCTGGAGAGATGGCTCAGTGGGTAAGAGCATGCACTGCTCTTCTGAAGGTCCTGAGTTCAAATCCCAGCAACCACATGGTGGCTCACAACCATCCCTAATGAGATCTGACACCCTCTCTGGTGTGTCTGAAGACCGCTACAGTGATGTTAAATATAATAATAACTAAATCTTTAGACCAGAGCGAGCGGAGGTCCTGAATTCGAATTCCCAGCAATCAAATGATGGCTCACAACCATAAGTACAGCTACAGTGTACTCATGTACATAAAATAAATAATCTTTAAAAAAATAAAATAAAATACCAAACCTCCTCAATTACATAATTTTCTTGCTAAATACATACATCTCCATCTTTTTAAATATTTTCAGTAGTTGAAAATTTTATTGATACAATGTGTTTTTATCAACTGCATCTGCCACTACCTTCTTCCAACTGCCCTCACTGAGTTATAATTCCCTCTACTCTGTCTCCCTCCCAATTTCATTTTTATTTTTATCTCTTTTTATTTTGTTGATTTTATTAACTCCCCTGGTCTAATTAGTGTTGACCACATGTGCATTGGTGGGGAGTCACCCATTGTGGCAGGGACAGAGTGACTGTCCCTTCCTCAGAAACCCTCAACTCCCTCCTTCCCTGAGAGAATTCATGCTGGAATTTTGACTGGCTTGATCTTGTTCAGATCTTAGATAGGTAACCACAGCTGGTGTGAGTTGATTCATGGGGCAGCTATGTCACGTCCAGGAGACAGCATCTCCCAGCTCTCTTCCTTATCTGCCAGCTCTTAACATTCTTTCCCTGAGCCTTGAATGGGAGAGGTTACTATAGATCACTCATCCACAGTTGAGAGCTATCTTGACTCCTTGACCAGTTATGAATTTCTGTGTTATCTGCTATCCACTGCGAAAAGACCAAACTTAAAAGCAACACAAATCTATAGGAGTAAACATAAATATTTAGAAGACAGTTTGACAACATAACAATAATCGGTTTCCTCTAGCACCATGATCTTCCCAGTCATGAGCTTTTGACCATGTTTACTATACTAAGGATGACTTCCCTCCTGTGGAGTAGGCTTAATATCAATTAGAATGTGGTTGGTTATGCCCATAACTACCATGCCACTATTATACCACCTGAGCACATTTTGCCAGGCATGTTGGTATTAAAAGCAAGCAAGTTCTATAGATTACCATCTTTCAACCTCCATCCCCATGTCTCTCCTAGTGTTAAATAAACAAACAAAAAAAATCAAAACTGAATTCTGGATATTTTTCTCCACCTGAATGAGAACACTCTGATGAAAAAGCTAAAAGATAAATGTAACCACATTAACATTTTTAAAGGGTCTGTTTAAACAGATAACAATATTTCACAACTCCCAATAGCAGGCGTTGGTGTTTGATCCTCTACCGAGAGGGCACTAGAGGAACATTTTGATAGGATGAACTCAGAACCAGAGCAAAGCAAATATTGAATTGGCTAAAACGGTGAATGATCTTGTTAGATCATTTCAGTGTAAAAGGCCTAGATAGAAATTGGTCGATGGTTCTCATTAGTTAAGCTTAAATTATTTTTCTCTAGAACATGACTGTTTATATCAAATTGCTTACAAATTCAATTTGCTTACATTAGAGAGCTCTCCCATCTAAAGGCCTCCTAATTAGTCATTTTGCCTGTTGCTTTTGATGATGATTTTGAGGTTTTTTTGGGACAAGGTCTCTCTACATAAACCTGACTGTCCTGGAACTCAACAGAGATCCACCTGCCTCGATCTAACTTGTTGTGGAACAAAACATCGTCTGAAGACATGTGGAAAGTTGGAGGGGGAGGGACAATGTAATAGGAAACAATCCACTTTCCCCTTCTGAGTACTGAGACAGAAGGCATGCACCCCCATGCCTCGACTCTAGCTATTTTAACAAAAGGAAAGAAAGTGTGCTCTTGTCTGTGGGTTCCTGAGCCCCTCCTCTCCTGGTTCTCCTCTCTCTCCTGTCTGTGGGTTCCTGAGCCCCTCCTCTCCTGGTTCTCCTCTCCCTCCTCCTGTCTGTGGGTTCCTGAGCCCCTCCTCTCCTGGTTCTCTTCTCCCTCCTCCATTTGTCTAAGTGCTTCCCACTTTGCAGATTTCTCCAGAGACTACCAATGCTAATACTTCTTGCCCTAACTAAAAATACATATAGGGGGGGAAAAAAATGATATGCCTCTGCCCTTGAATGAGTGCTGAACCGTAACCTCTAAAGATGTTTACAGGCCCACCCATTATACTTCCGATGGAGCAGAGATCAAACAAGGTGAGATTTAACCATAACTATTGCCTCAGAGATGTGCCTAAATATTCACTATGGCTGTATAGTTACCTCCTTCTCTTCCTTCCCCAGCACCTAAGTGCTACCTACAGACGTTTGATCAGGGCTTGTTGAATCTCTTTGGAAAGAAAATTGTAGGTCCTTTTCTTTTCCTAAAAGCTTGGCCCATTGTCTAAAATAAAGTGTTACCATTAGACAATCAAATCTATAGAAACTTTTTAAAAAGAAACTATAAAATAATCAAATGGACCAGAAAGATGAGAAGGTCCTCTTCAGTGGGAACCAGGGCATCCTCTTAAGTATAGGCTTCCAGATGGCTTGATTCTGTGAGTTCTCTGCCTTTCCTTGGCTGAGCTATTTTGCAACTTTTACATTGCAAACTGTAGCAATAACATCAGCGAATATGAGAGATTGGTTGGCACCCCTGGAGGGATTTCAGGTTCTTGTGTCCTGGAACAAACATCGGCAGAAGGCTTGTGGAAAGTAGCAGGAGGAGGGACCATGTAATAGGAAACAACCTACTTCCAATGAAGAGGGTAGGGCAGCGAGAACTTTGAGAATCTCCGTCAGTAATGCTATGCAAAGGATGGATGGAGCCTCTATGCCACATCCCCGGGATGATCTTGCTCATTTGGATAGTGTAGATTTTCACGTGTGTTCTTGGCCCAGCAGGGTAGTGTCTGTTTTCATATTCTAATAAGGCACACATCATCTTCAGACATATACGTGTGTTTCCACCAATGGCACCAGCCCATTCCAGTCAGCCTCCTGAAGGGTGGAAGTTGTGAGCTAGCCAGCCTTTGCCAAAGATTTTTTTTCCTCTGTTTTTCTCATGGTAGTTTTGCAGGGTTTTATACACGGTCCTCAGGTCCTCTCCATCTGCCCTACTCTCTGGCACCAATAATAATTCAAATGACTTGTCTACAGGCATGAAAATTAATCTTTTCCTCTGCAAATATAATTGATTTCTAACCTCCACCACCACCACGCCCACTACGGAACAAGCCAATTTTGCGTCCATTTGTAAAATCATTACAGAATTATTTGATGGTTGTTTGAATTCTCCTTTAAGGCCATTGTAATGTCTCAAGGTTCCCTCATTAATTAATGACTTAAATAAAACCACTAATGGGTTCAATTTATAACAGAGACTTGTGATTATGTTGTGTTTTTAAAGCTCTTTTTTTTTTAAATTCTTTTAGTCTTATTTATTTTATGTGTGTGAATGTGTGGCCTTGCATGCCTGTATGTGCACCATGTGCATGCCTGCGGCCCTCAGAGGCCTTCCAGACCCTCCAACTGGGAGTGGAGTCACAGGTGAATGCCATATTGGGTGCTAGGAACCAAAGCGATGTCTTCTGCAAGAGCAGCCAGTGCTCCTAATCACTGAACCAGCTCCCTCTCCCCTTTAAAGTTAATCTTTAACATTCAAAATCCAGACCACTGTACCAGTAGCTTTCCATCCTTCACTGAGGAATCCACGGATCTCAGCATCTCCCTTCCAGCCTCCATCCTGTTCTCTTCCCACTTCTCCTCTCATTATCCATTTACACTTAACTGCAGCTTCCCCGGTAGTCAGTTCCTTCTAGAGGGAGGAAAGCATTGCTCTGATCCCTCAGCAGCGTGGATAACAGTCACGAGAAAAATAAGGCTCTCTGTTGCTCTATGGACATTCCACAGATTGAGACACCAATGTGTTGCGTTAATTCCAAAAGCAAAGAAACCCCCTCAAGGACCAGAGAAAGGGGCAACCTAGAGAAATAGCGCAGAATATTTGCTGATGAGTCCCAAGAACCAGAGTTTGATACAGGCACCCACGCAGGCACCCACGCGGGCACCCACGCGGGCACCCACGCAGCAAGCCAGGAGCCCTGAAAATACCAATAACTGCAGGGATAACTGAGAGAGGGCAGAGACAGAAGGATCACTGGAGCTAGAGGGCTTCTGGTCTAGCTGAGAAAATGCAAGCCCCATGTTGGAAGAAACCCGGTCTCAAAGGAATGGGCTGATGGTGACGGAGGAGGACACTTGATGCTCTCTTCTGGTGTCCACGAATACACAGTAACAAGCATCCACACATATGCACATACAGACACACAGACATTTAAATAAATGCTAGATAAAGCTTTTGTTGTTTTTGTTTTCCGAGACAGAGTTTCTCTATGTAGCCATGGCTGTTCTAGACCTCACTCCAAAGACCAGGCTGGCCTCAAACTCACAAACATCCGACTGTCTCTGCCTCCCAAGTGCTGGGATTAAAAGTGTGCACCACCGGCCGGGCATGGTGGCGCATGCCTTTAATCCCAGCACTCGGGAGGCAGAGGCAGGCAGATTTCTGAGTTCGAGGCCAGCCTGGTCTACAAAGTGAGTTCCAGGACAGCCAGGGCTACACAGAGAAACCCTGTCTCAAAAAACAAAACAACAACAACAACAAAAAAAGTGTGCACCACCACCACACAGCTAATTTTTAAATCTTTTTCATTTTTATGTACATGGGTGTTTTGTCTGTGTACCCACTTCTATGCCTGATGACCTCTTTGGTCAGAAGAGGGTGTCAGGCATCCTAGAACTGGAGTTACAGGTGACTGTGAATCTCCATTGAGTGGTGGGTCAAACCCCAAGTCCTCTGCAAGAACAACAAAAGCTTTAACCACTAAGCCATCTCTCCAGCCACTATTTAGGGTGTTTTGTTTTGTTTGATGTGGTTGTTGTTTGGTTTTGTTTGTTTGTTTGCTTGCTTGCTTGCTTGCTTGCTCGTTTTGAGAGGCTGTTTTTGTTTTTTGGGGTTTTGGTTTTGTGTTTTTGAGACAGAAAGTGGAAAGACGAGGAAGCAAAACTTCTCTCCCACTGTGCATTGTTTTTCTTGTTTTACTAAAACTATATGTCACCAGTTTGCCTTTTCATTAATGTGCTGATTTTAATTGACCTACTCTAGGCTTTCTCCCCGTCTCTTTCATGACTTGAAGCAAGCTGTGCTCCCACTGCTCTATTTGCTAGGAGTTCATTCTCATCAAAGAGCTCACACTTTTGAAGGGACCACCCCCAACCCACACCAGTGAATAGCTATAATTAATTCAGTGTGACTATGCAACACTTAAAAATAATAATAATAACAACCTGTTCATCTTCAAGGCCGCTGTCAAGAAGGAGCTCCAGCTAGTTAGCCCTACTAAGGACCCCATGAGGCACTCAAATCTATGAGCCTGGACCTCTTTGTCACGTAATTTGAACAACCTTCCTCAGTCCAGTATCTATCTGCGTACAAAATAGTAGCTCTCAGATCTCTCAAACAGCTGGCTAGCAAGTTCCTAGACAGTCCCGGCGCTTATTCCGGCCTTCCAGATGATAACTCAAATATAGAGTTAAGAGTGTATCTCCATGAGTATTTAATTGGTTGGGACGCTCTGTACTCCGGCTCAATGTGTGGGGGCTGTTCAACCCTGGGTGGGAAGGGACATCATCCAAAAGTGAAGTAGGCAATTTCTCTCCCTGCCTTCAAGAGTTTGTCAGTTTTCTGAGTAATTTTTAAAGCGCATGCTGGACCTCCCGCCATTTCCAAGCACACAGGCTTCACTTATGCTCTTAAACTTTCTATTTCATTACAGTACAAACAGCCCTACAAGGCAGCTTCCTGCTTCTCCCCTCAGGCTACGCGGAATTATTCATACTCAAGGTCTACAGAGGAACAGCCCTGTGAAGGAAAAGCAGGCTAAGAAGTGAAAGCAAATTAGTAATCCAAACGCCCTCTCCCTGCCTGTCACTGGAAGGCCTTTGGTGTCTCCTTCCACAGTCAAGGGGTTTTCTGAGCCCGAGATTAAAGGATACATTTTCATAGCTCAGAGAACAAACACCGCGTGGAAGTATAGCAGCGCAAGGCAACCGGGACAAACTGAGCATGTGCAGAATGTCAGGGTGTGCCTTAAACCCCACAGATAGATCTGCCTGCGGTGAATGTTTTGGAATTCCACCCCTATGGGCCTTTATTATTTTCCTTATGCCCTGCAGGGTGGAAGCCAGAGAGGAGACGAGACGAAGCTGTCCTTGGAAGTGTTCTAAACCTTAAAGCAGGGGTCATCAATCAGGGAGATCTTGTCCTACCAGGATATTTGACAGTATCTAAAGGATATTTCTTGATTTTCACAGTAGCCGTGGCAGACTGGGAGCTGGCAACTAGGAGGCCGCGAACATCGATGACGCCGCTGAGCACATCCCGAAGGAACCACCAATCACGGCCCGCAGTGAAGAATCCTGTTCTAGAATGCTAATAATGCCAAAGCTAGAAATTGCTGTCATTCAAAGTTTATACAACAAAAGCAGTATTTTGAAAAAAACCTCGGGGCTGGTGAGATGGCTCAGCAGGTAAGAGCACTCATTGCTTTTCCAAAAGTCCTGAGTTCAAATCCCAGCAACCACATGGTGGCTCACCACCACCGGTCATGAGATCTGATGTCCGATTCTGGTGTGTCTGAAGACAGCTACAGTGTACTTACGTATAAAAATAGATGAATCTTTGGGCCGGAGCAAGCAGGGACTGAGGGGGGCGGGACCCCAGAGCAAGCAGAGGTCCTAAAAATTCAATTCAATTCCTAACAACCACATGAAGGCTCACAACCATCTGACCAGCTACAGTGTATATGTACTCATATACATAAAATAAATAAATAAATCTTTTAAAAAAGAAAAAGAAAAGAAAGAACCTCTCCCACTAGCACCCTTTTTTCTCATACACACATACACAGAGAAAGGGGGCAGAGGAGAGAGAAAACTGACTTCATCGACACTAACCCTGTGCTGTCACTTGTGTCTTTCTCCTCAGAAGATTAGACTTGATATAATCCTCTGCTGTCACATCTTGAAGGCCCAATAATTTGGGAAAGTGTTCTGTTTCATTTTTCCCTAGCCCTGAAACTTACAGAACCGGGTCCAGCACGGGAGATGCCACCATTTAACAGAGCAGACCCACATAGTCACCTCGACACCCCTTGCTGCCTTTGAAACCTCTTTGGCTGATATGAGAGCTGACACTAGAAAATACACTATATCGTGAATTTCTATGAACCTGCAAATTTTCCTGCCTGTCAAACTGGCTGGAAAATCCACACAGGGCACGGAGTGGCCTGCATTCTGTGGATCAAGCAACATAAACAGTATTTTTTCAAAAAGTCCCTGCAGAGGAACACACAGGGACAGTAGAGAGGGTCTTCATTTCTACCTGGGCAAAAAGACTGTATCCCAGTAACCCTTGCAGAGGTAACAAACAAAATAAATAAATAAATAAATAAATAAATAAATAAATAAATAAATAAATAAATAAATAAAAGGAAGGAAAGGAAAGGAAAGGAAAAAAAAAGGAAAGGAAAGGAAAGGAAAGGAAATTCATTTATAAATTGTCAACAAATCTATGAATATGAATGCTGAAAATCACCCCCAGCAAGGAAGAGACCATCTTACCTTCTTGTTAATCACTGTCAAGCTAATATTTTGAGTCAATCAGCAACATGGTAGTGGCATCTGTGAAGGGATGTGTGACCTCTATAAGCAATCTTGGTCACACACAGAACCAGACAGATCACTTAACATGCCTTGGGTGGAGGGGCAGAAAATTCCTGGTCTGTTAAACATACAGAGATGGTCGTATACATGTCTGAGATGTTTATAAGGGGTGGGAGATAGGTTCGGTTTTGGAATCATACAGTTGAAAGGCCTTTTTCCAAGAGCGCCAGACTCTTGGGAGAGGAAGCACATCCTTGAGTCTCTGCTGCCATCTGCTGGGCCATCCTCCGAATTGCCGTTAGCACGGTGAACTCGGGAGTCCATGCAGAGCTACATTTACAACGTAAATGGATGGGCTTTGAAAAAAAAAAAAGCATTAGAGTACAAATCATACTCACTGCCACATTAGTAAACAGTTGAGAACATCGATAATAATTTCTGATTATGTAGGCAATTCTACTGAAAACGGTGCTCACAGCAGAATTCATCACTGAAGCCTTTGAGCAGGCAGCCCGGACTGAGCTCTGCGGAGGACAACAGTGGGGGCCTGTGGGAAAGGAGAAAGAAAGGTCTGGGGTTGAGGGATGTCAACAGGCTCCGATCCTAATGGGTCTATAGAGGTGACTGTCTACTCCTGCAAAGGAACGAAAACAGAACTAAAATTGTGGGCCTGCTTTTCCAGATAAAATAAAAATATGGTCGCTGTCCATTCTTAAACAATACCCGATTCCTTTCTTCAAAATAACACAAATTAGGTCTGGAGAGATGGCTCAGACATTATGGGCTAGGCTCACAACCAAAATAACTCAAATTAGACTGGCAATAATGACGGTGGTAATGATATAGATTCCGTAAGGCCAGAGACTGTTTTATTTTCACGGATAGTACAGCAACTCATAGTAGGGGCTCCCAGAGATAAGTGCCTAGTCAGATGTGGCAGTGGACACTGGAAGGCCCAGCGGCTTCGGAGGCTGAGAGGTGAGAGAACCACTTGAATTCACAAGTTCAAGACCAGTCTGGGCAGAATACTTGGTCTCAAACACAAAGTAAAATGAGATCCATGCTTAGCAAAGGAACTAGCATGGCTGCTACTCCCTGATAATGGTCTTACAGCTGAGTTATCTAGACTCGGTTCACTTTTATAACCTGAAGGCACACTGTTATTATTTGTGTGTTATTAAAGGAGAAATAAGCAGCAAGCTGATGTGGATGCTTATTAGCATGGATTAAACATTCATAATAAAAAGAAACATAAGAATGAGAGGCAGAAAGATCTTCAAATTTGAGGCCAACCTGGGCTAACTATAAGGCTTCTGGCCAATCTAAATTACCTACCAGGATCTTGTCTCAAAATGGAAGGAAAAAAAATCAGGGGCTGAAGAAATGGTTCAGCAGGTAAGAGATTTGCTGCTCTTGCAAACCACTCGGGTTTAGTTCCCAGCACTTGCATGACGGCTTACAGATGTCAGTAATTCCAGTTCTTCCAGGGTCTCTCTTCTGGCCTCTTCAGGTACCAGGCACACATGCATTACACTAACATATGTGCAGGGAAAAGATTCATACATATAAAATGAAAGTAAGTGTTAAGTTTATTTTATGTGCATGGTGTTTATATGCATGTCTGTGTGTCTGTGTGTCATGTGCTTGCCTAGTGCCCAAAGATGTCAGAAGAAGCTGTGGGATCCTCTGGGGATGGAGTTAAAAAAAAAAAAAGTATTAGGGGCTGGAGAGATGATTGAGCAGTTAAGAGCACTGACTGCTCTTCCGAAGGTCCTGAGTTCAAATCCCAGCAACCACACGGTGGCTCACAACCATCTGTAATGAGATCGGACTCCCTCTTCTGGGGTGTCTGAAGACAGCCACAGTGTACTTACATATATAATAAATAAATATTATTTTTTAAAAGTGCTGGCTGCCTTTAGACTACACATATAATATGTACTGAAATATAAATAAACCTAACATTTATGCTTGATATATGCAAATATTCTAAAATTAAAAAGAAAGATAATAAATGTGTAACACCTCTGGTCCCAGGCATTTCAAATAAGATAGACTCGATCTCTAATATCAACGCCAGTCCCTGAGGCGTGACTCTTCCAGGAGAATGCTGGGAATGCTTTTATTCACTCCTGATAGCTCAGTGAGGTAACTATCACTGGGGTTCACCATTTTACCAATGAGGACCAGAAAGCTAAGCAAAGGGGAAGGAGAGCAGACATCCATCCAGAGCTCCATCCCTGACCCAGCAAAGGGAAAGGAGAGCAGACATCCATCCAGAGCTCCATCCCTGACCCAGCAAAGGGAAGGAGAGCAGACATCCATCCAGAGCTCCATCCCTGACCCAGCAAAGGGAAAGGAGAGCAGACATCCATCCAGAGCTCCATCCCTGACCCAGCTTCTCCCCGCACATGGGACCTCCAATGATACTTGTTGGGCTTACTCTACCCTCCAGCAGATCATGAGTGAGTCCCCTGAGAGTAGTGTAAGCCAACTCCCGCATGATGGTTCCAGTTGTAATAATATCCAGCAGGCCTGTATTAGCTACTTTTCTATTGTTATGATAAAACACCATGACCAAGGCAATTTACAGAAGGAATATTTCATTTGGGGCTTATGGTTCAAGAGAGGTGAGACTCTATCACCATCACCATCGGGACCTGTGGCAGTAGGCTATGCATGGTGGCTGGAGCTGGAAACTGAGATCTGAGGGCTCACATCTCAAACCACCAACAGGAAGCAGAGGGAGCTCACTGGAAATGGTCCATGACTTCTGAAAGCTCAAAGCCCACATTCTGTAGCAGACGTCCTCCAGCAGGGTCACACCTTCTAAACATGCCCAAACAGTATCACCTACTGGGGACCAAGTATCCAGATGCCTGAGAATATGTCAGGCATCTCATCCAAACCACCACAGGGCCTCCACACAGGGAAAAGGTCAGAAAATGAACGGCTATTTGGAAAAAAAACCATGAGTTCATGGGCAGTAACTTGGCTTCTCCATGTATCCTTTAAACACTGGGAATTCCAAGTATTCAAACAAAACACTTGGATATCCACATGAAAATACATACACATGTTGTCTTAGTTTCTTTCCCTGAGCAAAGCAACTTAAGGAAGAGAGTTTATTTTGACTCACAGTCTAAGCATAAACAGTCCATCACACAGGGAACTGAATGCAGAGAATTTGAAGTAGTTGGCCATGTCCCATTCACAACCAGGATGCAGCGGGTGATGGATATATGCTGCTGCTTCCTGACTTTCTCCATCTTTTTATACTCCGGGATTCCAGCCGGGGAATGACACCACCCACAATGAGGTCTTCTTCCACCTCAACTGACAAATTCAAGACAACTTTCCACAGGCTTACCCAGAGAGCATCTCCCAGTGCTCTAGTCACTGTTCCCGTGCTGTGGAAAGACACCAGGTCCAAGCCAACACCAGGTCCAAGCCAACCCTTAGAAAAGAAAGCATTTAGGTGGAGGCTTGCTGACAGAGAGGGTTCAGTCCTCTATCATCATGGCGCTGGAGAAGTAGGTGAAGGCATTACACCCTGGTCCTCAGGCAGCAAGCCCATCCCCAGTGACACACCTACCAGCAAGGACACACCTCCTAATCCTTCCTCATTAACTGGGGACCAGGCATGTATACACACACACACACACACACACACACACACACACACACACACACGCCTGGGGGGGGGCATTCTCATTCAAACCACCATACCCTTCTAATTCTACACTCTGCCAAGAAGACAAGTAGCATCGTCACACAAATGTCCATAATAGATTTGTTGATAATCATCAAAAAATATCAATAACATGGTTATGGGAGTGGATGTCTGGGACTTGCAAAAACTCACTGGTTAAAGCTCTAACCCCCTCTGGCGGCTTGAATGGTCAATGTTCCCTGTAGCTTCATGTGTCTGAACACTTGGTCCTAGGTTTGGTGGCGCTGTGTGAGGAGGTTGGGGAACCTCGCTAGAGGAGTTGCACCCCTGGGTAGGAGGAGGCAGGGCTTCGTTTATAGCCTTGTCCCACTTTCAGCTCCTTTTCAGTTTCCTGTTGGTGATTGGTTTCTCGGGTTCCTGATCCAGCTGCCTGCAGTCGTGTCTCCTCCACTGGCAACTCTTGGATTCTTCCACTGCAACTAATTAAAGTCATTCTTCCATAGGTCCTTTGGGGGTATGGTGTTTTATTACAGCAACTAAACGTCACGAATACATTCCCTATCTAGAGGGGAAACCCTTTGGAGCTCATGAAGTCTGTCTTGGTCAGGGTTTCTATTTCTGAACAAAACATCATGACCAAGAAGTAAGCTAGGGAGGAAAGAGTTTATTCAGCTTACACTTCCACATTGCTGTTCATCACCAAAGGAAGTCAGGACAGGAACTCACACAGGGCAGGCAGGAGCTGATGCAGAGGCCATGGAGGGATGCTGCTTACTGGATTGCTTCCCCTGGCTTGCTCAGCTTGCTTTCGTATAGAACCCAAGACTAGCAGCCCAGGGAAGACACCACCCACAATGGGCTCCCCTCCACCCTTGATCACTAACTGAGAAAATGCCTTACAGCTGGATCTCATGGAGGCATTTCCTCAAGGGAGGCTCCTTTCTCTGTGATAACTCTAGCTTGTGTCAAGTTGGCACACAAAACCAGCCAGTACAGGCTCTTTTGAATGGAATGAATGTCCTTATAAAAAAAATGAGAGAGAGAGAGGGAGACAGAGAGAGAGAGAGAGAGAGAGAAGAGAGGGAGCCTCTCTATTCACTCTATTCACTTATATCAGGAAGATGAACCATCTTCTGTCTCTGCAAGACAAACCTCATCAGCAGCTGAATCAGGCCTGAACCGGGACTTGAACTTGTAGCTCCAGAACTATGAGAAGCCGATGCTTTTTTCTTGTTAGCCACACAGGCTAGGGCATCTTTGTGATGGCAACCCTGATAGACTAAGATATATCTAGCTATCACCTGATGGATGAGTAGATAAAATGTATAGCCATATAATGCAGTGGTATTCTATACTATAAACAAATGAAACAGCATGCTACAATGTGGATGAACTTTGAATGATGATGTGTTAAAATGCCCAGGAATCACACATCTATAGAGAGAGGAACCACATCAGTATGACAGATACAAAGAATGCAGGTGGAGTGCCTGCTAAAGGATATGAAATCTCTTTTGGAGTAATTAATCACAAAGTTGGTTGCTGTATACAACACTATTGTATATCTACTAACAAGAACACACACTTGCTTGAATTGTGTAGTCTCTCAGTTATACCTAAATAAAGCTATTACCAAAAATCTTCCAGATGTTCTCCACATGCCTAGTGACAAAATGAATTCTTAGGGAGGGACCCCCTAGTGTTCCATGAAAACGTGCCCAGGTGGGGCAAGCATGAAATCTTGGCACGAGGGGGAAACTGGGGCAAGAGGATGACAAATTCAAGTCCAGCCTGGTCTGAACAACAAGACTGTTAAAAATAAAAACTAAAACCTACTCCAGTCTCATAGCTCCATTGCACTTTGCCCCATTAATCCTAATTCTCGCTGCCCTCCTCTGGTGTAAAGCACCTACCCTAACTTGCTTCCATTCATACCATCTATAAATTGCAGGTTTTGCCTGGTCATGAAAACCAGCTCCGGCTGTCCCTAGAACCCACCCATCAAAGGCCCACAGAAACAAGGGACAATACATCAACCCTTACCAAGGCCTTGAAAGGACAGGGAGATGGGGAAATTCTAGGACACGGGATAGCCAGGGTACGCCTCACTCTGGATTCTGGTTGACGTCTCTCACCAGCCACAAGTCAAGAATTGAAAGCACAATTAATATTTGCTGTGAAGATTACCTCCATAAAGACAACATCCCTCTTGTGTAGAGATATTGTTGAATAAGAGTATTAAACTGGCAATGAAGCATGCTTACAGGCTAAGCCTATTGACCTTCAAGGATGCCCTTGTTCCTTCCCTTCTAAAACCCTCACAAAGCCGATTAACTTTCGGGTGCCGCGGAGACACCCAAGCCTCCCACATCTCTGTGATGTGGAGTTTTATTTTATTAACTGTAATCCTGTCTGCACAAATCAGGAACTACCTTCTGATCTCTCATTTAAATTCCTTCACAACTCTTTGAAGAGCGTAACCTCAGAACTCATCAGTTATCCCCCTGATGGCTACTGGAAACAAGACAATGAAAAGCAAACCCCCTCTGAGAAGCCCATACCCATGTTTAGGTGGATCGTACTTCCTGGGTGTCCTCTTTCTCTATCAACCCCACCACTAACCATGTTGAACATCCCTTCTAATAAGCTCCAACTCCACTTCACAATGGCTCGTTCTAAAATCGAGGATCTAGCTTTACCTGGAGAAAAACCTCAGACACCTCCTCGGGCTGCCACTGGGTCTTTATCTCAGCCCTCCCAGGCCCTGGCAGCCAAGGGCACAAAACGCATGACCCATGACAACTGTAGCACACACAACTTTTCTCCGCTTTGTCCCTCAGTTCTTCCAAATCCTCTGTCCTTCCTGTCCCCTCAGAGGCGGCTGCAGCTCTTCAGCTCTTTGCTGGTCCTTCAGGTCTCACACACCCTCTCTCAGAGATGCTCCTACCTATGCCACGCAAAGGCACCCACCCCTTCTGCTTTGCCATACACCTGCATTTCTCTCTGTGGTACCTTGCTCCCTATTCTGTTCTTGTCCTTAGAAATTAATGTGGTTTTTTTTTTTCTTTTCAAACACCGGCTATAGGCATTTACTTTTAATGAAAGTTCACAGACCTTTCTGTATTTTTAGATCAGTTACAGAAGTAGCCTACAGGAGACTAGAGTGACTTGTAGGCTGTTAAAAACTTCTCTGACAGAAGAGTCATAATCCTGGAAGAAACAAGTGAAACCCACAAAGGACCCTAGTGTGTGTCTACTAAACTAACACAGTTACAATTGCCTAGAAAACAAACATTTTATCAGTAGCATGCTATAGCACCTAATGTATATTTTAAGATATAGTGCAAGACATTTCCCACGCAGGGTCTTTTTTTGTTGTTGTTAAGAACAGATTTATCTTTACTAATTTTTTAATGATGTGTATATGTCTGCGCATGGGTATGTCATGAGTGTAGGCACCCATGGAGCCCAGAAGAAGATGTCTGGTCTCCTGTTCCAGGACAGAGGAAAAGGAAGGATATTCTCTCTTAGTCACAGAGCCATCTCTCTAGTCTCTTGCTATCTTATTTTGATTTCAACATCTTGGGGTGCCCTTTGCAGAATGGAACATTCCAGAGAGACGCTCTGCTTTGTCTGCAAACAAAATGCATGAAAGAGACATGCATCTCCTGGGTGTGGTTCCCTGTACAAAAGTTGGATGGTTTTGTAAGATTAAATGCCAGGATCCTTGAGTCACTCTTCCCAAGTCATGACTCAAGCTGTCAATCCAAGAATATCCTTCCAAAAGTTTTATTTTTACAGGAAAAGAATACAGAGCTTTGTAAAATCAGTTACTTTGGCCCATCCTTGGGAAAAGGTTATTCATGTGTCCACTAAATGTACATCAGGAAATAGACAATTAGGGTTTGGGGGTGCCATCGATGTCCTAAAAACACAAAGAGGCTGGAGAGATGGCTCAGTAGTTAAGAGCACTTGCTGCTCTTGTAGAGGACCCAGATTCAATTTCCAGCACCCATATTGCAGCTCACAACCATCTGTAACTCCAGATGAGTTACAGGGGATGAAATACCCTTACACAGACATACCAACCATACACAGAGAAAAATAAAAGTGCAGAAATAATTTCTTATTAAAAAATAATAACATCAATGACAATAATGAAGAACTAGAGGGACCTGACAGGTCTTCTAAGCTGCCATCTCAGACTAAACCCTGTGCGGAGGGAGACCGATCTTTGATGGTTGCCCATGGCCTCGGGGGTGGGGTGTAAGGAACTGTGACAGGAGAAACCTATGAGCAAGGAACAGATTGGAAGATCGACAGCAACTAACAACAAAGAAAGATCAGTATCATTCTGGTTCTAAAATATTTAGGTTCTGTAAACACAGTAAAATGTCCAGGGAAATCCGAAGCTAAGGCTTCACACATGCCAGGCAAACACTCTGTCATGGTGATACGCTGTCGGCCCTTCTGTGGAAATTCTTACAGAACTATTGCCAGGCTGAGAGACAAGCTAGAGAGCACGTTGTATCACCTCTGCCATTTACAACATCTGCTGGGTGACAGCTTATAGCTTCCAAGTGATCTCACATACATTCTCGTGATTTTTTGGAACTCCTTTGTAGAATAAAGTGTCTGGACATATACACACGTACAATACACACAGCTATGCTAAACCCGGCTACCACTAAACATTACAACTTGTTTACTTTCTAGAAGATTCCCGCAGATATTTTTCAAAAGCTTTTTAAAATGTAAACATAGGGCTTGTCTTCAAAAGAAATGCAGCTTCCAGCTATGCACACAGACCTAAGCAGAAATCAAGCTCACGGAGACTCACGCTGTAAAAACACACTTGGAAAGAATGTTCAAGTCAGACCATGTAACTGGCGGTATAAACCAGGCAGCTGGATAATCTTGATTCTCAAGTTTATTACCTATGAGACGGAGATGGTAAAACCTCCTTATGGAAGCAGCAAGTAGACAACTGTGTATGACTCAGCACTTCCTGCAGCCACGAGTGTGAATATAAAGTCACCTGACTGGCCTTTAGCCTCCATGTTAAAACTTTGCCAAAGGCCAGTTATGGTGGCACATGCCTCTAATCCCAGTACTCAGGAAGCAGAAGCAAGTGAATCTCTATGAGTTCAAGGTCAGCCTGGTCTATATAGCAAGTTCAAGGACAGCCAAGGCTACATAGAGAACCTTGTCTCAAACAAACTAAAAGAAAAGAGGCAGCTAAGTGCGGCGACGGATGCAACCTCGGTAGTGGGAAGGCAGAGGCAGGAGGATTGCCTCAAGTTTGAGACCAATTTAGGCTACTTAACAAGGTCTAGATCTACAGAGTGAGACTCAAAAAAAAAAAAAAAGTTAAAATTGTAACATTAAGCCAGCCATGGTAATACACATCTTTAATCCCAGCACTCAGGAGACAAAGACAGGCAGATCTCTGATTTCAGGGCCAGCCTGATCTACAGAGTGAATTCCGTGGCAAGCAGCTGAAAAGCCCTTACTGCTCTTCCAGAGGACCTGAGTTCAGTTTCCAGAACTCTCACCTGGTGGGTCACATCTGTAAGTCTAGCTGCTGGGGACCTGACACCCTCTACTGGATTCTGTGGGCACCTGCACACATATGCACATAGACACAGATACAAGCACAGGTTAAAATGAAATAAATCTTTAAAAAAAGAAAAGAACTGGACAAACAAGCCCAGGGAGCTTGATTTATTTTTTTTTTCTTTCATTAGCAGAAACTTGAAGGCCTGGAAGTCTCCATAATTATAAACTTCTGATTCCAAATCACCTTCAGGAAAACCTCTCCACCTTTCATCTTTCTTCTTGATGTCAGTTGATAAATGGTCCCCAGAAGAGATAACCTTTAAAATGTATCACCGAGTTTTAAACTAAGTCAATGGAGAAAAATAAAAATGTGTGTATTAACTCAAGCTTTTAAAACCTTGTCCTTGGGGAAGGAGTCTGAAGGAGAGAATGGGAGCAGGGAAGTGGATATAATCATATTTCATTATATAAATAATGTGTGAAATTCTCAAGAATGAGTAAAAGTATAATAACAACAGTAAGGATGCCTGAAACAAAGTCAGAAGGAATCATATTGTTATCTATCTACCTAAAATTATATAAAATAATGTAAGTCTGTATAGACATGTACAGTTTAGATGAAAATTTCCCATCTGGGTTTAACAATATTCCCCACAAAAGCTATAGGCTATCTAACAAGACTCCAACCCTAGACATAAGACTCTCCTTTTCAAGTTGCTGGTCAAGGGCATCCAAGAGATTCCCAAAACATAGCAGGCTATTGCCGTTGCCCTTGACTGGTCCCCAGAAGTGAAAGGTGACACAGGACCCAGAGACCCCTGACCTGTAACTGACCTGAATGCCTCCCCCAACCCACCACCCAGGACTAGTTTTAATGACACCAGAAGGTGTCATTCGAGCTTCCAAAGGATGGAAGCAACCAGTAGTCCTCCCCAGCTATGAAGCCCGTGAACCACAATGACCAGCAAGGCATGATAGCCTTAAGGGTACAGCGGTGGCTCGAATAAATTGATGGTAACCAACAGCTCTCTAATTGGACTTCAGGCCGGCTCAACAGGAGAGAAGTAAGGCCTGCTACTGGAAAACGAGCCAACTACCCAGATTAGTGAAATCGTGGATCTTGGAGGAGAACCTGCAACCACCTCTTTAACTAAACTAGCACAGTCTCTAACTACATTCCAAACATGTGTCCTTACACCCATGGGTAAATGCATCCCCACCCCTCATCCAAGGAACTTCTTGAAACAGATGGAGCCTGTTAGAGGAAACCACAACTCATTAAGAGATCATGTCGTGTCCAGTCCCATCAGATTCAACTACAGCACAACCCCCTCCACCTAAGTCTCAGGGATCGTCATGGAAGAAAAAGGAAAGATTGTAAGAGCCAGAGAAACAGGAAGTTTGCTGTGAGATTGTGTCTCTCAGAAATATCAGAGAAGCTGGGCATGGTAGCACACGCCTTTAATACCAGCACGCGGGAGGCAGAGGCAGGAGGATTTCTGAGTTCGAGGCCAGCCTGGTCAACAAAGTGAGTTCCAGGACAGCCAGGGCTATACAGAGAAACCCTGTCTCAAAAAAAAGAAAAAAAGAAATATCAGAGAAGCTATACCCATGGGGTCTCATAGTCATGGCTGCTTAGCTAAGCAAGACTTGAACAAGGATGAGGGCAATAGACCTTGCTAACCAGGAAGGAGGAAGTCTCACGAGGCTCCAACCTTGAACAAAGAACTGTAAGCAATTAAGGAATCCTGGGAGTGTGAGAAGTAACCTTCCTAAGGAAGAGCTCTATGACTGGTTATGCAAAACCAAGTGGTCAGCCTTGAAATGTGTGTGTGTGTGTGTGTGTGTGTGTGTGTGTGTGTGTGTGTGCGCGCGCGCGCGCATATACAATTATATATATATAATGTAACATTATAATAAAAACATTAGCTGGGCGTGGTGGCGCACGCCTTTAATCCCAGCACTTGGGAGGCAGAGGCAGGCGGATTTCTGAGTTCGAGGCCAGCCTGGTCTACAAAGTGAGTTCCAGGACAGCCAGGGCTATACAGAGAAACCCTGGCTCGAAAAAACCAAAAAAAAAAAAAAAAAAAAAAAAACAACATTATACAAACTTAGCTTATATTTACATATTTAGAAATATATACGTACAAAAATGTACATATATAATAATAATTTTTAAAACTTTTAAAAAGATTTATTTATCTATTTTATGTATGTGAGTACACTGTAGCTATACGGATGGTTGTGAGCCTTCATGTGGCTGTTGGGAATTGAATTTAGGACCTCTGCTCGCTCTGGTCAACTCTGCTTGCTCAGTGCCTGCTTGCTCTGGCCCAAAGATGTATTTATTATAAATAAGTACACTGTAGCGATCTTCAGACACACCAGAAGAGGGCATCAGATCTCATTACGGGTGGTTGTGAGCCACCATGTGGATTTGAACTCAGAACTTTCAGAAGAGCAATCAGTGTTCTTACCCACTGAGCCATCTCGCCATCCCAACAATAACTTTTGAAATAAGCTATAAATTTGAGAGAGAACAAAGAAGTACATATGTGTGTTGAGAATATGTGATTATATTATAATCTCAAAATAAAATCATATATTAAAAATAAAATTTAAAGAAAAATTACAATAGAAGTAGAAAATGGAAGAAAGGGTGAAAGGGGCGGGAAGGAAAAAGATGGGAAGAAAAAAAAAAAAAAAAAGAAGGGAAAATTACCTGTCCTAGTAGTGTAAAGGACAAAGGTGGACTTGCCGGACAACAGAATGGGTCAACAGCGACACCTAGTGCTGAATCAGAATCCTGCATAGCTCTTCCGCGTGCAAGGAGGATCCGTTGTTTATTGTAAAATGCAAATCAGCTTCATTTGTCAAGTGCCTGAGATTCCCATGCGTGTTCACTTAAGCCCTTATGCTGTTGTTTCTACAGATGTTCACAGATAAAGTCACAGATTGCTCCGGAGAGACCGGGAATCACACAGCCTCGGTGCATGGGGGGGCGGGGGGGGGGGGACCACCTCAGCCCTGCCTCCTAAGGGCAACACTGAGTGCCTAAGGGTCCCTGGAGGAGAGAGGTTCTCTGTGGGTTTGTGGGTTTGTTGGTTTGTTAATGATGTTTTAAAATGGTGGTAAAATTTAGATGGTGTCCATTTAAAAAATAATAATTCTGGATTTGCTTTCAATCTTTCCCCACTACTCTTAACTCTCTGGTGAATAGTGAATTCTGCAGTGAACTATTTAAACTAAAAACTACTTAACTATTTATTAAAGCTATAAATGGAGTGCATGCCCATGATTTTTAGAGAAGAGATTTCTTCAACTTCTTGTGGTACTTGGAATTCAACCTTGTATATGCTAGACACTCTTGTACTGAAGAATATACCCCTAGTCTTTTCCAGTGATTTGGGAAGGAGGGGGGAGTGAAATATTATTTGCAATGATAATGTTCAAATAAATAATATAAGGTGTAACTGTTCTATTGAAGGCACTCTAGCATAGAACACTAGGCACCCAGTTACTAAGCTTTCCAAACCACACACACACACACACACACACACACACACACACACACCCATATGCACCCAAATACCTTTTCCTCATTTCTGCTCATCTCCCCTTCTACCTACCCCTCATCTTCCTCTCCTCACGCTCCTCGGGTCACACCCAGCACCTCCCTGTTTTCTGAAGAGCCCTAGGACCTCCGCGGGGGTAAGCGTTTTTAATTTGGATCTGACCTCTTTCGGTGACAATCAAGATAAGGGCACTGGGCAAGGGAAACTCAGCACTACAGTACTGGTAAAGACGTAGCTTAGTTAACCCAAAAGGCTACACACAACAGACAGGGCAGCAGTGATTTTCCATGAGAAGACAAGCTTCTCGAGTCTTGGGCAGGCACAAAGGTGCTGCCCTCGAATACCCACCTTTTTTTTTTTTTTTTTTTTTTTTTTTTTTTGGTTCTTCGAGACAGGGTTTCTCTGTATAGCCCTGGCTGTCCTGGAACTCACTTTGTAGACCAGGCTGGCCTCGAACTCAGAAATCTGCCTGCCTCTGCCTCCCGAGTGCTGGGATCAAAGGCGTGCGCCACCACGCCTGGCTAATACCCGCCTTTTTGCTGAAAGAACCACCTTCTGTAACAAGGACCTGGCGCCCTCTTCTGGTGTCTGAAGACAGCTACAGTGTACTTACATATAATAAATAAAGTAAATCTTAAAAAAATTAAAAATAGAAAAATAAAAAAAAACCTCCTTCTAAAAGCTCCTGTAACATATTTCTGACATGAATATAGTAGAGATATACTTATTCGTGACTTGAAGTATTTACGTATTGGGATCAAGTTATACAATGTAGCAAAGACATGCTTGTGCCATCAGGAGAAGACAATATGATGAGGGGAAAAGAACTTGAGTTAAATACGTCACAGTTGTTCCTTAGCTATTTGAGTTTGAAGAAGTAACCTCTGGACTGGGTCCACATTAGACAAAGTGAGTAGTCTGGAATACATAACACAAGAATTAATCCTCATTGTCAACCTTACTGGATTCAGAACCCCTACAAGTAATACCTATGGGCATACCTCTGGGGAATTAACTGGAGAGAGAGGACCTACTGAGTGCAGGCTGCATTATCCAAGGGTCTTGGATCTCAGACCAAGAAAAAAAAACTGAGAGAGTGAGCCAAGAGCCAGTAGCCATCTCTCTCTGCCTCCTGGCTGCAGATATAACATGACCAGCCACCAACCACCTCACCCTCCTGCCACCATGCTTCCTCAACAAGATGGACTAGAGTCTCAACTCCTAAGCCAAAACAAAGCCACTTGTCCTTAAATTGATTTTGCCAGGTGCTTGTCACTGGAATGAGAGAAGTAGCTCACATCATTCAAGCATTAATCCTGAGATACGCCAGAGAAAAACAATTCCACCATTTTGGGGTAAATTTGAAGCAAGTTTATTAAATACTAAATCCTGACCAAGAGATGGACTTTGGTCAGGACCATTCCCTGGTATTCCCCAGCTGTGAATGGCCGTGTTTCAGGGGTTTGTTTATAAGGGCAAAGCTATAGGCCAATGTATTTTTTCCATGAGCCATTATTTTCTATGAACTACAATACTCAGAATTCCAGGAAGTCACCTGGTCCCTGAGCAGGTGGGGCTCACAGGTTAATTTTGAGTATCCATCTGGCCTCTAGAACCCTGACTGTGGACTCTCAAAATCCAAAATTATCTTGTAGTACACCATTAAGATATAGGCTTTTAAACTCAAAGTAGTTTATAAGTAAAAATTCATTAACTAGTCATAAAATGTTAATGTAAAACAGCCTAATGTAGCTATCATGGCTGGAGACACACTCACACGCCTCCATTCAGCTAACAGACTACTAAAACAATGTGTTAGCCCAGTGTTAGCCCAGTGTTAACCCAGTGGTTCTCAGCCTGTGGGTCGAGACTCTATTGGGGGCTAAACCCTCCCATAGGGGTTGCCTAAGACCATTAGAGAACACAGATATTTACATTATGGTTCATAACAATAGCAAAATTGTAGTTATGAAGTAGCAACAGAAATATCTATGGTTGGGGGCTCACCACACATGAGGAACTACATCTATAGCATTAGAAAGGTTGAGAACCTCTGTTTTAGTCAAATAGAAAATGAATCTATTCTTCCTTACCAATTTTCCCTCCTAATTTCTTTTAAGGCACAGGAAAGCTGTGAGCTGGGTATATTCTTCTATGTTCTCTGGTAGCATCAGTCCTTGAGGATTTTTTTCAAAACCTGAGTTAAAGTGATTCAGCCAACATCAAAGGCCATTGAAAGCTGTCTTTGGGTTCATTTTGCCTCTGTTATGAATGCTGCTCATGTAAGACAGTGGATAAAAGCTGACAATCAAGAGGGAAAACAAAGGCCCCATAAAGCAGATGTTGTAAACAAGGAACAGGTGTTGATGTTTATTTATACCTGGCTGCTGCCTAGATTGACACTGTTAGAATCTCAATCCAAGGGCTTTACCCCATGGACAAGAGATAAAGGAAACAAAGAGAAATCACTGAAGAAATCAAGGCAGTAAACAAGCATATGGGGTAATGTTCAACCCAACTAAGAGACAGAAATGCAAATTAAACCAACAAGAAACTACCCATTTTTTGTTACTATTTTACATATTCTATGTTTCCAGTTAACAAGAAGGTGGGAAACTAAATTCTCATACATCATTGCTAGGTGACAGCACAAATAAGTCTTTGTGAGTCTAATTACCATGTATGCAAAGAATGGTTTAAATATTTATGCCCTCTGACTCTAGAACCCCATTAAAAGCACTGGACATAGGTGTGAAGATCCTTACTGTAGAGAAAATTAGAAACAGCCTCTAAATGTCTAGAAATAGATGAACGGTGATTAAATTTTCTATGCCNAATGAATATATGAAATTCCTAGGCAAATGGATGGATCTGGAGGGTGTCATCCTGAGTGAGGTAACCCAATCACAAAAGAACTCACATAACATGTACTCACTGATATGTGGATACTAGCCCAGAAGCCTAGACTACCCAAGATACAACTTACTAAACACATGAATCTCAAGAAGAATGAAGTTCAACATGTGATCTCTTTACCCCTTCCTAGAATTAAGAACAGTCAACTTTTTAAAACCGAGAAAAAACTTATACCAACCACTGAACTCTACTCAAGAAAACAAAAATAGAACATCTGACAAAATGAAAGATTCTACACATCACAAAACTGTTCCCATTAACCTGCTTTGGATACACCATCCCTATGCATAGGCTCATTTGAACATTTGAGTTCAAAGCCTTCAACCAAACTTTTGCAGTTAGGATAAAAAAATGTATATACAAACTTCAAATCTCCCCATAAAGAAAAGCTGAAACCTCTAAAATTGTTTTAAACGTTTCATTTTATAGTGTTAGAGTTGGATTTGTTTGTTTGCTTGCTTAATATTTTTATTGAACCAGGCATAATAGCCTGCATTCAGGAGGCTGAGGCGGGAGGAGGGAGCATACAAAGACATCTTGAACTATGCAGCAAGTTTAAAGTGAGCTGGGGCTATGCAGTGAGAAACAGTCTCAAACCCTAAGGAGCGGGGTTGATGGTCTACATTGATAGAATGCTTACTGTACCAACACAAACACAAGGCAAGTTTGGATCTCCAGCACCCACATGGAAGCCAGGTGCTACAGTGTGCTGGTGAGTCTAGTGCTGGGGAGGAGACAGGGGAAGATTCTTGTAGCCCGATGTCCAGCCTGTCTAGCCAAATGCAGTTTCCAGGTTGAGAGAAAGAGTCTGTCAAAGAAAGAAAGGGGAGGGGAGGAAGGAAGGAAGGAAGGAAGGAAGGAAGGAAGGAAGGAAGGAAGGAAGGAAGGAAGGAAGGAAGGAAGGAAGGAACCAATTGAAGACACCTAACACCACCCTCTGGCCTTCACACACACAGCTGCACACACACACGTGCACACGCATACACACACCAGCTAAAAACTGAATTCTGTGAAATTTTTAAATGTGATAAAAATTGATCTAAGCCAAAGTGACCTTTCAGCAAAGGTCAGACCTTTAGTAAACACCAGTGATCTTCAGCAACAAGTGAGGACGTGAGGGCTGTGTATTTATTTCCTCAGTATTCTTAGGGCCAGATGGTATGTTAAGACGAAGAAAGACGGGGCCCAAATTCTTCTATGTGTAAAGCACTTATCAGCTCGACGTGATATATTTGCTTCCTGCAGTCCTAGAGAAGTTGGCCATTCTGCTCTGGGGCCAAGAATATTAAAATTTTAAACTTGGAAGTTTCATTCCTAGGCAGGCAATATTCTGATAACAGGATCTGACAACATAGCGACAGGTCTCTGAAGTTGGCAGGTGAAGAGCAAATAGAGCTTTGAGCCTGATCTCTGCAGGGTTTCACACATCTTTAACAACTTCTTCCAGGAAAGACCAGTATACTAACTACTACTCACCCTAAAACTTGAAAATGACCCTAACATACTTGATACAGCTAATGAATTTAAAGGTGTTGAGTTTTTTATATTCTTAAGAATTTCATAGCCAGGTGTGGTCTTCCCTTCTTCCTGGGGTTGTTGGCCACCTGCCCATGAGGATGAAGAGAACAGAGTCAACAACCAAAGCTTCAGACAGCCCCTGAGTATGAACAAAAATGACAACACTCCAGGATCAGCTTTGGGGAGACAGATCAACTTTATTCGGGCTGAATCAAGGGTTATATAGTTTTAGGGAAAGGGGTAGGGATATCCAGGATGAGCAAAGGTCATTGGCTGGATGCTAAGGTACTGAGATGCCTCATTAGCATGCGGAGGCATCCCAGGAATCTCAGGTGCTTGCTGAGTCGGTTTTTTAATAGGGAGAAAGGAAGCTGAACCTGTTGTCACCAAGTCTAGTGACATTCTCCAGGTAGATGATATGGGGGGTTTGAGCTCCCCATACAAGGTCAGAGAAGAAGAAGCCCTGATGGTAAAGAAAGTCCCCCATTTTGTGCAGAGCTCAGAAAGCTATCTGGACAATGATAGACTTCAATTAGAAAAGCCCAACAGCCAGGCATAGTGGTATACAGTTCCTTCAATCTCAGCACTGGGAGGCAGAGGCAGAGAGATATCTGAGTTCAGGGTCTGCCTAGTCTACAGTACAAGTTCTGGGAAAGTCATGGCTACACAAAAAGACTTTGCCCCCCCCAAATGTATATATGTATACAATGAAATATCATTATATCTATCTCTCACTACCCTCCTCCAATGTCCCTGTATCCCTTCCATCCATCTTAGGATTTCTATTGCTATGATAAAACACCATGACCAAAACCAACTTGGGATTTGCTTTATTTGACAGCTGATAGTCCACTCTCCAGGAAAGTGAGATCAGGTACTGACTGGTGTAAAGGCTGTGGTGGAACACTGCTTACTGCCTTGCTTTGTTATAACACCCAGGACCTCTAGTCTTAGAATGGTACCACCCACAGGACACCGGGCCTTCCCATGACAACCGTAAACCAAGAAAATACCCCACAGGCCAATCTGGTAGAGGCATTTTCTCAGTTGAGCTTCCCTCTTCCCAAATGACTCTGACAAATTACACAAAACTAGCCAGCATACCTGCCGCCCATGTCTGATTCTCCCCTAGGGTAACCAGGCCCGTGCACACAGCGCTGGACTGGGGGAAAGCCCAGTCAGACACAGGTGGGTGCAGTGCAGAATTTCAGCGATGAATGCACAGGCAAAGGACATACCTGGGAACAGCTTTGGGCAACTGGTTCATTTATTGAGGGAGGGGGAAGAGAGGGGTATTTATGACCCTGGAGAGATGACCAGGGTCTCTGCCAAAAGACTTGTGTGGCCATGTAACATTGGCCAGGGTTGGGGTGTTGGAAGATATTTCATATACATACTCAGGGGCTGTAGGGTGTGGAGTGGGGGGATTATAAGGTCAAATAAGGAGTGAAGCCTAATAACTTTCAGGGTAACACATTTCTTACTAGGGTTGATGATGGGGGAGTTGGGAGGGGAGCCAAGTCATGATGTCCTCGCGTTTGAGGTATCTGGAATTGAAGTTCCCATGTCCCTTCCTCCGTAACTTTGGCCCACTGAGGTCCCACACATACTCAACACAATCCTCAACCAGTTTTGTAATTTTTCTTTTTATAGTCCATCACATCCAACTAACGCTGCCCCATAAGTGCATGGGTGTGGAGTCATCAACTGACTCGTAAGAAGCCTACAGCAACCACATTCTCATCAAAGAATGCATCTTCCTCCCCCAACATGCCAAGCTCCTCCGATAGGGGTGGGACTGGAGAGTAGCTCCCCACCCATGCCAGAATGGCAGGAGCTATGCAGACAGCCCACAGCAACAGCCACATCAAGTCCAGAAGCCTGAACTTCCCAGCACTCCTCCCCATTCTTTGGCTCTTGTGTTCTATTCTGTCTGCTTCCTCTTCTGCTGTGTTCCCTGAGCCACAGTAGGAAGTGTTAATAAAGATGTCCCGCTTAGGAGTGAGCATCTTGATAAGGATAATTAAGAAGATTCAAAAACAATCTTTGAAAGTTGATACCTGATTAGATTAGCTCAAATGCTAACCATATATCACCAAGATACAGGATAAAGTTCAGTTACAGATACACACACTCTTTGTAACTTTGAAAGTAAATTGCTCCCTGAGGACTACAATTGTATGCTTTGTTTTCTGGTTTGCATTTGGCTTGGTTTTTTAAGACATGGTTTCTCTATGTAGCCTTGGATGTCCTGAAACTCACTCTGTAGACCAAGCTAGCCTTGAACTCAGATCCATCTGCCTGCCTCTACCTCCCAAGTACTGGGATTAAAAGCATACATCACCACTACCCAGCTCCAGCTTTTTTGTTTTTGTTTTTGTTTTTGTTTTTGTTTTGTTTTGTTTTGTTTTTAAGTGACAAACTGGTCTAGAAAGATGACTCGGTGGTTGAGTACTGACTACTCTTACAGAGAATCCAGTTCCCAACACCCACATAGTGGCTCACAACCACCAGTGACAACAGTTCCACATGTTCCGCTGTCCTCTGATGTTCTTGGGCTCATGCATATATGTGGTATACATACATATCATCAGGCATGCACCCACACATAAAATAAAAATGTTAACTTTGAGAACAAAAGAATATTTTAAAAAGCAATTAACTATAGATCTGTGCTTTTTTGATCTATGTTAAATGTCATAACTTTATTCCACTTTATACCCAACAGAATGGCTCAAAGAACGAGGGCTGGAGAGATGGCTCCCCTGTTAAGAGCACTGACTACTCTTCCAGAGGTCCTGAGTTCAATTTGCAGCAACCACATGGTGGCTCACAACCATCTGTAATGGGATCCAATGCCCTCTTCTGGTGTGTCTGAAGACAGCTACAGAGTGTTTGTACATTAAAAAAACAACAACAACAAACAAACTCAAAGGACAGCACATGCTGGTGAGGACGACTCCTCCACCGTTGATGGAATACAAACTTGTACAACCACTATGGAAATCTATCTGGTGGCTTCTCAGAAAACTAGCTATACCACTGCTGGGCATATACCCAAAAGATGCTCTGAACCCTCCCACAGGAACACTTACTCAACTATGTTCATATCAGCTTTGTAATAGTCAGGAACTGGAAACAACCTAGATATCTTTCACCTGAAGAATGGATTACAGAAAATGTGGTATATCTGCACAATGGAATAATACTCAGCCATTAAAAACAAGAACATCATGAATTTCAAAGGCAAATGGATAAAACTAGAAAATATCCTGAATGAGCTAACACAGACCCAAAAGGTGCATGATATGCACTCACCTATTAGTAGATATTAGCCATAAAGTACAGGATAAACATACTATAATCAATAGACCCAATGAAGCCAAATAAGGAGACCCCCCCAGGGAGGATGGTTGAATCTTTCTCAGAGGAGGAAATAAAGTAGATATCAGAAGTCAATGGAAGGAGGGAACTGGGTGGAAGAGGGGATAGGGAGGGGATAGGAGCGGGCAGCATATTTAGGAAGAGCAGCGGAGAGAGAAGGGAGATCAACAATGGTGGAGATGTGTCAGAGACCTGGGATAGGGAGAGGCTCCAGAGGGTCTATGGGGCAACTCTAGCTGAGACTCTTAGCAGTGGAAGATATGGATTCTCAAGTGGCTACTTCCTGTAACCAGGCAGGACTCCAAGTGGAGGAATAAGGACACCAACCCACCCACAAAACCTTCGACCCAAAATGTGCCTACAAGATGTGTAGGGACAAAGATAGAAAAGAGACAAAGGGAATGGTCAACCAAAAACTGCCCCAAATTGAGACCCATCCCATGGGCAAGAACCAATCCCTGACACTACTCATGATAGTCTGTTATGCTTGCAGACAGGAACCTAGCATAACTGACCTCTGAGAGGCTCCACCTAGCAGCCAATGGAAGGAGATGCAGAGACTCACATCCAAACATTAGATGGAGCTCTGGGAGTCTTATGGAAGAGTTGGGGGAAGGCTTGAGGGACCAGAAGAGGACAGGACTCCACAGGAAGACCAACAGAGTCAACTAATCTGGACCTTTGGGGGCTTCCAAAGTCTGAATCACTGACCAAAGAACATACACAGGCTGGACCTAGGTGCCCTGCACATATGTAGGTCTTCATGTAGGTCCTTCCAACAACTAGAGCAGGGGTTGTCCCTGAGCCTGTTGCCTACCTGCCTGCCTGCCTACTTGCCTGCCTGTGGATTCCATCCTCCTAAGTGGACCACCTTGTCTGGCCTCATGGGAGAAGATGTGTATAATATGTGGGTGTTGATAATATGTGGGTGTTAGTGGTGATGGGGGTGTGACACCCAGAAGGGGAAGGTGGAATGGGAGGAAGGCTTATATGAGGGGGTTACTGGGAGGAGAGCAAGAGCTGATAGTGTGATGTAATTTAAATAATTTTTTTTTAAATCAGGTTGTAGGCAAGCCAGTAGAGCATTTTCTTAATTAATGATTGATGGGGGAGAACCCAGCCCACTGTGGTTGGTGCCATCCCTGGGCTGGTGGTCTTGTGTTCTATAAGAAAGCAGGCTGAGTAAGAGCAAGCGAATAAGCAGCATTCCTCCACTGCCTCAGCATCAGCCCCTGCGTCCGTGTTCCTACCCTGTTTGAGTCCCTGTCCTGACTCCCTTTGATGATAAAACAGTAATATGAAAGTGTAAGCCATTGGACTTGGAAGATGGTTCAGCAGGTAAGAGCGCTGACTGCTCTCCTGAAGGTCCTGAGTTCAAATCCCAGCAACCACATGGTGGCTTGCAACCACCGGTAATGAGATCTGACACCCACTTCTGGTGTTTCTGAAGACAGCAACAGTGTACTTAATTATAATAATAAATAATTTTTTTAATGTAAGCCAAATAAACCCTTTTCTCCTCACATTGCTTTTGGCCATAGTGTTTCACNACTGCTCTCCTGAAGGTCCTGAGTTCAAATCCCAGCAACCACATGGTGGCTTGCAACCACCGGTAATGAGATCTGACACCCACTTCTGGTGTTTCTGAAGACAGCAACAGTGTACTTAATTATAATAATAAATAATTTTTTTAATGTAAGCCAAATAAACCCTTTTCTCCTCACATTGCTTTTGGCCATAGTGTTTCACCACAGCAATAGTAACCCTAAGCAAGACAAGAACCCAATTTCTTCAGCTTTCTAACTTGGAGACCAGTTACTCTCTCCAGAAATCCACCCAGCCTTCAGTGCCAGATTGAGACTGCTGAGGTCAAGCCTTGTGGATCAAGCAACTACTGGGTCCTCAAACTCTCTGATGTAAAGACAGCCATTCTTAAATTACCTAGACCCTATCATGTAAGCCAACCTAATAAATTCCCTTTCATGTATCATTATAAGTATATTTGTGTATACAACATATCATGTAAGCCAACCTAATAAATCCTTTTGATATATCTTATATCATGTCTATATATCCAGATATACTCATTTTATCATTCTGTTCCTCTAGACAGCCCTAATATAGTGTCCTAATACAAGACACTCAAAAAAATTCAGTGAAATATGTATTTCAACAGATGTTTTTGTAAAACTGGAAACCTTACATTAAAACAAATGTAAAGTCACTGTGAAAGTGATATCTGTAAGTGTAGGTGTGGGTATTGTCATGGGTTGAATAAGAATGGCCCTCATAGGCTCAAAGATTTGAATGCTTGGTCATTAGGGAGTAGCACTACTTGACAGGGATTAGAAGATGTGACCTTGTTGGAATGGGTATGGCCTTGAAGGAAGTGTGTCACTAGGAGTGAGCTTTGGTGTTTCAAATAATCAAGCCAGTCCCAGTATTTCTCTCTTCCTGCTGCCTACTGATCCAGATACAGAACTCTCAAGCTCCTCTCCAGCAATATGTCTGCCTGAATGCAACCATGTTTCCCACCATGACGATAATGGACTAAGGCTCTGAACCTGTAAGCCAGCCCCAATTAAATACTTTCCTTTATAAGAGTTGTCATGGTCGTGGTACCTTTTCACAGCAACAGAACACTGACTAAGACAGGTTCCATGTTGGTAACTCAGATACTGTCATAACTAGATCCCCTGGAGAAGAGATTCTGAAATGAAGAATGACATGAGAGTTGTTTATTATCAAATAATTATGTAGAGAAATTGGGAAAGCAGGATCCAGGAAGGGAGACATAGCTAAGGCGCCGCCAATCTAATGGGAGGCTCTGGAATTTAGATAACCCTTTCTACCCTGAATTACTTAAGTAGTCAAGTGATGTGGGATGCCTCCTAGAAAACCGTCTTAGGGTTTCTATTGCTGTAATGAAACACCATGACCTAAATGGAAGTTGGAAGGGGGGGGGCATTTATTCAGCTTACACTTCCATAGAACTGTTCATCATTGAAAGAAGTCAGGACAGGAGCTCAAACAGGGCAGGAACCTAGAGGCAGGAGCTGGTGCAGAGGCTGTGGAGGGGTACTGCTTACTGCCTTGCTCCTCATGACTTGCTCAGCTTGCTTTCTTATAGAACCCAGGACCACCATCCCAAGAATGGCACCAACCACAATGAGCTGGACCCTCCTCTATCAATCACTAATTAAGAAAGTACCCTACAGCTGGATCTCATGGAGGCATTTTCTCAATTGAGACTCCCTTCTCGAAGATGTCTCTAGTTATGTCAAGTTTTCAAGCTATTCCAACACACTCAGTTCGGGCAATGCAGCTACCATCAGCTAATAGCAATCCCAACTGGGGGATCAAACAGCAGTATTGCTAATAGCTAAGGGAACAAGAATGACCTTATAACGGCCAAGGCCTACGCAGTAGTGTACATTCTTTGTTTCAGTCCTGTGCGCTCCTCAGATCCACTTGCTTTTGCTGATCAAATCTAGGGGTATCTTATCCAGGAGTCTGGTACCTATCTTTTCTTAAGGAAAATTGCTTGGAGATTTAATAGAGCATCATGCAACCCCACTGTTACAGCTGTTCTCCAGAACAGTCCTCTGAACCAGTGCATCTCAACCTGTGGGTCTTGACCCCTTTGGATATCACATATCAGATATCCTGCATATCATATATTTACATTATGGTTCATAACGGAAGCAAATTTTACAGTTATGAAGTAACTACAAGATAATTTTATGGCTGCGTTTCTCCACAACATGAGGAACTGTATTAAAGGATCCCAGCATTAGGAAGGTTGAGAACCACTGCTCTAGATTCTTTCTTTAAAAGATTTAACTATGCATGTATGAGCACAGGTGACCCAGAGTCCAGGACAAAAAGCAACAGATTGTTTGGAGCTAGAATCACAGGCATTTGTGAGCCACCCAACATGATACTAAGAATTGAACTCAGGTGCTCTGCAAAAGCAGCCAGAATTCTTGACCTCTGAGCCAGCTCTCCAGTCCCTCCTCTCAATTATTAGCCAGTGCTTTTCAAGAATATCAGGAAATCTGAGAGCATGGAGAGTCTAGGAAACAGGACCAAAAGGAGTCTACTGACTCATGACAACCAAACTAAATGCGATATGGTGGCCTAGATGGGGATTTGGAACAAAAATATGTTAGGTAAAAACATATCTGAATAAGCTATGGTCTTCAGCAAGGACTTTCATTAATTAGTCAGTCGGCTGGGGCTGGAAAGATGGCTCAGTGGTAAGAGTTCTAGCACTTGTACAGAGGACCAGCGTTCAGTTCCCAGAACCCCTATCTCCGCTTACAACAGTCTTATCACTCCAGTTTCTGGGGATTTGGTGCCCTCTTTGGCCTCCTCGGGTACCAGGCATGCATACAACATACTTACTACATACATGCAGGCAAAACACCCATACACATACACATTCATAACTTACACAAGTCTTTAAAAAGTAATGTTTGCCATCTCCCTAGGATAGAATAGTTATTTTATGGCTTACTGTCTTGGCCCGTGGGTGGAGAATTTTCACAACTATTTGTCTTTCTCATTAATGAGGGAGAAGCCATGTACAATGTCTCAGATGTTCCTATCCAAAAAAGGAGCTGACAACTACATGCCAATCCCCGTGGTCAAGGTAACCTGGACCTTGTAGCTCGTTGTCCTTGGAGTATGTAGGTTCTGCTCTTTCCTCCACACAACCAATCATAGGGAATTATCAGATACTCCCTGGAATGGATCATAAGTCTTTCTTGGGGATCTGCCCTGTCTTTTGGTCAATAGTTTATGGGCTTAAAAAGTAACCAAGCTCTAGTAACCTGGCAGAGATTGTAATCTTTTATTAGGTTGGTCATGACCCAACCTTGAGAAATGGTATAGCTCGAGCAATACTCTTCCTAGCGACCCATCGAATTCGTCATGTTCTATTAGCTGTCTCCAAAGCTCTCTGCAGGCCATGCCTGGTGATAACTGTATCACAATTTGTTCTGACAATGGAGTGCCGCCTGTGGGCCTCTAACCTTCTGTACCTTTGCTATCAGTGACACCCCCCTGTAACAGCACCTGGCCCAGAGAGGCACCAAGGGCTTCTCCATGACACCAGTGTCCCACAAACACATCCCTCACCTCCATGATAAATGTTTTCCCTAAGAAATACTTTACTGTCCTGTCCAATAACATCCAGGAAATATGAATGTAGGTATTTGACCCGCTCGTTACAGGGATTTTCTTTTTCCTCGATGCCCAGTCGAATAGGAAATATGTTCCCATCTGCCACTGAGAACCACCCGGCACACAGATGAATCTGAGAAGTACTGAAGTGGTCCACAAGGAGATGCTGATTAAAGTAGGTGAGCCCTGTGGCCTCAGCCCATCTGCAGCCCCTGGGCCTCCTGAGAAGCCTGTGGTTCCTGAAGGGCCCACTTCAGTCAGTCAGAGCCTCTCACACTGCAGCATCTACTCATTTGAGCATTTGTCTGCTCCTTGACTGGATTTAGAGGGGCAGAAGGTCCTTAAACCCATCTGCCTCTCAGCTTCTTCTCCTTCTAACTTAAAGGGATGATGAAAAGAACACCAGAGTTTCTTCTCATTTATCAGAAATATAATACACACTCAACTTAAAGGCACACAGAGAAGTCTTTTAATTCCTTGGGGAAACATCTCCTGGGTAATTGCATGTATTTTAGTTACTGCAGAGATAATCCTTACTTGTTTGTTACCAAAGAATAAAAACTATGGTGAATGGTTGACAATTCACAGACACAGACAATTTCATCTATTTTGACATCAAAGAAAACAAAAGCCAAAACAAATTCTGAGATTAAAACAATACAACATTCTAAGACATCTTTTGTTTATTTTATTGTTTATCTTCTAATAGCCCACAGAAGTGACTGAAAATATTTGCAGGCTAATTTTAAATAGCATAAAGTAGAGAATATGCACTAAATACTAAAAAAAATAAAATAAAACTTTTACCTTACTTATTAAACTATGAAGAATTTCCCTGAAATGTATCTGTTAAATTAGTCTAAAATATATTAATGAATGGGGGACATGTATTTCCTAGTAAATATTTTAAACATGGAGTATACAAGCAAAAAAAAAAAAAAAACCCTCAGGATATAAAATTTTTCAAGTCACAATCCCCTGAACAGACTAATACAAATTTATTTTCCACCTGAATTCAGAAGTGCAAAATCATTAAAAAATAAAAATATTTCTATTGTTCTCAGAAGTCTACAGATAAATCCCACAAGTCTTTAAAGGCTTTTCAACAGAACAAGCCACAGTCTCTGGGCAAGNTGGTGACGTGTCTGAGGGCTCGGTTACACCCTTCTCTATTAGTCATACCGTTGTGTTGATTAGAAGACACCAGTCCTCCACAGAATGAATGACTGTAGCTTATATAGCCAATGAGGCCACGGGTTCTTGGAACCTGACTATCCAGGAAGAACTACCCACCCACCAACTAATCTTTAGCCTTCCTTTCTGGATGCATGGTGGCTGCTGGGTGTTTTAATGTAACCAGAGCGTCCTTAGGCGAAGGTCCTGAGGAAGACCTTATATTTGTAGGATTCACAATAGTGTTTGACTGGAGAAAGCCCTCTCCTGGCTCGCTCGCTCGCTCGCTCGTTCGAAACCGCAGGCAGCTGTCCAACTTTGGTAAATTCCTGTGTCGTGGTAAAAGAACTCCGCTCTTCTGGGCCTCCCTTCAGGGGCTTGGAAATGGAAGGCAGTGCAGTTTTCTCTGGCCATCCACCAGGCATGGGACCCCAGGTTTCTTGGGGTACATTTGGCTAGCAATCTTAAAGAAGTCCTCAGCAGCATCAAGAGCAATGAGCCGGTCCTGCAGTTTAAGAAGAAAAGAGAAAAGCAAGCTTGCCAAGTCAGAAACCAAGCCATATGGATGAGGAAACTTAATAGATGATAAAGCCTGCCTTAGAAATCACACCAGGCAAGTAAAACACTCATTACAAACTTCAAGTCTTAGAGGCTTGTCTAACCCCTTTATTTACATTATCAGAGATATTTCCACCAATATTTTGTAATGTGAGCATGGGTGTGTGTGTGTGAGAGAGGGAGAGAGAGAGAGAGAGAGAGAGAGAGAGAGAGAATGAATATGTGTGTGTGTGTGTGTGTGTGTGTGTGTGTGTGAGTGTGTGTGTTCAGGTGAGCCTGTGTGTTTGTGTGTGTGTATGTGTGTGTGTGTGTGTGTTCAGGTGAGCCTGTGTGTGTGTGTGTGTGTGTGTGTGTGTGTGTGTGTGCGTGCTCAGGTGAGCCTGTGTGTGTTTGTGTGTTCCGGTAAGCCTGTGTGCATGCGAAGGCTAGAGGTCAACCTTTGGTGTTGTTCCTCAAGAACCAACCAATCTTTATTTCACTATTTTCTGAAACAGAGTCAGTCTTCCTGGGGAGCCAGAAGGCACCCGACCATCCAGGCTGGCCGGCCAGCAAGCCTACACCATCTACTTCCCTGTGACCCAGCCCTGAGTTTTCGAGCAGTGCCAGCACATCAGACTTTTAAAGTAGGTGCTGGAGGACGGACTGAACTACCTCCCCAGCCCCTCCACTAAGCCTGTCAATCACAGGCTGGATAGATGCTTTGAGCATTTGACCTAACGTTGAAACTAACCACACAGCAGGACTCATCTGAAAACAGGACTCTGGCCCCAGCCTGAGCCTCAACAGCTTTAGATGAGATCAGGTGGCTCTGGTGACATAGGTCACAGGTGCATACAATGGCAGCAGGACGCACCACTGTTGTGGTGGAGTCGGTGAAGCTGGGATGGATGTCCCAGGAAATAACAGAAATGGTGAAAGCAAAGCCAAACGGGGCAGACGAGGAAGACAGCAACTTACCACAATCAAGAGGTACCTCTCAGAGAGCTCCCAGCTGGCGGGGAAGATAGAGGTCTCTTCAGCCAGCTTTAACAGCATCTCTCGGGCTTTCCTTGTGTTTTTAGAATCACTCATGGTGCTGAGTTTGGTCACTGACAACAGAGAGTCGGCTTCCCTTTGAAAGCCTAAATGAGAAGAATGTGAAGTCATCACTAGGAAGTGCCCGTCCTGTGATACTATCGCTGTGATTGCTAAGGGATCCTGCCTAGTGTGGTGGCCCACACCTTTAATCCCATAACTCCGGAGTCAAACCCTGTCTTGAAAATAAAATAAAACAAAGGAACCCAAGTGTGGGTTGTGCACAGTGAAAACTAAGGTCAAAGGCACTACTGTGTGCTGGTCCCCACACTGAGTGGGACGCTCTTTACTTAAAACTATTCCATGTTTTCTTTATTGGCTTTTCTTGTTAGCTTTTCCCTCTGTTAAAAGAGGTCTGGCCCCTGACTGCTCATGGCACTTTGTTATCTGCCTTGTCCTGAAATCCCTACACCTCTCCCCAGCCTGCTCAGGTGTTGGAGGACCCCACATCTCCAAGCCCCCATTTACATCCTCACGGTAATCTAGTCAACTGGTGGAAAGCTAACTTTCCCAAAGACAGAAAAGACTCAAAGACCGAAACTGCTCAGACTGACCTGTGAAAAGTAAGCTCTGAGCCCCCAGCAGCCCTGAGCCCCCAGCAGCCCTGAGCCCCCAGCAGCACTGAGCCCCCAGCAGCCCTGAGCCCCCAGCAGCACTGAGCCCCCAGCAGCCCTGAGCCCCCAGCAGCACTGAGCCCCCAGCAGCACTGAGCCCCCAGCAGCCCTGAGCCCCCAGCAGCACTGAGCGAGTGAAGAGGGCAGAGCATCAGCCTTATCCACTGATCCCAACTAAGACAGCAAGCGCTGCCACCCAGGTACCCAGCTCTGGGAATCTAGAATGCCAGAGGGTCATGTTACCTCAAAGCAGAATATCCAAGACTCTAAAGATGGTCACTTAGTTTTGCACACTAGAGCAAACTTATTTTATGGTGTGGGACATATTTATTCAATCCTAATAGTATTAAGAAAAGCCACTATTCAATGTCTGCCATAATTCCAAGTATATTTTCCCACCCTTGCAACTTTTTCTCCCTTTTGCTTCTTTGAGAATTTTCTATTGTGTCTTAATATCTCTTACAAATAATATTTCTCTCACCTGACATATTTATAAATTACTATTACTACTTGGACAATCACTCTCTGTCTAACTCAATCCATAAATAATGACAAAACCAGTAAGTAGTTACACCCATAGGACTTCACTACCTGGTGTTTGTTGTCTTGTACTTGGGGACAGATGAAGTCATATGGCCAAGTAGCATGGACTGGGGACAACAGAAATATCAAGGTTTATGCTTAAGAGCATAAAAGGAAATCGGAGAACCTAATCAGTACAAGGTAATTTAATTAGTCAGTGGCTGACAATCTTTTGATAAAAAGATTGCTAAGATAATCTCCTGTGCACTGTGTAACGAAGCAGCAGCTGTCTCAGCGTTCTGTAAACATCTTCTCATCCCCTTCCGACTGATTGAATAAGGAGCTGAGTGGCCTATTGTAAAGCAGGAGGGGAAAGGCAAGACTTCTGGGCAGAGTAAGGAACTCTGGGAGTTCTGGAGTCTGAGTCTGGAGTAAAAGCACTCAGGAGGTAGCGAGTGCATGGCAGACGTACATTAGCATAAATGGGCCGATTTAAGTACAGGAGCTGGTTGGGAATAAGCCTAAGCTAAGCTTTCAAAGCTGATAAAGGCCCAGCATCAGTACTCCATGGCTGGAAGGTCTAAGACAGTCCAGCCACACCAAGATGGAAAAGCACATGAAAAGCAGGCGTTTCTACGGCTTCCCAGTCTCTCACAGACTCACCCAAGTCCTCTAAGATCCGTCTCCATCTGTTCCTCACTTCCCTGCGGATCTGCCGCAGGGCGTAGATATCATAGTTGAGTCTTTGCCACTCCTGTAAAGAAATAAAAATTCACATTTACTCACACCCTCTGGCCTAAACACCCTATCGAATCTCTGATCTGCATGTTACCTAAAACATGTGGTTCTTCTCTTCACTAACCATAACATAATCCTAAAAGAAAAGGGGGCATAGATGAGGCAGAGTTGACAGGAACGCCAGCAGCTGCCATTGCTGGAGAATCTCTCCGCTTCTAGGAGATGTCATATCTAAATGTTTCTTAGACTTTCTGATTATCAACTCTCTCCATTGCAGTGACCTTACCTGAAAATGTGGTTAGCAATAGTAAAGTTTCCATGTAAGACAACACTGTCAAGACGTAAGGTATAAAACATGAGGACAAAGGTTGTCTCAGCAGGTAAAGTACTTACCACACAAGCTTAAGGCCCAGCGTTCAGATCTCTAGCACCCTATAGATGCCCAATGGTGTAGGGGTAGGTCTAAAATTCCAGTGCTCACAGGCAGAAATTTGGAGGGGGATTAACACGTCCCTGGATAGCTAGACTAGCCAAGCTGGTAAGCTCTGGCTTCAACTGGGATACCGAACTCTATGACTAAGATAAAAAGTGACTAAGGAAGACACTTTCAAGAGCACAAAAGAAAGAAAAAAAATGTTAGTGCCTGTCTACAACAAAGACCAAATAAAACCCAAGTATTTGGAGCAATTTATAGATGTAGAAACTAAGGCTCAAATAATTTATATGATGAATCTAATATAGTCCAGGTAATAAATATTAGAAGTGGTATTTGAACCTAAGTTTTATATAAGGTTCATTTTTTTTTTTAAAGAATAGCAAGAATTGGGAGCTGGTGAGATGGCTCAGTGGGTAAGAGCACTCAAAGACTGCTCTTCCAAAGGTCCTGAGTTCAAATCCCAGCAACTGTATGGTGGCTCACAACCATCTGTGATGGGATCTGATGCCTTCTTCTGGTGCGTCTGAAGACAGCTACAGTGTACCTATTTATAATAATAATAAATAAATCTTTGGGCCTCAGTGAGTGGGGTTGACCAGAGTGAGCAGAGGTCCTAAAATTCAATTCCCAACAACCACATGAAGGTCACAACTATCTGTACAGCTACTGTGTGTACTCATATACATAATGTAAATAAATAAATCTTTTAAAAAAAATAGCAAGAATCTACATCCCTGTGTGTTATTAGGATGATATAGAGAGATCTAGGAATCCCAAACATCCTGATTCCCAACCGTGTCTCCCATACTATATCTTAGCATCACTCTTGATGTGGTAGACTGTCTGGGCACATGGGGATTCATTAAAAGGTTACCATTCTGGAAACTCCTTTCTCAGCTTTTGGGTAATATGGGCATCAGGTTGCTCCTCTAACACAGAATCTGGATCTTAGGTCTTCATTGCCCTAAGCATTCTCTGAACCTTTGGGGGTCACATATCAGACATTCTGCATATCTGGTATTTACACTATGACTGGTAACAATAGCAAATTACAGTTATGAAGTAGCAACAGAATGATTTTATGATTGGGGGGTCACCACACGTGCGGAGCTGTATTAAAGGGTCACAGCACTAGGATGGTTGAAGACCACTGTCTTCATGTGTCACAGGAATTTGCTTTTTAGGAGACTTATCAGAAAGAAGCTCACTTTATAGTGAACACCTTTTCCTTTCTTAGAAAAGACAAGACTGTCTTCACTCTCAGCTTCAGAGAGCAGCATTTTAAATGTCTGACTTAAGACTTGAGCTATTTAATATTTTGACTCCTGTAACTGAAAAGGTTTCAACAGCGCCACTCGCTCCCTGCTAAATTCCTTTCAAAACAGACGCACCTTGCAGATGGCCATTCAACTTTCCTGCCTAGCTAGGGAAAATCAGCTTAGCTGCTGTTCAAATGCATCAAAAGATGCCACTTTGAAAAAAGAGAAGCTAACAAAATACAGTGCGCTCTGTCATGACTACATCTAAGGACATGCATGAGAAGGCTTTCTGCTGTTCTCTTTAAGGCAAAACGTTGTGGGTTCCCTAGTCCTTAAAAAATAATAATAAAAAAAATAAAAAGAGCCAACGGCATGTGTACAGGTGTGCGGTGCCTAGAAGCAACAACAGAAAGGTCTTAGAAGGGAGGGCAGGTAACTAAGTCATCTGAATCATGGACAGACAGTGCCTTAGTCAGGGTTTCTATTCCTGCACAAACATCATGACCAAGAAGCAAGTTGGGGAGGAAAAGGTTTATTCAGCTTACACTTTCCATACTGCTGTTCAACACCAAAGGAAGTCAGGGCTGGAACTCAAGCAGGTCAGGAAGCAGGAGCTGATGCAGAGGCCATGGAGGGATGTTCTTTACTGGCTTGCTTTCCCTGGCTTGCTCAGCCTGCTCTCTTATAGAACCCAAGACTACCAGCCCAGAGATGGTCCCACCCACAAGGGGCCTTTCCCCCTTGATCACTAATTGAGAAAATGCCTTACAGCTGGATCTTATGGAGGCATTTCCTCAACTGAAGCTCCTTTCTCTGTGATAAATCCAGCTGTGTCAAGTTGACACAAAACTAGCCAGTACAGACGGACAGGACAGACGGCTCAGCAGTTGGGAGCACTAGCTGCTCCTCCAGAGGACCCAACTGAGGTTTGAATTACAGCATCACATGTTAGTGCACAACCATCTGATACTCCAGTTCCAAGGAGTTCTGATGCCCTCTTCTGGCTTCTGGGGGCACTGCATGCACATGATACATAGACATGTGTAGTCAAAACACCCATACACGCAAAAAAAAATTTTTTTAATTTAAAAATAAATAATATGCAATCCTGGCCTCATCTTAGCATCACATTAAAGTACACCTAGACAACACCCGCTCCCCCTCCCCCCGCGACTGGATAAACTGTAAAGGAATAGCTTGAGCCAAGGCCTTTTCAGCAGGAAGACCTTATAGTACTCAAGTGAAGACCCAATACAGCATACAGTGCTGAGCCAGACTGTCTGCCAGCCGACTTCACTGCCTGTGCCTCATCTGCAATGCGACCTACACCACAATGGCTTGCTATGAAGCTCGGCTGTTTTTACGGCCTTCAGATGGAAGTCAGCTTACACCCTCCTCCAAGTCAGTGTAGATATAGTTAAAAAACAATACCACGGGGCTGCAGAGGTGACTTGGCCGCTAGGAGTACTGACTGCTCTTGCATGAGACCTGAGTTTGGTTCCCAGCACTGATGTCAGATCACTCACAACGGCCAGTGTATCCAGACCTGAGCCCTGCTAATTGCAATGGTGATCTCATCCGCCCGGCAAGACTCCATCCCGTGACAAGGGAGGCTGTGCTTGAATAACCCTAGCTATCCAAGAACAGTCCACATGGTGACACCCTCCCCCCAACTCCTGATTATTGTCACAGGTACCCCAAGTCCCGGCCATGGCTGACTAAGTATGGGAAGAGGCTCTGTAAAGAAAAGTTCCAGAGCATTCAGGACAGAACCAAAGTCGGTAAGAGAGGGCTGGTATGGGCAGAGAAGATGGCTCGTGGTTAGGGGTACTTGCTGTTCTTGCAGAAGACCTGAATTTGGTGCTCAGCACTTTTATATGGCAGCTCACATCTCTAACTCCAGTTCCACGGGCTCTGATGCCCTCTTCTGGCTATTGAGGGCACTGTACTGTATGCATGTGATTCATAGACACACATGCAGGCAAAACACATAAAAATGAATAAATAAATCTTGACGGGGGAGGAAGGGTATAAAAGTCTGTAAGAGCCAGAAACGACAACCCATACATAGTCTCCTGTCACAACAGTTCCAGAGAGCTGTCATATTTTCAGAGCCAAGAGTCTCAACCCGAAGGCTGAGCCATAGCTAGTGACGACTACCAAGGGTCAAGAATCCCATACCTGGGTCCTGTACCCAGACAGTAACATTAGAGGATGCAACTGGTGCTCAGATGACCTGCACCTCTTCGTACTGCTGCCAAGCGCTGTAGAGTAGAGGATAAAGGCCACTAGGGACTAACTTCTTACCTACTCACCCTCACCAGCTGACTGGCACACACCCTTGGATCCCAGCCTTGCCTACTGTAAATAACCTGCACATAGATGGATGGGATCAAACTTTGGCACACTATCCACTATCATTATCTTCTTTTGACATAATAATACAATTCTGAAACTAGTAGAAGCCTGAGTAGCTGAATGTAACTGGATTTAACAGGATGGCTGGTCAGAGGAGACCGAACTCCCCTTAAGCACGGTGCTCCAAGTAACAGAGTGAACGTGAGGTGGTGAGAGATGGCAACACATAAAATCTTCTCCAATTATAATTCTTCCTAACTGGAAAAAAAAAAACCCTATTTCTTTATGGCAGAAAGGAGCAAGTTCTTGATGTGCTTCTAGAACTCTTAAATTCTAACAATTTGCTTTTCAGGCTGGACACAACTTGAAAATAAAAATTAAAAATCAGTGAAAGAACTTTCATCGGAGAATTTCATCCCCTTAAGCACCAAACATTAGGTTTCATTGTCTTAACTTGTACTTGTTTTCCCATAATTCCCGAAACGGTGTGTCATGGTCGGCGTGTTGTGATGGCCTTAAATATTAAGAATGAGGGAAGTAGCAAAGATCTAGCAGAAAGAATAATGCAGAATTAATTCTGTGAAACACCTGGCAGCCCAACACCTGGGGATGTTCACAGCTACACTGCGGGGAGGGGCACAGGGCCTCTTTTCTCCTCTCCGGGTGGCCAAATCAGATTAGAACTAACTGATAGAAAGGTTAAAACGGGGGCTGGAGAGATGGCTCAGCAGTTAAGAACACTGACTGCTCTTCCAGAGGTTGCTGGGAATTGAACTTCAGCACCAATACTTGCTCCGACTCCATTCACTCAGGCCCCGCTGGCTCCTGCCCAAAGATTTATTGATTATTATATATAAGTACACTGTAGCTGTCTTCAGATACATCAGAAGAGAGGGTCAGATCCCATGGGGTTTCTGGGATTTGAACTCAGGACCTTTAGAAGAGCAGTCAGTGCTCTTATCCATTGAGCTGTCTCTCCAGCCCTGGCTTATCCCTTTTAGACATAAAACAATGACCTCTATGTTCATCCACACTATTGCAAATGACAGGATCCACACACACACCCCTTTGTTTTGGATATGTTCTTACTATTGTAGTCCGAGCTTTCCTGGAACTAGCAGCAGTCCTCCTGTTTCTTCTTCCTAAATCCCTGAGACACCCACTGTCCTCTAGTAGGTGTTGGCCCTCTATACCTTGGACCAAAAATGATCACATCCTCATTCCTCTACATCAGCATCCTACCTAGCCTTCTGGCTTCTCCCCTTGCACTCCCTCGGCTCCTTCATGAACAATGTTGTAGTTTTACTATCTGTACACTGCTACACTGGAATGTGCAGGGTGTCCTTCACTGCTAGAGTGCAGGCTCCTTAGACACTAGACCCTGAGTCCATCCATGTCCTATGTAGTCCTTTCTACACAGAGCATCCTCCAGTGGGCTTGCAGAGTTCAAGTGCACATAAGATGCATGAGGATGCCAAGTGCTGTAGGTGGCATAGTGTCTTTTTTACATCTTAGCCGAATGAGCCACTCAATGGCTGCCTAGAGGACTCAGTGAGTGCAGGGCTCCTGCTGGCAAATGAGAAGACCTAAGTTTCATTCCCAGGGTTCACATGGTGGAGGCAGACAGCCAACTCTCATTGCCTGCCCTCTCACTCTACATGTGCACTGGAAGCATGAGTGTATGTGTGCACACACGCACAATAAATAAATATAAGAAAATGTATACTGGGGCCGGAAGTGGTGGCACACGCCTTTAATCCCAGCACTCGGGAGGCAGAGGCAGGTGGATTTCTGAGTTCGAGGCCAGCCTGGTCTACAAAGTGAGTTCCAGGACAGCCAGGGCTATACAGAGAAACCCTGTCTCGAAAAACCAAAAAAAAAAAAAAAAAAAAGCCGGGCATGGTGGCGCACACCTTTAATCCCAGCACTCGGGAGACAGAGGCAGGCGGATTTCTGAGTTCGAGGCCAGCCTGGTCTACAAAGCGAGTTCCAGGACAGCCAGGGCTATGCAGAGAAACCCTGTCTCGAAAAACCGAAGGAAAAAAAAAGAAAAAAGAAAATGTATACCAGTTGGGTGTGGTGGCACACACCTTTAATTCTAGCACTTGGGAGGCAGAGGCAGGCAGATTTCTGAGTTCGAGGCCAGCTTGGTCTACAGCACAGCCAGGGCTACACAGAGAAACCCTGTCTCGGGAAAAAAAAAAAAAAAAAAAAAAAAAAAAAAAAAAAAAAAAAAAAAAAAAAAAAAAAAAAGAAAGAAAGAAAATGTATACCATGTGGTCCTTTCCTATTTGAACACGGCACATTTATTTATGTAATAAGGTGCTTTGACTCTCATATATTTGAAAAACAATTAATTCAATAAAGATAGAATAAAACCAAATCATCCATTAGCCCTCTCCCTCTATATCGAATCAGGCCTTTACGAGCTGAAAGGCACTTTTCAGACATGTCTTTCACACAGTGTTGTAGGCCCTGACTTGCCCATCCACATTCAGCATCGTTCAGAAGAAAATCCAAGGTGACTTATAGTAGAAACCTATTAGGGGAGACTCTGTGAGGTAAACCAAGCTAATTGAGTAGAAAACCTAAATTTAAATCCAAGACTATTTGCTTCCCGAGTCCCATTATTTCTCAAGGAGTTGCCAGTCAATACTGCAGACGCAAATTTAACCCACAATATTGTTCCTCTATCATCAATGTGGTGTGGAAATGAAGATTCAAAGAGACATACTGTGCAGAAGGGCAGCCCCCCTCTGTTCTCTGGGTGCTCGCTACTCTAGCAGCAGGCAGAAGGCCAATGCAGCCAGATCTCATGCAGCCTGGTTCCAGAAACAGACTGGGGACACTTGGCAAGGAAGGCGGGTGACAGCCAGGCGATTATGCAAAGGAAGATCAGAGTTCCCTCTAAACCTCCCTGGATTGGCCAGTGTCACGGCCACCTGAGCAGAAGGGGCACTGCCTTTCAGTACCCTCAAAGCTTGCTCTGTCCATTAGACATGCTGTGGGGTGGGGAAGTTGGATTATATTTCTCTGTTCCTAGACAGCTGGTCCACTCATTGCCATCTGCCTCGTCTCAAAGGGGACAGGCTCAAATGACAGGACAGAAAAACCCAGTGCATTAAAGGATAAGTATCAGCCTAGATGAATCTTTGAGGAGGGGGGAGGGTGACAAGGAATTCAGTCCAAGAGGGGTCTGTGTACAGGGCCCTGGCACTTAGGCCTATGGGGGCTCTGGGACTTGTCTCCCCAACATGTGGCTTTATGGCTTCAGCCATTGTATGTCGCTACTATGAGGCACTCTGTCTAAGAAAGGAGGGTCTAGTTGCTGGTATCCATAACTGATAGAGATGAGCCTTTTCAGCTGACTGGGCCAGACTCTGATGAAGGTCTCAATAGCCTCAGCAAACCTTGTTAGGAACAGAAGCGGCTTCTGCTGTTGGAGCTGCACCGTGAGCCCGAGGGGACAAGCCTTCCAGCTCTGCTTGCTGCCAGGTGGTCAGTTTCATTGCCAGCTGTGGACATTGTGTAGCTAAGCACTACCCTCTCGTGAGCTGTGTTACAGTTAACACCTCTCCATAGGGTCATATGCCTACAGCTGTTTTCTAGGGACTTGGGAGTGGCTCAAGATAGTTGATACTGCTGACCTGTCAAAGTCACAGGACAAAAGCACATCCAAACGTCAATGTTTTCTGAATGAGAAGAGACGTGAAGTTTGATTACACATATACAGACCACCAATTATTTTTTCAATTTTCCTTACTTGCAGTCACCTTCTCACACCTAGACCACCCAGCTCTGTTAGCCATTAAACACCCTAAACCATATCCTGGAACAGGAATGGCTGAGGCCTGCTCTCCTGACCCCACACACTTGGCTCCCTCATGAGTAAACTCTTCCTATTTTGAAAAATTCATCATTTCAACAGGCATTGTAGCACATGTCTTTAATCCCAGCAGAAGCAGGCAGATCTCTGAGTTCGAGGGAGGCCAGCCTGGTTTTACAGAGCGAATTACAGGACAACCAGGACTACACAGAGAAATCCTGTCTAGAAAATCAAACAAACAAAACAAAATAGAAAAAGAGAGTGGGTAGGAGCTCATCATTTTAATTCAGGCATGGTGGTGAAGGCCTATAATCCCGGCATGAAAAAGGAAGAGACAGATGATTGCTTTTATGCAAGATCAGCCTGATCTACACAGTGAGTTCCAGGCACTGAGACTAATTATAAGAATCTATCTAAAAAAAAAAAAAACAAAACCCTCATTGTTTCAATGTCTGACATCCTATGTGGTGGGCAAAATGGGCCTGGTTCAGTAACACTTGGGGTTCCTCCCTCCTGATCTTCTAGAACTATCTCCTTGAGAGAGATGGTCAAGCAGGTATTTGCCACTGAGCCTGATGATCTGAGTTCATACTCTACTCTAGAATGTAAATAGAAGTAGAACTCTTGGGAACTGTCCTCTGGTCTCCATGAAGGTATGCACCATGGCAAGTATGTGTACATGTGTACGTACACACACACACCAATCAGCTAGTCAATAAATAAATAATTTATAAATAAAAAACTATCTACTTGCCAAGGGAAACTCGGTGTAATATAATAGATCTGTTTCCTCCAGGTTGGAAATCACCACCACTACCTGGCGGCTGAGTACCTACAACATCCCACATGACATCAGGCCTGTGAACATTCCTCCTTGAGGGCAGGGACAGGCTCAGGAGCCTCACAGGACTCATAAGGCTCTTCTCCCTTAGATTCCAACTGTGACTGGCAGAAGACAATGGACTAGAGTATGGTTTCCTAGTGGTGAGTCGCCCATCTCCTGTAATTAACCCCAATAAACTCCTCAGTCCAGGACTTGGACAGAATCCCTCTTTATCTGGGGTGAATAAACATTTATTTACCATCTCCCCAGGAAAAGTGACACAACATCAGATTTTACAGGCATTCAGGATGCCATTAGCCCTAGGTTGCAGCTGTACCAGCAGGCTCTGAGGCCCACCTAAAATGATGCCAACCTTTTGAAGATGAATAAAGGAAGACTTTAGGGGCCGACTGTATACATGCCAACCAGGCCCAAATACCATCCTGGGGTTACTGCCTTGGAGCACCTTGGAATGACACATCTGCCCTGGGTGCCACCTCGGCTCCACTGACTAGTCAGTGTTCATCTGCTTCAGTCCAGAAGCGGGGTGTTGACCTAGAAAGGTCAAAGGCAAACGCGGAGCAGCGCTTTTCCTACCCACTTGTTTATTTGTGCTCTGTTATCTTTCTCCCCTAGAGTTCTGCAAACAGACTACACTAGAGTCCAAGGACTCTGACCTAATTCCTTATCTGGTTTTAATCAGATTAAGCCAAAAGGTAGCCCACAGCTCTTATCACTGCCCAAGTATTCAGTCAAAGCCATGGGAAGGAACTGCTAGTCAGTACAGTGCTAGCTCCTTATGTCTAAGGTTTGGGGGGGAGGGGAGTGGAGGGTGGCTGCGTCTCAGGCCTCATCAAGGTTACAACTCAGAATGTGATGTCACGGATGCTGCCAGAGGAAGCGGTGTTTTCTGTGAGTCACAAGTATGCCTAACTACCTCAGAGTTCTGGGGCTCCAGCTGCTGAAGGAAAGATGACAATCTACTGTTGTCACCAAAGGCAAAAGATAGTAAGACTGAGTCCTGCTCATAGGGAGACTTAGTATTTCTAGCAAGGCAGAAATGGCCACGTCATACTTCATACACCTAGAATGTGTCATGATATAGACCACTTCAAAGACCTCAGCCAAGTTTAAATGTGTGGGCGGACTGTGGGCAGCTACTTATATTTTATGAGGTGCTACAATTTGGGGTAATGTGAAGTATACTGGAGGACATATTTAAATTGTGTACTTCATGTTGTCAGATGTCAGAAACTGAAGATGCTTATGTCCCTTGTATAAAATGCTGTGCTGTTTGCACACGACCTTGGGTATTTAGGGTTTACTCTTAACTAAGTCTGAAGAAGGATGTGTCGATATAGGCCTCAAGGAAAAACAGCCACTTAAGCACTGACAGTCAGGTTTCACCTGGAATTCTCTGGCTACAACACCTGCGGATCATTACCAGACCAGATGCTGGCACAGACAGGGTGAGGTCTCCTTATCAACCCAACTAGGAAGCGGCCAGTTAATCCTGGAGACACAGCCCCCTCTAGTTCTGTAGACCTTTGTCCTGTCAGTCACCTGCCCACCTCCTTATCTACTGGGTAGGTTCTCATTAACTAAAGGAAGCCCTTAAGGCAATTCCAGAGGATTTAAAAATCCCAGAAGTATAAGAGAGAAAGGTGGTATCACAGTAATCTAAAATGGAGTACATTTTAACATAGCTGGAAATTAAAAATTATGGATTTTTAAATTTGTAATTAAATTTTTTCATACAATATATTTTGATCATATTCTTTCTCCTCCCTCAGGTCCTCCCTTTTCTCCCCACCCACCCAATTTCATCTCTCTTCCTCTCTCTCTCAAGGAAAAACAAAAAAACCAAACTTAACAACCCCCAAAAAAGAGAGGAAGGAAGGAAGGGAAGAGGGGAAGAAAGGAAAAAAAAAAAAAAAAAGAAACAAAACAAAAAGGCAAAGACACAAAAGGGAGTCCATTTTGTGTTGTCCAAACCACTCCCAGCATGAGGCCCTGCCCTGGAGTCGCTAAGCCCAGTGACATTCCTTCAGGGAAAACTGGTTCTCCTTCCCCACCCCAGCAGGTACCAGTTGCAAACAGCTTCTTGGTTAGATAGCAATGGGGCTATGTGGCTCCCCCTTCTCAACACGGGGATTTGGGGTCTGGCTTGAACCTGTGCAGGTCTGTGCATGCTCACAGTCTCTGTAGTTCGTATGTGTGTCAGTCCTGTGGTGCCTGGACCACACTGTTTCCTTGAAGTCATCCACACATCCTAAAGCTCAGTAAGTAAAAGCATTTGCAAACCTGACTATCTGAGTTCAATTCCCAGATTTAACCATGGAAGAACCAGCTCTGACCTACACACACACACACACATACCACAATTTTTAATTATAATAAAGATTAGTTTTTTAAATTTTGACCAATATTACATTCTGGATCATTGTATTATCCATCTATTCAAAGGAAAAAAAAATCAGTAAATGAAAAAAGAGGTCCATACTACAAATGAAAAAAACCTCCAAGATTCTCAATTCTAAAGTTGACCTCTTCCTCCAAATTCTCATTATCAGCTTGGTTGAGAAGGGTCACCAAGGAAGGAGCCATTTCTGCACTCTTTTCATATGAAAGTTAAATCACATGACCATTCAGGCAGTCCACCGTGACCAGATAAAACTAACCTAAGAAGCCTCAAGCAGAATCTGTCACCTAGCTCTTTCTTCTATGGCCAGATACTAAATACTTTAGCTCTCAGTCACTTGGCAACTCAACTCAGTCACTGTACTGAAAGCAGCCACTGAAAGCAGCCTGTAAACAAACAGGTAAGCCAAGGAGCCAATAAAACTCCTCTTGCAAAAACAGCTGGCAAACTGGAAGGGAAATAAATGCAGGAGGATGCTCAGCGCTAATGTTTACTCTAAAGGTACACACAACTGGGTGGGCCAGACTGCTCAGCAAGAAAAGCATTCGCAAACCTTATGATCTGAGTTCAATCCCCAGATTCAACCACAGAAGAACCAGCTGTGACCTACACACACCCGGGGAGGGGGGGGGTGCATGGTGGGGAGAGGGGAGGGCATGGCGGGGAACGTAAGACAAGGGCCCCAGCCCCAGCTACCACTTCAAGCACAGGCATATACTGTGCCCAATTTGTACTGGCCCATTAATAAGTGGTAAGTTAACTTTTTCCCTAAAATATAATCTCTCTTCACTAACAGTTTAATATAGTATCCTTTGTAGCTAACAGATCTGAATTGTACAAGGATGATTCCTGGCTCAACATCACTGACTTTAGAACCAAGTTGGGCAGTTTCCACAGTGATTTCTTGAGAGCTGCCTAACATGGGGAGGTCTAGGCTGGGACCCTGTTTCAACCAAAGTTGTCATGTTGTCAGTTTCTTGATAGGTTTCAGTTTGGGGTGAAAAGTTGCAGAGATAGTGAAAAAAAAAAACCCTGAAAACCACAAACATATGCAAAAGCACTGGCCGGTGACCATCTCCATTACAGGCAGTGTGAAAGCTATTTTAAGGGTGTCAAGACTTGTGAAGAAGGGGCTGGAGAGATGGCTTGGTGGCTAAGAGCAATGGCTGTTCTTTCAGAGGACACTAGTGCAATCCCAGCACCCACATGACAGCTCACAACTGTCTGTAACTCCAGTTCCCTGGTACCCTCACACAGACATACATGCAGGCAAAACACAAATGCACACAAAATAAAAATAAATAAATCTTTTTTTTTTTAAAGAGAGAAAGAATTGTGAAGCTCGTGACTGTCCCCTGAGAAGCTCTCACCTACCCTTGGATATGGCTGACATTTTATCCTTCCAGCAGCCCATCCCTATACTCTCAGGTACATCTTACTACATCTGTCTGTGCCTCTGTGATTTTCCCACTTAGAGGCTGACATTCTGCTCTTGATTTCACCAGTGCCAGTTTAGAAAAAAAAAAAAAAATTCCTGTATCCATTTCTCTTGATGTAGTCCTAGCTGTCTTGGAACTTACTCTGTAGACCAGGGTGGCTTCGAACTCACAGCATTTCGCCTGCCTCTGCCTTCCAAGTGCTGGGATTAAAGGCATGTGCCACACGTGCCTGGCTTCACCCCCCCCTTCCCGTATCCATTTTTAAAATGTATTTCTTTTTAATTTTCTTTTTAAATATATTTTTAGAGTGTGTATGTCTCTCTCTCTCTCTCTCTCTCTCTCTCTCTCTCTCTGTGTGTGTGTGTGTGTGTGTGTGTGTGTGTGTGTGTGTGTAGGGCATCAGACGCCTAGGAACTGGAGTTACAGGCAATTAAAAGTTATCAAATAGGTACTGGGAACCAAAACCAGGGTCCTCTTCAAGATTAGTAAGCACTCTTAATGCAGGCCATATCTGCAACCCCTGTATCATTACATATATTCCATCTCCGTAAGCCTCGATTTCTACACAGTGCCACGAAGAGGGACAAAAGACACCTGGATATGCAGCAGACTGCCTTAGAGCAGTGGCTCTCAGCATGTGGGTCAAGACCCCTTTGGGGTTAGACAACCCTTTCACCGGGGTTACATATCAGATATCTTGCATATCAGATATTTACATTACAATTCATAGCAAAATTACAGTTATGAAGTAGAAACAAAAGTAATTTCATGGTGGTCAGTCAGCACAACATGAGGAACTGTATCAAAGGGTCACAGCACTAGGAAGGCTGAGACCCACCGATGTAGAGGAAAGGAGCTCCAATGTTAGGTAGGGGGCTCACACATTTCTTACAGTGAGCAGTGAGCCTGGCCGCCCTTTGTAGCAGAGGGAGGCCCAACCTCCATCCACTTCCCAGAGCCGTGGGTTGCACAAACATCCTAGGAAACACAGTCCAGGAAAACAAAGAGCAGACAGGGCCTACCCATGTCTAGGGGTGGCTAAGAGACTTGAGTCACACACAGAGATGGAAGGGGGAAGTCACCGCTAAGATTTCTCATGACTCCAAGGAGTGAGTTTCCCAGATCCAAAGTGCATCCAGAATTAGTGAGAAAGAAAAACATTTGCAAAGGGCAAAGTTAAAAATCCTCGTCCTGACTGTGTGGTTCTTCCTTGCTCCTCTGTTGAAGCCACAGGGCCTGCCTCCTCTTCCTACACTGCAGTCAGTGCCTTGGAGCCCCTGGATAGGCTGTTTCCTCAGAGAGCTCACCCTCTCCCATCATTCGACTTCAAAGTGATTGTCACTATCTGACATCATACTTACCTGTTCGCCCTTTAGTAGAATATAAGATCCTTAAACATAGACCCTGTGTTTAGTGCTGTGTCTGGATACCAAAAGGAAGAGCTATGTTTTACTGACATGCTCATCACTATGGGCTGAACTGTGTGTGTCCCTTAAGACATTGATATGTTAGCATCTTAACTCCCAGTTCCTTAAAATGAGCCCTTATTTGAAAATAATGAAATAGGAATGAGGTCGTATGGGAGAGTCCTATCCCAATGAGACTATAAAAAAGACATATGAAAAGTCAGGACACAGATTTGCACACAGAAACTTCACACTGCACACTGATGTAAAGACATGAGATGGTATGATATCACATCTAGGAGCCCTCAGAAGAAACCAGTCTGTGATCCCAGACCTGGGGCCTACAGAACTCTGGGAGAATACATTCCTGTCATTAAAACCACCCAGCTCATGGTACTTTATCCAGCAGCCGCAGTGAGCTAATAATATACCCACTGAAATCACAAAAATGTCTCAAATCCATCTGTGCAGAGTGAGCTTTAAAACCAGGTCTCTACAGCAAAAGTTTCCTACTGATTGTCAATGCAGAATCATCACAGCCAACGATGCAGAAGGGCACGGGCTCTGGATCTGAGCCAATCTCCATCTGTTACCAGCAAGCCACATGGCCTCGGTGCCTTCTATCTCATCCACTATAGGATCGAAACTACTCACCTTGTGAAGAACACAAGCGAAAGCACTCTCTAAGAAGCACGCTGCCCATGCTATGGGCTTTGGATCTGGTTTGTTCCACCAATTCCTGGGTTGAAATGTCATTGCTAATGTAAGAGCACTGAATGGGATGGGACCGTCAAGAGGTGATTAGGTCACAAGAACTCCACTCTCATGAGAGGATCAAGCGCAATCTCAAAGGACTGAATGGTGTCTTAGTCGTTTCTGTTACTGTGATAAAATGTCATGACCAAGGCGACTTACAGAAGGAAGGGCTTATTTGGGCTTATGGTTCCAGAGAGATGAGGGTCCACCATGGTGGGGAGGTATGGCGGGGAAGCATAAAGCTGAGAGATCTCATCCTCAACTGCAAGTTCAAAGCCAACTGAGTAAAGTGGAAGTAAGGTGAGGCTATACTGCACACTCTCAAGGCCCCCCACCAGTGCTACACACTCTCACCCCCCCACACACACACAGATGTACACTCTCAAAGCTCCCCCCACAGTGCTATACTCTTATTTAACCCCCCCATGATATACTCCCTCCATCAAGGTTGGATAACCTAACCCCCCCAAGCAGCACCTCCAAATGCGAGCCCCGTGTTCACATACCCAAGACTGTGGAGGGCACTCTGTTCAAACTGCTGTAATTGGTTGCCTCAGAGAGGTTATTCTAAAGTGAGGGCTCCCGCGTGGACTGTACTCCTGAAACTGCCTTCCTGCCACTCTGCTGTCTGCCATGAGCTCAAGCAGCACAAGCCCCCTGCCCCCCATCAGAACCTCGCTCTTGAATTTCCCACTTTCCCAACCAGGAGCCAGAACAAAAGTCTTTCTTTTGCTTATTACTAAATCTCAGATATTCTTCTTAGCAACAGGAAACAGGGTAAGACAGTGAAAGTTGATTATCAGGCCATACGCATAGCATCAGCTTCCACAACTGGCTAAAAAGCAGCAGAGTGAAGGGCCACCTGCACGTGGGGGGGTGGGGGGGACAGTGCGCTGCGAGAGCGTCACTCTGAAATGTTTCAGTGTGCACACCTACTAGTTTCTATATAGCCCAAAGATCACTTCAAACAGGTAAGAGATAAAAACCAGACGACGGATTAAACTACTAAAGTGAATAGCATATGGGGCTGGCAAGGTAGCTCAGCAGGAAAGAGTACTTCTGCTCACTCCAAAGACCTGAGTTCAGTTCCCAGCACCCACATCAGCGAGCCCACAACTCCAACTCCAGGAAGCCAATGCTCTCCTAGTGACCAGGGCAACAGATGAGAAGTTCCCATAAAGACAGGGACAGACAAATAAAGGAAAGACAGATGAGAACGTCCAGGTCTTCAGGGAAAAGGACAGATGAACGAGTAGACGCTCTGCTCCCTTCGCTTCCCAGTGGTTTTATATATAGCTCTGTGCTCAACCTTCCGCAGCCACAAGAGTCAAAAAAAAAAAAAAAATAGGAAGCAGCAGAAACAGAAGAACAAGAGTTGCCCTTTAGAAACTAGGGCAGAGAAGCAGGTAGAGTCAGGGGTGAAGGACTGTGTTTCAACACCACCCAGGGATCTGCCAGCGGAGAGGAGGTCACCAGTTCTCCAATTCCCTATTGTCTATCAGATGGGAAAGACATTCAGGGCATCCCCGCGGTGCCCACAGTCTGCCCTCACCACCTTGGAGACCGGTCGGGTGCTAACTGTCTGTGTACTACAACCTCAGGACTTTGTCTCCATCCCAGAGAGTCCTGGATCCCAAGCTTCTGGTGGGGTTCAGAAGGTGATATACACTGTTTCAACCTTAATCCAAGGAAGTCCTCAAGTCAGGACACCCTTCCCCACGGGTGTGCCTGACAGCCCAGCAGGAAAGCATTGGGCAGAGCAGGCTCTTCCTGTGGAGTATGACTGTGGACGGGTTCAGTTTCTTTTCTCCACACTGCAAAGTAGCAGCCCAGAATCATTTATACCATCCTATCTACACAGGCTCAGGGGACACTGAGGAGGGGACAGAAGAAATTAAGAGCTCGAAAAATGAACGAGGCGGGCTGTAAAATGACATCTTTAGGGTAAGACACGCTTATCCCAATCACAAAGCGATTTTAGATACTGCACGGGGCACACACAAGATTAGGCTCGGCAACCGTCAGACATGGATGAGGAGATACAGAGGGCCCCGGCACTCCGTGCTCAACGCTGTGGTAGCACTAGATTCAGGCAGATTCACTGCCTTCGACTACAAAAACCCTGAGGATCCCATTAGGTCTCAAGGGAGAATTCCAATCCAATGGTTACACAAGTGGTCCTGAGTAAACTATAGGTCACAAAACCAAACCATCAAGTAATGAATTGGGGGAGGGGACGATGGAGGAGAAAGTATATACAGAATATACATACATATACAGAATATATTATGTATGTGTACAAGTGTATGAAACTATCAAACAACAAAATGAGTAAATAAAAAAATGATTAAATGTTAAGAAATGAATGCTTTGGGGCTAGTGAGATAGCTCCTGTGTGTAAAAGCACTCGCTTGCTGCCAACCTGAGTTTAAGCCACAGTACCCATATGGCAGAAAAAGACTCTAGAGACTGTCCTCTGGCCTCCATACGTGTTCCTTGGTGTTCACATGTCTACATACATACATACATAATACATAAAAATAAATAGGACAATGTTTAAATGAGTGCTTAACACTAAAAAAATTGCAATGCAGGTTAAATTCATACCCCCCCAGCTGAATTCCTCCTAACATCTGCTTTATTTAAACTCCCAGTTGAGCTAGGCCTACACAAAGTAAGTGCACACTCACTTGCATAGAAAGCTGAGAAGAGAAAAAAAAAAAAACCCAAGGTTGTGGTACTTGTTGACAAACACATTGGAGGCCTATAACTGGAGAATTCCTTAAAGATTATGAAAGGGACAGTTTTGCACGCAGAGGACACTCTCCTTTCTGGTCACAAAGAGGGTAGGATGATGCTACTTCAAGGATTCTGCTTCCATCCCTACATATAACACATTCCTTCCAATCCTCTGCCTGGGGAAGCAAAGCCACAATGAAAGGTGACTGCACACAACAGCTCACACAGACACACACACACACACTCACACACACACACACACACACACACACACACACAGAGTTAGAAAAAATAGTGACATTTACCAACTTTATGCACAAAAAGAGCATACTCAATATAATATGACCAAGTATTTCACTATGTATTTTTGCAGACCGTCAAGCCTGGATTGAAACACTGGATCCCTACCCAGCCCACAGTCTCAAGTCTTTCCTGCAAGCCCCTGCCATCCCCACTCCTAGAGCTCCTCAGAGTCCCCCAAAGTTTATGTGGCCGCTTGGAAAGAGACCAGAGTGAATAGCTAAGAAGGCCATGTCCCCGAGGGACGTCTAGATTTACCCTTTTGCACCTGTTTTCAATATGTTTTTCTGGTAAGGTCAACTGAAGCTAGGGGGGAAAAGGAAAATCAGGTAAAAATGAAGCCTGAAGAAACAGAAGCACATTCCGTTGGACAAGTGAACAGATAAGATGCTGCGTCCTCCACACTCCTCTGGGATGGCTGGCCTGGGTTACCTGGGCCTGGGCAACCATCAAGGGTGTCAGATCTCCTGGATCTGAGTCACACACTGCAGAGACAGTACTAGCAACCTGTGGTCCCAACGCACACTTCCTGCACGCTGGAAGCTGCTTACAACAAAACACCTGGCTTAGGGAAGAAGGAGCTCGGCTCAGTCTAACTCAGGTCCACAGGAAATTACCCCGAGTTAAGTGCTTTGATAACAAGGACAATAAACTAGGAAAAAAAAAAAAAACAGCTGGGTGTGACTTTTCCTCACCTGATCCATAATTAAACTTGGCAATTATTTGTGCCTGCTGGTATTCATTAGCTACATGGGTTGACTCTTAAACTGCACAACCATAAAGTGGTACGGCCAAACTGGCATGCGGATGGAACAACAGGTATCCAGGAGCCCTGCACCCTGATGATCCCCTTCCCCTGGGGACCTGAAGGCTGAGGTGCAGCTCTCCAACCCCTCCATAACTGAAGGATCTCCTATTTCCCACACAGGTGCAATCAAAGCCAGCAAACAAGCCGCACGCCTCTTCTGCATACTCTTCAGAACCCTCCTGTGATCCCGCAGCTGAGTCACACTGACATCAGGAGGTCCCAGTGGGTCAGCGTCGAGCCTCTCAAGTGTTCCGTGTAATTAAGAGCTGATTTCATTTATTCTGAGAGAAGACAGACAGACAGGGCAGGAATGTTTACAAGGACAGAGTCGAGTCGGGGAAAGGCTACAATAAAGCTCTGGAGTAAGTGACTGGCTTCAGAAGACTGACGTGACACTGCAAACACACATGTGACCGATGGCTTCATCACACTCGAGCCAGTCCACTTTGGAGAAGTTCCACGGAGCCTGCTCCTAGACACACATCCTCTCTCATCCCCACTCGGTTTCCAGAATGCTCTAGCTAAAGCAAAGCCAGTCAGTTTAGAAAAGCATGGGGTGGGGGAGGAGAGAACAATCGTGAGAGATCATGTTATAAGGAATAGGGAGAAATTTTTCTTTAAATAAAGCCCGTGACGACAAGGTAACACATCTGAATTGTATCCAGGCAGTAAGGAAACTACAAGGCAAGAGGAATGTAAGTCTCCACGGCACAGCAGCATCTGTGTACTCAGATGAAATAGCCACACCTATCCATCCAGCAAGCAGACAGCCTTTCCCAGATATACCCATAATCCTCCTCGTCGCTGGCCAGGCTGCACACCACCACTAGGGCAGCCATTTGTGATATACTAACCTGTACTTTCACTGGGAAGGTGGCTGACAGGTAAAGTGCTTGCTGCACATGCCGGAGGCCCTGAGTCTAGATCCTCATCACCACACACTGTTGGGCAGGGTCTATCAAGGAACCGGGAGATGACTGAACAGTGATATGGGCAGAGGCTGGCCTCTGAGTGCCAGGGATTCTCCATCTCTGTCTCCTCACCGTTGAGCTTGAAGGCAAACACCACCACGGCCAGCTTTTAATACGGGAGCTGAAGTCTGAACTCAGATCCTCAAGCACTTCACCCACTGAGCCACCGGGCAGTCCCCAGAATATTTGGGCAAATACCTGTACATTGTAGCCCAAATACGTTGACATATAAAATTAACCTTAATATAAATCAATCAATCAATAAGCCGGGCAGTGGCCAATGGACACCTAGCTTGGCATTAGTCCTCAGTGTTTCGAATGTATAAGGGGTCAACTAGTTGGTTGCTTTGTTTTTAAAATAAGACTCTTAAGACACATTGGTAGTTTTAGTTTCTTCTCACCTCCATCTGCCTCCCGTACCCTGAGGTGGAATCTTACTAGCAGACTGCCTGCCAATAAAGAAGTGGCCTTCCTCACACACAAATGACCCACAGAGACCTGGCCCTCTGCTTCGGGGACGGGACACAGCGGTTATGGAGGAAGCCGGGCAGCTTCTGCCCATCTGGTCCTGCCTACCTCACAGAGCTGTTGGTGTTTGTAAGTACATTAACCACTTCCACAAATCGTCCTTCCTGCAGCTTCAGACGGAAGCCAATGAGGACAGAGCCTCAAAAACAGCCCCAGAGGAATGGTGGACCTCGCTTTCTAATCCCAGCGGGCTCGGCAGCCTAAAGCAGAAAGGTATCAAGCCTGAGACAAGCCTGAGAGATTCCCAGGCCAGCCTGGACAACGGAAAAAGACAGATTCCTAAATAAAATAAAATAAAATAAAATATAAAAAGAAGACAAAGGCTACTGAGATGACCCAGCAGGTAAGAGTGCTCACTGGCAAATCTGACTTGAGTTTAGGCCCTGAGACTTACATACGAAAAGGCCCGAGACTCTTCTGGAGACTGACGGATAGATAGCTGCCAAAGACTATGAACGTGCTTAATGTAACTACACAGAACATTCCATGTTTGAAAATGCCCCAGGAGACTGTGTGCCTGCAAGCATAAGGCCCCGAGTTCCATCCCCAGAACCAATGTAAGCAAAGCAAATCTATCAAGATTGCCAAAGCTGAGTTCAATCCCCAAACCCACTCCAACAAGTTGTCCCGTGACTTCCACAAGCGTTCCGTTTTAAGTGACATAAAACATCCAGGAGTAAGGGCGCATGCTCATGACATCAGCACGCAGGAGGCAGAAGAAGGAGGGAACTAACTCCTATAAACTGTCCTTCCCACGTGCTCATACAGCGTCCTCTCCCCAAAAAAGGATAAATAAAGAAAAGAATTTAAGCCAGGGGTGGGGGGCAGATGCTTGTAATCCCCGCACTGAGCGGGGACAGGCAGATCCTAGGGTTTGTGAACCACCAGTCTAACCTACTTAGCTCCAGGTCAGTGGGAGACCATGTTTAAAAAAACCAAGGTAGACAAGCCTGAAGAATCCACATGGGGTTGTCTTTAGCTTCCACATGCATACTCAAACAAATTACATACACATGAACACACATACATATTTCAGAAGAGAGGAGATAATTAAGTGGTAAATTTTGTTATGTATATTTTACTGGAAGGAAGGAAGGAAGGAAGGAAGGAAGGAAGGAAGGAAGGAAGGCCGGCCTCAGCCTGTCCAGGTAAGTCTCAGTTTATATTTTTGGCTAGATATTAGCAAACATCTCCTTTTCTCCTAGTTAGACTTGGTGACTGTGACCCAAACTCGAAAACAGTACAGTCACTCTAAAGTTGAATAAGGTGTTGCCTAATTAGAGCCTGGTGACAAAACATCTCTCACCCTTCCAGCTGTGTGATTCCAAAGCCAGTGATCTTCCACATTAAGCATGCGACAGTGCATCCAATGACGTCCCTGCCCTCTGCTTTCATCTGTGCCAGTTTACTGCCTCAACTCTGCCAGTTAACATGGCTCGCACAGATGTGTAAAACAAAAAATGCCCGGTATGCTAATCCTGACCTCCAGAAACAGCGATACTTTTTAAAGGGGGTAGTAAGTCAAATAAGCAGAATGTGACCTGGTCTGGTTCGGTGGACTGTACTATCCAGAATATGCCACAGCACCAGGGGCGTGTCACCCCAATAGCTCCACAATCACCTAAGAACTTGCCACCCTAATTCCACTGAAAAGGGCATGTCCATGTAAACACACAGACTCTACAGCATTAAGTCAAGATTGACTCAGGTGATTTTGGCTTTAACTAAAAAGTAGCCCAGGTTTTCCCAAGCTTACTGGAGAGACCAGAGGGTGTTTCTAGTCGGACAGGTTTCTGGGTCACATAGCCCTGGGCTGGGACCCCAGTTATCCCTCCCATTTCCTCCAACCCTTTGAGATGACTCAGTTTCCTGAGCTTTCAGCTTTCCTGCTGAAAGTCCTCCTCCCTGAGCTTCCAAGAACTCAATATTTGTCAGGACAGCATGCCACACGCACACTGCTCGGCACACAGCACAGTACTTCATACACACTGCTACCCAGAACACAGGGTGGGACCCCTGGCTCCTCGGATCCTGTGCTTTCTGAATCCCTCTCTAAGTTACCTCCATCCAAACAGTTACTAGCAAAGTAAAATGCAGAACTGACGCATGTGGGACCCAGGGCTTGGCTCAGACTTAGAGCAATTGGCTAGTGCTCTAGGTTCAACCACAATGCTTCAAAAAAGCAAACAAGAAGAATGCCTTCTGAGATTGATTATTTGAATCCCCCCATAAAAAGCATTTGGAAGAACCCAGAATTATCTGGAGAACAGCTTAAACATCCCCCTGTTGTTTCGTGCCTTCTTGGTTGGTGGTGACTTGCAGTCCCATCTCCAACACTAGGCAATGCTCTGCCATGTGCTGGTAATCAGGTGTCCCTGAAAGGATGAGGTTTGCTCAGCTCTGGAGACCTGCTGGGGCAGCAATGCAGAGCCGGCTGGAAAACCCAAGTCTCCGGGCGCTTCAGGAAGCCTCCATTTGCCTGGTCTGTGATCAGGTCAGCCCTTTCTTTCTCTGCAAATATCCCAATCAACTATACTCGGCTGTTTCTTTCTGGATCAAGGACATGTTAGCCTGAGCATAGCCTCCAACACTAGAAATAGCCCCTAAGGAAGGCCAGACACTATTTTATACCTTACAGAAACTATGCCTGCTAACAGGCTGCCAGAACCTAGTCCCCTGGCTATGATTATGATTTTGTCTTTGGCATTTAAAAAAAAAAAAAAAACCTAATAATATTTAGCTAGCTGTTCCCCTGGGGTTTGGGCCCATGTGGTTTCTACAGGATTATTCCATGCACACAAGCATCTGGTAACCATGTGGCACCTGTTGGTGTGTAAATACTACCTCGGTGACAATTTGGCATACATGTTTGATCATGTGGTTACTTATCTGCCTAAAATGTAAGCACAGAATTTCTGTCATCCAGTATGCCTTTAAAAGTATTGAGGAGAATGATCCTACATTTAACATGAATTTTCTTAATCAAAAGTGTCAAATCTGAACTGGGGACATGATACAGTGGCAGAACACCTGCCTAGCAAGTTCAAGATCCTGGACTTATTCCCAGCCCTGCAGAATTAAGTACCTAGTCCTCAGAGAGCTGTTGGCGGGACTTGGCAAGTGGTCACCATGGAAAACCATAAGCTGAGACACACTTCCCGAAATGTGGCCGCCGGCCTCCCACCAAGCGTGGCACTTCTTCCACTCGTGAAAATGCCTTTCCTGTGCTGGCTTCAACACGTCTCTGTTCATGCTCTCTGAAGCCCGATCTAAGTCTGAATTTAGGCACTGGAGGTGTCTGTTCCTCTCACGGATTACGTCTTGGGACTCTTAAAACCCAAATTCGAATCCTGGCTTTAAACGTAACAGGTATGTGGCCTTGAGTAAGTTCCTTAAAATGGAAGCAATAACTTTGCTTACTTATTGAATACCAGGGCATCCTAACATGCACACACACACACACACACACATACACACAAGAGGAGCCTAGAGCTAAGCACTGCTTTTAGTATTATGTTCAATAAAATCGGTATAGTTATTATTGCTTTTACAAATGAATAAATCAGGTGCATCGATAGTAAATCACTAGCGATTATTAAGCTCCTTAGAACTAAGTAGTATGTGAAGTAGAAGTAGTCTAATGAGCATAAGGATTATGATTTACTGACATGAGCTTAAGACTATTCGCTACTTCTCAGTCAAACGTGAAGCGTTTCTCAGCATCATTCAAAGGATCATTTTTCACCGCTTGCAGGGCTATCAGTGCGTCATTTCTGGCTTCCACTAGCGCTTGAGAGCTTGCATAAATAAAAGCAAGCGAATTCTGTCTGTGAGACTCAAATGATGTTACTTTTCACACTTTTTGACACTTCGAGTTAAATCTGGAGCCTCTCTTTCATAGTGTATCGCTCCTCTTCTGCGTCCTTTTTCATCTGGAGTAAAGTCAGCCTCAGCAGGAGAGTAAAGAAGGCCTCTCTATTTCTCCTCCAACAGCCCCAGATTTAATGCAGAGACTGTAGCTAGCACACACACACTTCTGAAATCATTTCTCATTATTCAGAGAATCCTAAGTATCAATGTTCCCGACTCTTCGGTGCTGTTGTTACTCAAGGAGAAACAGTTCAGTTCCTTCAATATACTGTTTGAGCTTCCAAGCAATACATTCAAAATTATCTAACATTCCTTGTATTAGGTGGAATTTTTTTCTTTCAAAACCCAAATCCTGTTTTATTAAATAAAATCTGTACCAATGTTATCCTCTATGAGCGTAGTAATAAGTACAGAATTTTTTTCCAGACTTAAAATACCAGCGTTCCAGCTTGCTAGCTTCATCTTCATATAAAACAATGGTTAGTCCACTGTGCAATCACTCTGTACAAAGTGTTAACAGTAAATAGTAGTGACTCCATTCTATATGTCCTTATGCAGCAGTAATGTGTTAACATTTTGCTTAGCTGGCAAGTTTTCTAATATGAGTTATTTTAAAAATCTGGCTATTTCATATGAAAATGTAGATTTTTCAGTTTTACTTTAAAAAGCAAAAGTTCCACCATTTTAGGCCCCACACGCTCAGCATGGCAGGCAGCTGTCTGGACCTTAGCAACTGTGCCCATAAAGGCAGCATGAGTTCCTAATAGCATTCAGGATGCTGGGTGGGGAGTTGGGGGGAAACCACACCATTCACTAAAATTACAACCTATTCCCTGGTGAGATCTCAGACTGCAACCTCCATTGTAACTTGAAATGGTCTTCTAGTTTCCATTTAAATTGTATTATTTTATTTAATTTTATATGTATGAGTATTTTGCCTGTATGTATATATGTGCACCATGCGGGTGCCCGGTGCCCATGGAAGCCAGAGATGGGCATCAGAGCCCTTGAAACTACAGTTACAAATAGTTGTGAGCCACCATGTGTGTGCTGGAAACAGAACCTGAGTCCTCTAGAAGAAAAGCCAGGGTTGCTAGGCACCGAGCCTTCTCTCTAGCACCCCCAGTTTCTATGTTAAATATATATGCTATGACCCAGCAACTTCTGAAAAAAACAGGGAAGAGCCTACAAATCTATCTAGACATCAACTGCAGTATAGCTTCTAATGCAAAAAAAGGATTACCCTCATAGCAACACGGACCGCTGAATAAACAGTAGTAAATCCATGCAACAGAATACCAGACAGTCTCCAAACGCAGTAAGGAGGGAAAGAAGTAAGTATACAGAAATGGAAACGTGTCTACAACACATTAAGAAGGACAAACAGCAAGGTTCAGAAGACTGTATAACCTACAGTCCAATCTGTGAGAGATGAATAACTGATATGATTTCATTTCAATTTTTAAAAGAAAATAAAAGCTTTTTAAATTAGGCATATATTACTTTTATATTTTTTTCAAAAAGGAAAGCCCTATGAACAGATATTTTATATCATTTCATGTGTAATAACTATCAAATCTTGTATTTGTCCTGGTAACTGTCTCTGAGAGTGAAGCTCATTTCTTGAGCAAGACTAAACAAACAAACCCCCCCTCTGGGTGGACATCCATACAGGGCTCACTTCGAAAGCCGCACTTGGGGAGAGTGTTCTGCGGCTCCCAAGGCCTCCTGAACTGTCATTTCAAAAGCAGAGACACTCAGAAGACAGAGACAAGCACTGCCCCCAGGAGAGCTGCAGGATTCAGCAGCAAACGCCCTCCAAGTGAAGTGGTTCCCAACCTCCCTCTAATACACTTTTTCATGCTGTGGTGAACATCCAACCATAAAGTTATTTCATTGCTACTTCCAAACTATAACTTTGCCATTGTTATAAATTGTAATGTAAATATCTATGTTTTCTGATAATCTTAGGTGACCCCTATTAAAGAGTTGTTTGATCCCCCCTCCCAAAATAGGTTTCGACCCATAGGTTGAGAACCACTGTCCTAGTGAGATGCTAAATACAAGGAGAACTCTCTAGCCCATCAGAACCAGAGAAACGCCATCTTTCCCCATTCCAACTCTAACCAAAGGCAATCAAATCACATCAAAACCAAAGCACCAAAATATGCAAACTTCTAAAGTTACTCCTAAAACCTGGGCAGGGTGCTGCAAAGGCACAAACACACACACACACACACACACACACACACACACACACACACACACACACCAATGATTCAGGTCCTGTTCAGAGCACGTGGAAATGCAAACTGCCCTTCACATTTCAATCTGAACTATCTAACCATGGTTTGTTAAACCACTGGGAAAATAAGAGATGAATGATGTAAGATATCAAGCCATCCTTCTCATTGCCATTCAACAGCATTCATTACAGTCAACACGTAATGTATAACTGTTAAGATAACAGTTCAAAATGGGGCTGGAGAGATGGCTCAGTGGTTAAGAGTATTGACTGCTCTTCCAGAGGTCTTGAGTTCAATTCCTAGCAACCACATGATGGCTCACAACCACCTGTAATGGGATTCAATGCCCTCTTCCAGTGTGTCTGAAGACAGCAACAGTGTATCCACATACATGAAATAAATAAAAATAAATCTTTAAAAAAACAAAAAGTTCAAAATGTGTCTTACTGGGCTATCAAGCAAATCTATCAAGATTAACCATAGTTAACCAGTATTAATGTATACTGCTAAAATATGTCCTTCATTTCATATAACTCAGCCTCCTATAGGCTGAGTCCCTACTACCAAGCAAGATGAGGCAGAAAGATTTCTTGATTGTCCTAGAGCACATCACCTGGCTGTACAGTCATGCTCCAGTATTTCTTTACAGCTGGTCTCCTTGTAATTACTATTTCTTTTTACTTAGTGTGTGTACATACACTGGAGGTTAACAGTAGGTCCTTAGATGCTCCACCTTAGCTCTGTGTATATGTATGTGTATGAATGCATATGCACCACACTCACATATGTGCCTGTGTGTGTATGTGTGTGTGTGTGTGTGTGTGTGTGTGTGTGTGTGTGTGTAAGTCAGAGGACAACCTCCAGTATCAGTCCTTGCTTCTACCTTGTTTGAAACAAGGTCTTTCTTGCTGTTCGTAGCTGTGTATTTCCAGGCCAGCAGGCTTGCGAGCTTCTGGCAATTCTGTCTCTGCTGTCATCTCCCAGCAGGGGCATGCTAGGATGACAGATTCATGTGACTTCTACATGGGTTCTGCGGGTCCCAACCCAGGTCAACAGCCTTGCATAGCGAGCGCTTTACCACTGAGCCATCTTTCCAGCCTTCCACCTTACCTTTTGAGACAGGACCTCTCAGTGAACCCGGAGCTCACGGGTTCAACTAGACTGGCTGACCCAGTGATCCTCCTGTGTCTCGGCCTCCTCAGCACTGAGATTACAGGCAAGTGCTGCCATGCCCAGCTTTTTTATGTGAGCTCTTGGGTATCAAGCTCGGGTCCTCGCGCTTGCACAACAGACACTGTACTGACAGAGTCAACCCCGGCCCCAGCCCTGTAATAGCCATTTCTGTACATAGTAAGCTGTTCATAGTAAGGTGTCAGAAGGTGATTTACCTCTGAGTCTTTGGTCTGCTGATTACGAATGACTATCAGATTATACAAGATTCTGTCATCATCCGCCTCTGTGTGGGACACGTCATGAGGCATGCTCCATAAATTCTTCTCATCATCCCTCTCCAGAGTCGCTCCAAAAGAGGAATATGGATTGTTACCACTGTGAAAGAAAGAAAGAAAGAAAGAAAGAAAGAAAGGAAGAAAGAAAGAAAGAAAGAAAGAGGATTTTGTTATATGTATGTATATATATGTATGTATTAAATCTTATATACCATCTATGTTATATGCTGTATATGTAAATCTTACAATATAAATAAAAACATGTAACTTATCTTTTAAAAAGTCTGTTACTTTAATAATTAAGCATAAACACAATACAATTAATAACAAACTTAATTAATTAATCACTTTAAAAATAGCCAAAAGAGGATGGCAAGATGGGTGCCTAGCAACACACACTCAAGGCTGGATCTGGGGAAATGACTCAGTAGTTAGAAGCACTGGCTGCTCTTCCAGAGGACCCAGAGTTCAGGTCACATGACAGCTTATAACCATCTGTTCCAGGGGATCTGATGCCCTTTCTGGCCCCTGTGGCACCAGGCACACTTGTGGTACATAGACATAAATCCAGGCAAAGGATAGATAGGTAGATAGATAAGAAAAATTATGATTTACTTATTTCTATTTTATGTGCATTGGTGTTTTGCCTGCATGTATATTATCTGTGTGATGGTTTCAGATCCTCTAGAATGGGAATTACAGACAGTTGTGAGCTGCCATGTGGATGCTTAGAATTGAATCCAGGTTATCTGGAAAACACAGCCCCAAGAAAGCATTTAAACCCTAAGCAACAAATATACACACCCATATACTTTCAATGATCCAGGACTAAGAATTTCAGTTGTAGACTGGGGTGACGGCTGAGTGGATTAAAACATTTCCTGGCTGGAGAGACAGCTCAGCAGTTAGGAGCACTAGCTCTCTTCCAGAGGAGCAGGTTCAATTCCAAGCATCCACATGGAGGATCACAGCCATCTGTAACTCCAGTTCCAGGGTATCCAACACCCTCATCTGGCTTCAAAGGGTACCAATCACACATGCGCAAGCAGGCAAAACACCCATGTACGTTTGTTTTTATTGGAGCCAGGTGTAGTGGTGTATATCTTTAATTCCACATTCAGGAGGCAGAGGCAAGTTGGCCTCCATATGTTTGAGGCTAGCCTGGTCTACCTAGCAAGTTCCAGGGCAGCCAAGGCTACATAGAAAAAAACAACAACAACAACAACAACAACAACAACAAAAATCCCACTTGCTGCACAAGGGTGAAGACCAGAGTCCAAATCTCCAGAACCCAAGTGAAAGCTGGGCGTTTGGCAGCCCACCTGTAATTACAGCCTCAGAAGATGCAGAAAGATCCCTCAAGCAAGCTGGCTGGGAAGACTAGCCATGTGATATCGGCAGCCTCTATGTTTGACTGACAGATTCTGCCTTATCAAAAAAGGTGGGACAGAAGGAGATGATCTCCTGACATTAATACTGGGCCTCCACATGCATCTGTACCCACATGCCTGCATTCCCACATACATGTATGCCCATATAAATATACATGCACAACACAGACAGACAGACAGACAGACAGAGAAAGGAAAGTTCAGTCTCTTTGTTTCATACTCTTTGTTTCATGATTTTCCTTCATAAAGTAGACCCATGTTTGGCCTTGGGGAGGCTGGTGATGAAGCATCACACACAGGACATGCCTGTACATAGGCCTAGTAAACTTCTGCAGGACAGGACAGTCAGCCACGCTGGAGCTGCTCACTTCATGTAATAACATGTATGAAGGGTGACTACACCTTAATCACGGGACTCAGTAAATCCGTGGGCATATGGACGTGACTCCTGTCTCCGGTCTGCAGTAAAACGAAGAATAAAGATCGCTACTGGGTGATCACATGGCTAATAATTAAACACTATGATAAGTGCTGTAAAGGGGGCAGGGGGAGAGCACATCTAGGATGCTGACAGCAGATCCTGGCAGCAGTAGACATTGGGCAGGCAAATGGAGAAACCACGCTAGAACTGTAAAGAGGCAGGTAACAACAGAGCTGCCAGCAAGGGAGGTGCGTGAGGAAACTCGCTGGGTACACTGGAAGGAGTGAGGGAAGTTGGGGAGGAAGCTCAGAGCTAGAGACGTGTTCATGCACCTAACCCTTTTCTAGGTTAGTATGGGCTTGACTCCTGAGCGAAGGCAAGACAGTGATGAACAGCATTAGCATTTTAAAAACCAGATAAAGTAGGGGAATGCTTGAGCTACAGCAGGAAAGGATTCCAGAGATTTTTTTTTAACTATGTAGTTGAGGAACTAGGCATGGGCCCAGCAAGCTTGAGCCATCCTGTGCTACAGAGATACCCCATGTATAAAAAAATAAAAAATAAATAAAATAAAGAAGGGCAAGGCGAAAACAAAGATGTAATTGAGGTGTGGGAGGCCCTGATTTGATCCTTAGCACCAGAATAAGTGCACACATCCAAACATAAGCAATAACTCGAGTGAGAGACAAGAGATGTCAGGATCTGAATGGCAGCGTGAAGTTGATAAGGACTGTCCCATCCATGGCTCCATACAGCAGAATTAGGGTGCTGGAGTTGAACTAGGTGGGAGATAGATGCAAGGGGTGAGGGGAGTCAGAGTCACTCTGAGCTATGACTTACCAGGATACAGAGTGATGCCATTCTGAGGCAGAACTAGAATGCCAATGGCTGAGGGAAAGCAAACACATGTAGTGTGTATAACATGAGAGCATGGCAAACGAAAACATACAGAAGACATCCAGAAGAACAGACAGCCGAGGGGAAGGAGGGATGAGGGTGAATGGCAGGTGGGCCGAAGGCGAACGTCAAGAGGTCCACAAACATGACACTCCCTCCCAGAAGCTGGCCTCAAGGAAATCTCACCACAGGAAGCAAGAGCCAGTCACCAGCCTGGGAACCAGCAGAGCTGCCAGGAAAGAGAAATGCCCTGGGGCGAGAGTGAGCAGGTGCAGACCAGGCTGTCAATCCAGTCCTCGGCGATGGCAATGACAGCCAGGGCCCACACAAGAAAGCCAGGGCAAAAGGTGAGGAGGATGCTGGAGCCACGGCCAATCCAAGGCCAGCCACTTGAGCCAGCATAGGACCTAGATGTTGAGAACTGAACAGTGTTGGTTAGATCCCTAGCTACAGCCTTTAATCCCAGCACTTGAAGGCAGAAGCAGGTGGGGCTCCGTAAGTTCAAGGCCAGCCTGGTCTACAGAGTGAGTTCCAGGACAGCCAGGACTACACAGAGAAACCCTGTGTCAAAACAAAGAGAAGGGAGGGGAAGAGGTTGAGATAAAACCTGCCTTGGTGCTCTGTGCCAAAAGACTTCAATAAGCATGCTGAACTCAGTCATTTATGCAAACCTACACTGGTAGTTATATATCAAAATCACAGACTTGGACACCTGAGTACTTTGTGCATGTGCCCTTACAATATAGGAAGGTAAGTACAATTTACCGCACAGAATGGCGAGAGCAGAGAGGAAGAAGCGATCGACTGTGTGAAAGGAGAAGGAAATTTGGGAGCTCTATGGAGACAACATCAGCCTTTCACCCAAAGGAGGAGCGGAGGAGTGAGGAGCGAGGGCAAAGAACCCCATCAGGAAAAACAGCTCCAGAAAGGGCAGCGGCACTGGGAGGCCTCAGGCACCCGCAGGCTGGGGAATGTCAAGCTCTTGCACCCACACACTGCAGTGATACAGTGAAGACGCTGGGTGATCTGATGTCAGGCTGAGGACAGCGCTAGTCCAGGCTTCTGACCCGTGAGCTGGGACAGGTCAGATCAAAGGGTGGTAGAGCAATAACTCTCAAGGAGGAGTAAGGAAATTGCATAGTTGGAGGCAGTGTCACAATCAACTGTCACATGAGGAGGGCTGTGTGCCTTAGTCACGGTTCTACTGCTGTGAAGAGACACCAAGAAAGCATTTAATTGGGGGTTTGTTCACAGCTTCAGGGGCTTCATCCATCATCAGCATGGCGGTGAAGAGCATGGAGGTGAGAAGCATGGCGGCTGAGCCTGGTCCCTTTTGACTACTAGCTCTTACAACCTATAAGCCATGGCACCTTAGACTCCACACTTGTATCAAGGGTTCTTCCATTCCACCCCTCCTGTTATACAGCCACCTGGGACAGGAAGGATGAGGGTCACTATCCCACTTGATAGCTAAGAACTAAACATCTACGAGGAAAGGCTGACAATCTTCCCAGGTGAGGTTCTTGTCTGGGAGTCACTGAGCAACCATGTCATGACAAGAGTTGTGAGACCAGTTTTGCTCATTAGTGCTGACCCTTCTCTTGGATGCCCAATGGGCGGCCAAGAGCGGGATAAAGCTTGGATGTGCCGTCTTCTGTTTTCCTTTGTCTCCTTTGTCTTAAAACTTCACATCGGATTCTTGTTCTAGCCTGCACATGAGCATGTTAATCATTTAAGGGGTGTCTGTTGAAAAACTGGCAATACAAAGTTGATTAGCACTGAATTTACCTAACCTATCTCATCCCTCGAGACCAAAAGCATGAAGATAAGATAAGTAAGGTACTTTCCAAACTGGTGCAACATCCAGCTGTCAGCTTTTACAATATCCTGCTCTGGATCCTCTGGACTCCAGCCTAGATGTTTCTAATATTCCCTAGGCTTATAGTCACATGGGTTCCAGGAACACAGAAGCCTCGCTCATATACAGACTGCCTCATGGTGAGCTCATCCCCTAAGTGGGATCAATTACTCAATGACAGTAACTGGATGCCCCTAGCCCTAAGGCAGGGCAATCATCTCTTAGGGACTGAATTGTCTGTCCCATCGCATCTCCTGCCCCACCCCTTCACACCACACACACACACACTTCATCCAATGTTAGATGCCAGCCTACTTAATCTGTAAGCTAGAGAGATACATAATAGGAAGGTTAAAATGTAACATATAAGCCAGGCAGTGGTAGCACATGCCTTTGATCCTAGCACTCCAGAGGCAGAGGCAGGAGAGTCTACAGGGTTCTAACTAAGGGTACGGTTTTTAAGTTAGCCCATGGAGAGTCCCAAGCTCTGCCTATCACTGATACTCAGGAGACAATGAAAGGAGGAAAGGACCCACCAGGGTCTGCCCTGAGTGAACCTCTCCAGGGTGACACCCTCCTTCATCAGATGCCCCCATCTGAGCCCACTTGTCTCTGGACAGCCACATCCACCTCACCCCACCCGACCCCGACATCTCCCCAGCAGGACCCAAGTGACCATGTTCTTCAGTATAGTAAGTCTTCTTTAGAATCAGAGGGAAGGTGGACTCCTGCCACTAAATAAGTTATTATTCTAGCAATGATTTCCAAAAGGGTGGTCAAGGAGCTGGAAGGATAGCTCAGCGGGGAAACTGGCTGCCTTAGCAGCACAGGTATGTATGGTAAGGTAAGGCTGTAATCCCAGCCCAGCCTACCGGTGAGTTCTGAGTCGGCGAGGGAACCTTGTCCCAAAAGAAAGATGGACAGCTCCTGAAGAATGACACCAAAGCCATTCTTTGGTCTCTGAATGCACCTACACAAGTGCATGTAAGTGCACACACACACACACACACACACACACGGACACACTTCAGAGAGAACCATGACTGTCAGCTCTTTAGGAAGTCAGTCTGGCCAGCTCCTGAGTCCTCAGTCTTGATCACAGCAGGCTCAAGGATGACTCCAGCAACTCTGTCAATTTACCTTACTCTGAAAGTAGCCAGGAGAGGCCAGACTGAAAAGAATAAAGCAAATCACCTGACGAAGCGTAGCTTGGGAACCATTGTGAGGCCCAGCCCATGAAGTGCGCAGGGCAGGTGTGTGAACTGAACTGGGGAGGGGGGTGCAGGAGCCCTAGGAGTCTTGGGAGGACACATGAAGGAAGGGGACTTCCAGCCAGCAGCTTCCCCCTCTCTTCCTCCCTCCTATAAACCAAGTCTGAAAGGTTCTAAAGAAAGTGAGAGAGGCTGCTTTGCCCCTGGCCACCATCTGCTGGTAATAAATATTTAATCAACCTCAGGCATTTGAGAAGCCACTCTCACTCCCAAAGGGGAGAGGTCTTGCATTTCATCCTACCCTCACCTCAGGGCAGGAGACCCAAACTGCTCAGGAGTCTTCTTTCAACTGTGTAGGTAAAAGTCTGCCTGGGCACATGGTTGCCAAGTGCCTGTCACCATGAAAGCCATTTACAGGGAAAGCCTGAGGATTCCTCGCCATGCCAAGGACCCTGTGTAAAAAGATTTTGAAAAGAGCTACAAGATACCACAGGTACAGGATGGCTGCTGGCCACAAGTTCCAATGACCTCACTGCTCTCTGATCCTGAGCCTTGTGGCAATGGCTGATATAATAAGACTGAATGGCTGATAGAAGACCAGGGAAGGGAACGGAGCTGGAGTCTAGAAAGGCAAACTTTAAGAAGCCGTGCGATCTCCCCTTGCTCTGCCCAAGGCCTCCTTGTCCAACTAGGGCCTGGCCAGTCCCTTATAGTGGCTCTTCTCTGTGATGGAGCCAGGGACTCTAAGAGCTCTTCCTCGCTCTCTCTCCTGCCTTCCCTCCCACTCCCTTTTGTGCTCTCTTCCTCCAATCCCTTCCCTCTTCATTCACTTCTAAGACAGTCTAGCCTTTTATCTTCTTTTTAAAAAACCTACTTGATCCACTGTTTAAACATCTGCTACCCAAGCCAGGCATAGTGACATATACCTTTAATCCTAGCACCAGGAGGCAGAGGTGGGCAGATCTCTTTGAGTTCAAGGTCAGTCTAGTCTACAGAGTGAGTTCCAATATGTCCACAGCTATGTATTGAAAGCCTGTCTCTAAAACGTATAAACAAACATGTTGCCTGAAGTTTAAAGCTTGTTCATTTAAATGCTGTGGGGGTTTCACACATGACTAGATGTGATATCCCTGGAAATGATGGATGAGGACCCAAGGCTGAGACCCTGCAAAGCCAGCAGGGCAGCACTGTGTCTATTCCCTCCAGCTGAGGAGACACTGGAAGGGCTCAGGATGCTGAGGCTCCATCCAGCCCCTCCCCTCTTTTTGCCTGGACTCCTGCCTTCCTCATCCATCCTCCTGCCTTTAAAGACTACCCACATTAGGACAATTCCTAAAACAGCACCCGGATCTCTCTCCCAGTGTTAGCCTTCCTCTCTCCAGTGAGATGTCTAACAGACTGCACTACCTCTAAAGGATACAAACACGGACCTTGCTGCTAGTGGCCTCCCCACTCCCAGGATGGCAGTTCCATCTTCACGTTGCTCTTCTTATGTCTGCCATAAGAATCCCTGTGGCAGTTTGGTTTTTTCCAGTCGATTAGTTTTTCTTTTTTAAGTTTATGTGTATGAGTGTTTTACCTGTATGTATTTAAGTGCACCATATATGTGTCTGCTGCCCAGAAAACCCAGAAGAGGGCATCAGATCCCCTGAAAGTGGAGTTACAGATAGTTGTGAGCCACTAGGTGGATGCTGGGAATCAAACCCAGTTCCTCTGCAAAAACAGCAAGGGCTATGAACAGCTGAGCCATTCCTCCAAGCTGGTTTTTCTGTTCTTAATCCAAAAGCCAACAGGATTGATTCTCCCAAAATTTAAGTGAGGCCATGTCATCCCTCTGCCTTGGCTGATCTATCTGCCCACCCCGGATTCCTTCAGACACTTGTTGCCTCTCCCCACTCCATCTCTCCCCACTTTACCTTTCTACGCACCACCTGCTCTTGAAGCCTGCTCTGACCAATTTACTGTGATCACACCTCCCACTTCGGCTCTATCCTTCCTCTTTATGCATACCTATAATTCCCAATTTACTTATTATAGTCACTGTCTCTTGTGCCCTTTGCTGACCATCATTAGAAGATATATGAAGACCAGGTTCCAGCCACAGTGTTTTCTCAGTGGTTTATGACCAGTGTTTAACACAGTACCTGACACACAATAGGAACTTAATAAATATTTGCTGAATTATTGAACATTTGTTTCCCAAACCCACAGGGTTCTAAACAGAGTTGAGGCTGTCACTGGGCTCCAAAAAAACTGTTCACATTGTTCAGCTGGTTAAACTAACAAAAATCAGGCTGAGAGTCTTGTGGGATGACCAGATGATAGGCACATGTGTTTCTGTCAGATGACAGCCAGGACTATGAAGAAATACACAGAGAGGCTCAGAGAGAGGGGAGGAGCAGGGTTACACATGGAAGTCAGGGGAAGAACTGTCTGATAAAATGATGGGGTGCAGATCTGAATAAAGTAAGAGCTATCCATGCAGGAAGCCAGAAAAAGAATATTCTAAGCAGAGAGGTTAAGACTCACAGAGGCCCTGCTTAACATACCTACAGGACCAGGAGAGGGCCACAGGGTCGGATGGATAATTCTGTGGTCTGTGCTGACCTTAGAAACATACTTAATAGCATTAAACTGGGAACCACTCTCAAGCTCATTAGTAGAAAGAGTGAATGTACTAGAATACAGACCGTGCAGCAGGAAGAACCATGAAGCAAGCTCACCACAGCAGCCGAGCGAAGTGAGGCGTGTGGGGACACACAAGGTTTGACTCTGTGGATGTGAGGTATAAAGGCAAAACTAGGTGCATAGAGAGGTGATAAGGCTGAAAAGAAATACAAGGAAGTGACTCTGACGAAAGTCTAGATATGATTGGGGGAGAGGATATGTGACACCTATTTCTTATCTTGAGTGGTGGCTACAGTTCTGAACGTCTTTGGTCTGTAATGTCATTTAAACACATACATGTTATGGTTTTTAGAAAACTAAGATGAGATAAGAGCAGAGTAGCACATGCCTTTAAACCCAGCACTCAGTGGGCAGAGGTAGATGGACCTCTGTGAGATCGAGGCCAATGTGATCTATGTATGTAGTGAATTCCAGGACAGCCAGGGCTACTTAGAGAGATTCTGTCTCAAGGGGAGGGGAGGGGAGAGGGGAAGGGGAGGGGAGGGGAGGGGAAGGGAGGGAAGAAAACTCAGGATACTTCCAAACATTGAAAAAGGTAGTCTTTAGGCACAATGTCTCACCAAAATTATTTTCTCAAAAGACAGGAAAGAAAGAATAGGATATACAATATGTAACTATAAAAAGAATAGAATGAGCCGGGCGTGGTGGCGCACGCCTTTGATCCAAGCACTTGGGAGGCAGAGGCAGGCGAATTTCTGAGTTTGAGGCCAGCCTGGTCTACAGAGTGAGTTCCAGGACAGCCAGGGCTACACAGAGAAACCCTGTCTCGAAAAACAAAACAAAACAAAACAAAACAAAGAATAGAATGTATAGTATATAACTGTGACAGTTCAAATATTTATTAGCCCAGCTAAAAATTCTCACATATCTTACAGAATAAACTATTTTAAGCAGAGTCTCTTTCCGCAAAGGTGAAGTGATATAGTCTAGTCACTTCAAGACATTTAGAAAGTTCCAGGAAACCTAGAGCAGACCATATGATTGTACAAGAGAAAAAAAATTCACCTTTTAGGGACTGTCCAGTGTCACATGGCTAACTGAAAGAAATGTCACCTTCTAGGGACTTTCCAGGGTCACATGGCTAACTGAAGGAAACATCACCTTCTAGGGACCTTCTGGGGTCACATGACTAACTGAAAGAAATGTCACCTTCTAGGGACCTTCCGGGGTCACATGACCAACTGATACAAGCCACAAAAGGAGAACAGGGACGCTGCTGTGAGTTATCAGGGAAGAAAACCTTCAAACGTCATTCTTGTGAGGGCTGGAGAGATGGATGGCTAAGGAGTTAAAAACACTGACTGCTGTCCTGAGGACCAGGTTCAATTCCACTCACCCACGTGGGGGCTTAGAACCACCTGCAACTCCAGCTCCAGAAGATGGGATGTGTCCCCCAGCCCTCCTGGGCATCAAGCAAGCACATGATACACAGACATTCATGCAGACAAAACACCACACATTAACATGGTGGTGGTAATATGCCTCTAACCCCAGGAGGCAGGAGGATCCCTGTGAGTTTTGGATAAGCCCAGGCTACACACAAAGTCCCAGGCCAGCCAGAGCTATGTTTTAAGAGTATCTCAGTAACAAACGAAAAACCATCTTGTAAGATCTCTGAGTCCCTGTTCCAGGAACAGCCCCTATTTTCCAGCTTTGCTCTAGGTCTCGAGAAGGTATATGTGCCAGCCCTAGAACGGGATTCGTGAGATCCTGCATGTCTTCTCGGACTCCTTGTGACTCACTTTCTGGCTAGGGCTGTGGCAGGCCACAGCCTGCATACACTGCAGAGATCAGGGGTGAGATGATTTAACCCTTCACAATCTGCTAAGACCTGGCTCTACAAAACTAACAGTGTGCTTGCTGCAAAGAGATTGGGTCTCGACCTCGGGCTGAGAGCTCTCAGCAACATGGACACATCTGCCAGCTTTCTATAAGTCCTCCTAAGGGTGAATGTGATCTGGTCAATTCAGAGGTCATGTGAGTCCAGCCTGTAAAAAGAAAAACTCCCACATGTAAGAAGTGATACACTTCTAAGTATGGGATGGCCCCTTCAAATGCCAGGAGCATCCCTCAGCCCCATCCTTCCTCTACACTGACAGGTCATCTCTGACCTCAGGACAGGGAAAGCAGCTCAAGGATTCTGGACCCCTGGCTACCACAACTCAAGGAAAGTCTCACACTCAAAACACAATGTCTAGCACACAGGATACAAGCAGCTGGAGACGAGCCCCACATACACTGCATCCGAGAAGGGCTCCGCTCTCACAATGACAACAAAACCTAACAGGCCTATGAACGCCTTCCACAAGTTATTGAAGCTCTCTGTGCCTCAGTTTCTCAAGGGTCAAGTGGAGCTATCAGTACATTGATCCTCATTACCCACAGAACCCACATCTACAGGACTTCCCACCCACTAAAATTTACCTTAGCCCTAAAATCGATACTAAAACCAATAGTTTTAAGGTCATACGTAGGCAGGCACAGAGCAACAATCCCAATTGAGACAGGACAGGCAGCAACCTGTTCCTCTGATGGCAATAAGAGCCCTTTTTTTAATATACATAACTCAATCAACTCAAAGGTCATGTGAGTCTACCCTGTAAAATGAGGAACATTTCATTGTGACATATTTTGCATTTCTTTTTCACTTTTCACTGTTGGCCTGCTGCTTACAGTGCTCCCAAGGGTGGTTGGTACTGAAATGTGAAAATCCATGTGTGGGGGATAGCAAGGTGCTTCCGTTGTTACAGTACTTACCGTGAATGAGCAAATTCCAGGGTTAAACCCCCAGCACTGAATAAACTGGGCATGGTGGTGAGAGCCTGTAATCTTAACACTTGAAAAGTAGAGGCAGGAGGATCAGAAGTTCAAGGGCACCCTCAGCTACACAGCAAGTTTGAGGTCAAATTGGGTTATATAAGACCCATGTGTAAAACAAAATAAATAAAGGGTTCATGTTAACTCCGTTCACACATGACATACAGCAGCTGTTTCCCATAAGTTCAATGTTAATGACCAACGGTGAAGTGTCATTCCACAGGGATGCCATGAAAGACGAATATGTGTCCACCAGGGGTTTAGTATCTACTCATCCAGGGTTCACAGAATCTGACTAATGCCTCCCCATGGGTTAGGACAATATTCAACTAACACATACAAAGCCTGGTTCACAGTGCCTACTATACCAGAAGCAAGAAGGACAGCCCATGAAGGATCAGGGCAAGCTCAGGGAAGATGATCTGTCAGCAATGCTTCGTCCTCGACTCTCCCTTGTAGGCATCCTGAATTAGGCTGGCTCAAACTATATCATGTCTACACGGCCTGAGGGACATTCGGAAACATTCCATTCCTTCCTAAAACACCCTCTCTGTGGACACAAGATAATTATCCAGAGCAAAGTAAGGTCTCATTTATTTTCTGTAATTGGTATCCAGGCACAGCAGAAAAAGGAAGGGCTGCCTTTCTCCTCCGTCCCTTGCCCACCAGTGTGAGTATCATGAAGCTGCAGATGGATGCCTGAAACGAGAAGGGAGTGTGATATTTGGAAGCTTCTGTGTCTGCTTAAGTGGCTCAGGAGAGAATCATCCACAGTTAGCAATTTAAGCCAGGCCTAAGGTCCCAGCTACTCAGGATGCTTGAGGCTGGAGGACTACAAGGTAACGAACGGCCTGCCTGCACTACAGAAGAACTAGAGCAAGCCTGGTGATTCTTTCTGCTTCTTCTGTCTCTGAATACCCACACAGTGATAGTGGCGCTTCTCAGTTACTAACAGGGAATAAAGACAAAATAAGAACGCCATTTTCCTGAGAGGGTCCCAAGCAATGCACACGAGGGATGGCCTTACATGTGGCATTACACCGAACGTTCTATCTCGGCCTCTTCCAAGGCCTCTGGTAATGTGTCAAAAGGCTGTATGCTATCAGAGGACTTGGGTCTCTCTCTCTCTCTCCTTCTCTCTCTCTCTCTCTCTTTCTCTGCCTAACAGTGTCTGCAGCTAAAGCTCTGGGGCCACAACTCATACTCAGGTGGAGTTTTACAAAGCAAGGGCATGCTTTATAAAGGATAGAGGAAAATCATGTTACAAATGTGAAATCAAAACACAGTGCTTTGGATGGCCAAAGCTGTAGCTCACTGGTAAGAGTGCTTACCTGGCATACACAAAGCTCTAGGTGTGATCAGCGCCCCAAATCAAAGCAAATACCTTGGCTCACTCATTTTTCCAAAATATTCTGTAGTGAGTTCAAGTGTCCCCCCAAAAGGTGTTTCCAAGTGCTAATCCCCAGTACCTACCAATGAACCATTACTTAGCAACACGGGTTTTAAAGATGTTATTAATTAAAGGATCTTGAGATGAGATCGTCCTGGATTTTAGGGATGTCACTAAACTCAATCATCCGGTCTTCATGAAAAAAAAAAAAAAAAAAAGAAGAAGAAGTTTAAGGCTGAGAGGAAAGAAACATGGAAGACAGAGGAAGAGGTTAAACTGTCCTGCTACTAGCTAGGAGACACCAGGGAACCCAAAGCTGAAATCAGCATGAAATAACTTGCTCTAGGAATCTCTTGGGGTCACAACTCAAAGATTGAGAACCACTATCCTAGCCTTCCAAGCAACTGTGGCCCCAAAGACACCTGGATTTCAAACTTATAGACACTAAGAACCACGAAGGAACACATTTCTGTATCCGGAAGCCACCACTTTGTTATGTGACAGCCTTGATCCATACCTCACATGTTTCTTGACCCAGCCAACATAAAGACATTCAGTACTCAAGAGATGGGTAACCAATGATTTAGCCATCTCAAAACAAGCCATCTGCATTGTGGCTCTTTCCTCAATGCAATGGTTTGTGGATGCTAATCCAATCACTTCTTACTCTACTTTGGAAATGTGGTCAGTGTGGGAACAGTGGCACTCAGAACTTAATCAAACCTTACATGGATGGTTGATAGGATCATGCTACTGTGATTAGTATTTATAAGACTTCCATCCCACGGGCAGTGAACAGTGAGTATATGACTCAAAGAAACCTGTGCTTTCTTTCAGACTATAAACTGTGCTAAGATCTGTCCGAGTCCTTTCTCCAGGCCTAAGTTTTTTCTTAAACTGCCTTGTGTTAGCAATGTCTACTTTAGGGGCTGAGGCACTAGGAGAGCAATTGGCTAGTATATACAAGGCATTGAGTTCCATCCTCCCCACTGGAAGAGAAAAGAAAGAGGAAAAAAAGAAAAGGAGGGGGGAAAGAAGGGAGGGAGAGAAAGAAGGAAGGAGGGAAGGAGGAGGGAGGACATAGTCCCATACCTCTACAGCTAACAGGACTCTCCAGTTCTGGGATTGTAAGCACACACTATCATGCCTGACTTTTTTTTCCATGGGTGCTACAAATCAAACCTGCAAGGCAAGCCCTTTAACAGCTGAGCCACCAGTCCTGGCCCCCTACATACAGCCTTTGAACCAGACAGACATGGAGTCACATCTTCTTTCTTACTCAGGCAGGGTCTGGTAAATGCCAGCCTGATCTTGAACTCACTATATAACTGAGGTGGGCCTTGAATTTGGTGTGTGTGTGTGTGTGTGTGTGTGTGTGTGTGTGTGTGTGTGTGTTCACGCCTCTGTGTCATCCTGGCTGACCTGGAACACTCTATGTAGATCAGGTGGGCCTCAGACCCACAGAGATCCACCCACCTCTGGTATGGAGTACTGGGATTAAAGGCATGTGTCACCACATCTCAAAGACCTTGAACGTCCCATCCTTCTGCCTCCACATCTCTGAAGCATCATACCTACAGCTATGCGTCATCACACTGCTTTGTTTTGTTTTCCCTTAAGATCTATTTATTTTGTTTTATATGCATAGGTGTTTTGCCTGCATGTTTGGCTGTGTACCATGTACATTCCTGGTTCCCTTGGAGTCTATATTACAGCATCAGATCAGTGAGCCACTGTGGGGGTGGCAGGAATGAAACCTGGGTCCTCCTAGAAGGACAGCCAGTCTCTTAACTGCTAAGCCAACTCTCCAGCCCTACAACTGGTTCTCACATACATTCTCTTATTAGTTATAACCTTAAATGCATTCTTTAATTTCTCGGTGCTCAGGAATCCTCACTTATGACTAGATAACGTCTATCTCTTTTGGTCACAGTGACAATTAAATGAAAATATATGCAAATAAATATCACTTATGCAAGAACCTGAATGCAATATGTACTTTGCATATAAGGTTTAAGAATTCTAAAAACAGATCTCATTTAGAGGTCAGGCATAAACAAGGGTGACAGGTACAGAGATGTTATCATTCTTTCTTAAGGTACATGTCAGAATTGTTGATGTCTGTTTCACTACTCATCATAATTTTTTTTTAATAATTTTAAAGCCAGGCAAGTGGTGGTGCACACCTTTAATCCCAGCATTTGGGAGGCAGGCGGATCTTTGTGAGTTTGAGGCCAGCCTGGTCTACAGAGTGAGTTCCAGGACAGCCAGAGCTACACAGAGAAACCCTGTCTCAAAAAAACAAACAAACAAACAAATAAGTAAGATAAAGATAATTTCGAAAATTTAACAGATAGCAAGCAATTCATAAATGAACAAATATAATAGTCAAAAATGATTTTACTCAACTCTTACTCCACTGTGGCTCACTGTGCCAGGTACCACAGGACATATGAAAGCGAGGATTCAGTCACGAGATGCTGGCCTGAGACCTCTAGTCTCACCAGACTTTAAATATACACCTTATAACTGTGACAGCTGCCCAAAGGCAAGGAGAGGCCCAATGGTAGAAGTAAAGAGACACCTTAACTTCTTAAGCTTTCCCAACAAAGGCAGTCACTGTAATGGGCCATCAACCCAGCAAAGTTTCTCAGAAGGAAAGAAACTAGGAAACTGGAGAGATAGCCCTCAAGCTCTTGCTGGACAAACATGAAGATTGACTTCAAATCTCAAGCATCTATGTAAAAGGTCAAGTATGGCCATGTTCACACTCCTGCAGTCCCAGTACTGTGACGGGATAGAGACAGGATGGTCACTGGGTCTTACTGGTTGCCAGCCTAGCTCTACAGTAAGACCTTGTCTCAAAATGATAATTTGTGGTTTGAAGGCAGGATACCAGATATCTTCCTCTGTCTTCTGCTCACACACTCTGCATACATTCTACACACACACACACACACACACACACACACAAACACACAGTGAGGAGGGGATACAGAAAATAAAAAAGTGTCTCTGCTAACAAGCATGACATTGCCAGGTGTGGTGCCCACGCTTTTAATCCCAGCACTTGGGAGGCAGAGGCAGGCGAATTTCTGAGTTCTAGGCCAGCCTGGTCTACAGAGTGAGTTCCAGGACAGCCAGGGCTATACAGAGAAACCCTGTCTCAATAAATAAATAAATAAATAATAAATAAATAAATAAATAAATAAATAAATAAATAAGCATGACATCAGCAAAGGCAGCAGGTAGGAAGCCAGCTCACTGGTTGATTGCAGACAGAGGCAGCAAAGGCAAAATTAGACTCCAGGGAAGAGGAAATGAGGAAGCGCAGTCAAGGGAGTCCAGCGTGGTAACAGGTAGCGAGCACTCTGAGAGGGGACCAGCCTATTCAATTCTCTCTGTTTGCCACCTTCAGAAGCGCAATGTCCATCGGGCTAGAATTCCAATTTCAGGATCAGGAAGAGTCCAGGAGCCCCGTAAGTAGATGCTATCTCTATGGGTGTGTCCCATGTGCTCTCCGCTCCTCCACTGCCTCTAAGCATCGTTTTTATTTCTTTTGTTCATATGCTTATGTGCACAGGAGGAGGCCCAAGGCTGATGCCAAGAGTCTTCCTGATTGCTCTCCACTTCTTATGTGGAGGCTGGTCTTTTACTACCTTGAGTAGTAAAATATTATTTATTTATTTAAGATTTATTTATTTATTATACATAAGTACACTGTAGCTGTCTTCAGACACTCCAGAAATGGGCGTCAGATCTCATTATGAATGACTGTGATCCATCATGTGGTTGCTGGGATTTGAACTCATGACCTTCAGAAGAGCAGTCAGTGGTCTTACCTGCTGAGCCATCTCTCCAGCCTCCTCAGGTAGTCTTGTTAGCCAGTTTGCTCCAGGAATCCTCTGTCCCATCTTCTAGTCGTCTAAATATTGGGATTACAGTCCAGCTGACACACCCACTCAGTGTTTTACATAAGTTCTGGATATCCAAATCTATGTCCTCTTGCTAACAGAGCACAGTTTTTACCTACTGACCATCTCCCAAGCCTGAACATAGGTTTTAGAGGTGTGTTTCACAACTAGGTCTGTAGAGAGCCACGCCCGAGCTGGTTCTGCCGCCATTCCAAGATGGCGCCGACATCCTGTCACCACCCCCAGCCTGGGACAAGCAAACAAGTTCAGTGCGCATGCGCTTGTGACAAAGCCACGTAAGTCACCGCCCATCCCAGGGCATAACTTGAGGTAATGGGCATTCAGCCAATCCTGACTGATGACACATGTCTCACTGAGGTGTATTTAAGTGGGACCCATCTTGAGCTCGCCCTCTTCCTCCGCATGATGTAATAAAGGTATGCTTGCAGAAGGATTCTGGTGTCCACATCCGTTCTTGCTGGCGAGGCGGTAATGTGGACATTTACAGCTGGTGCCTATACCTGGGAAATTGACCATCGCTGGCGCCGAGGAAGAGCCCCCACCCAAAGGGAGAATTCAGAACTGCAAGCAGGACAAGGGTAAACTCTGAGAGGTATGTTTGGTCTTGATTTATATCATTTACCCCCCCAGTTGAGTAGCGTAGTGGAAGTCTTCATCGCTGTCATGGCAGTGCTCGCTCTCCCTAGACTGGTAAGACCATACTTAGAGGATGAGAAATGCCACCCGACGGTTAAGGCAGGGCAGGGGGTGTTAGAACAACTACAGGACGGCATATCAGAAACAGAGCGGAAAGAGATATTAAGAGCTCAGAGAAACAGAAGCATGCTTAAGCACAGAGGCCTCTCCAAGGATCTTAGATCTGAGGAGATGAGAAAAAAGGGAAAGAATGCCCTTGGGAGAGATACAGAAAAGAGAGGAGAAAAGAAAACCCCCAGAGAAACCCCTTTATCTGGTAAGAGAGAACTGGAAGCTTTAAAGCTCGGTAGCTCTAAGAATGAAGAATCTAGCCCCTCCGAAGAGGAGGACTTAGAAGATGAATCAGCCTGCTATGAGGAGGAACAGCAGCTGCAGCAGAATCGTAAACAAAAGAAGGCGGGAGATAGAAACCGCGTGGCTTCTCGGCTCGTGGCACTCTCGCAGGCAGCATTCCAGCAGTAGTCCCCAGTGCCCCCCCCACCCCGCCTTATGTGGATTCGTGCTGTTCAGACTCCTTCCTTACCAAGGAGGATAGGAGGAAGCTGCAGCAGGCCTTCCCGGTATTTGAAACTAATGAGGGAGGTCGTGTCCATGCACCGGTAGAGTACACCCCGATTAAAGAGCTTGCTGAATCGGTCCAGAAATATGGGATTACTGCAAATTTTACAATTTCTCAGCTGGAGAGATTAGCCAACATGGCTATGACCCCAAATGATTGGCAGAATACAATAAAGGCTGCGCTTCCTACTATGGGGCAGTACATGGAGTGGAAAGCCTTGTGGCATGATGCGTCCCAAGCGCAGGCAAAAATTAACGCTAATGTGGAAGGTAATCCACGAAATTGGACATTTGAACTGTTGACAGGGCAAGGGCCGTTTACCAATAACCAGACTGGTTATGACTGGGGAGCATACGGCCAGATTTCCGCTGCTGCCATTAAGGCATGGAAGGCCCTATCAAAGAAAGGGGAAGCTGGGGGACATTTAACGAAGATTATACAGAATCCTCAAGAGTCATTCTCAGACTTTGTGGCTAGGATGACAGAAGCAGCAGGCAGAATTTTTGGGGACCCAGAGACAGTTATGCCACTGATAGAACAATTGATTTATGAGACTGCCACACAAGAATGTAAAACAGTTATCACCCCTGGAAGAAATAAGGGGTTACCAGACTGGATAAAAGTCTGCCAAGGGCTTGGGGGCCCTCTTACTAATGCTGGCCTTGCAGTGGCCATTTTGCAGAGTCAGAATCACCCTAGTACTGACGAACGCAAGGTCTGTCATAATTGTGGCAAACTACGGCACTGGAAGAGAGATTGTAGGACTCGTGTAAAGAAAAGAACTCCAGGGCTATGTACCAAGTGCAGGAAGGGCTATCATTGGTCCAACGAGTGCCACTTAGTTAGAGATATTCAGGGCAGAATTATCCAGCACGAGCTCTCTCCATCTGAAGATGCCTCAAAAAACAGGTGTCTGGGCCCCAAGTTCCAGGGCCCCAAGAAATATGGGACTCAGGCTTACAGTGAATGGACGTCACAGTCTGTAGAGCCACAGAGGGCTTAGCAGGATTGGACTTCTGTTCCACCACCCAATTCATACTGATGCCACAGATGGGGGTCCAGCCTGTTCCTAGTGATTTTGCGGGCCCCTTACCAAAAGAGAGTGTTGGCCTAATTTTAGGTCGATCTTCCTTAACTTTGCCGGAACTTGTGGTCCATCCTGGAGTAGTATATCAGGATTATACAGGAGAACTTCAGGTTCTCTGCTCTTGCCCACAAGGTGTTTTTTCCATTTCCCCCGGGGACAGAATTGCCCAATTGGTTATTCTTCCAAGTTTGCACGATTATTTTCCATCTACCAGCGTGCCTCGAGATGTCGTGGGGGTCGGTTCCTCTGGAACTGATTCTGCCTATTTGGTAGTAGATCTCAAGTCCAGACCCACATTACAATTAGTTATAGAGGGGAGACACTTTACAGGGATATTGGATACAGGAGCTGATAAAAGCATTATCTCCTCTAGTTGGTGGCCTAAAGCATGGCCTGTCATAAAATCATCCCATTCACTACAAGGATTGGGATATGAGGCCAGCCCCACTGTCAGTTCACGAACGCTGACATGGCAGAAAGGAAAGTTTACCCCTTATGTGCTTCCCCTCCCTGTTAATCTTTGGGGAAGAGACATCTTAAAAGACCTGGGATTGACATTAACTAATGAATATTCTCACCAGGCTGTTGAAATTATGAAAAGGATGGGGTACAAGGAAGGGAAAGGACTTGGCAGAAAAGAACAAGGAAGATTAAACCCAATCTCACAAGAAAGTAATACAGGAAGACAAGGTTTGGGTTTTCTCTAGTTGCCATTGAGGGTTCTATGCCCATACCCTGGCTTACAGACGAGGCCATGTGGGTTCCTCAATGGTCCCTATCCTCTGAAAAATTGGAAGCTGCTACAAGGCTGATTGAAGAACAAGTACAGCTTGGTCATTTAGAGCCTTCCACCTCTCCGTGGAATACACCTATTTTTGTTATAAAAAAGAAATCAGGAAAATGGAGGCTTCTCCATGACTTAAGGGCCATTAATGCACAGATGCGGCTGTTTGGCTCAGTGCAACGAGGCCTACCTCTGATCTCTGCTTTACCTAAGCAATGGAGGATTACAATTATAGACATTAAGGATTGTTTTTTCTCCATTCCCTTATGCCCGCAAGACAGGCAAAGATTTGCATTTACCTTACCTACTGTTAATCACCTTGAACCTGATAAAAGATATCAGTGGAAGGTTTTGCCTCAAGGCATGGCAAACAGCCCTACCATGTGTCAGCTATATGTACAAATGGCCCTTGAGCCAGTTAGGAAACAATTTCCCTCCTTGTTATTGATTATTTACATGGATGATATTCTTATGTGCCATAAGGACTTAGTTATTTTGCAGATCTCATACCCCCTATTAATTAAAACATTGGGACAATGGGGCCTACATATTGCCACAAAAAAGGATCAGATTTCAGAAATAGGCTCCTTTCTAGAGACAGTTATTTACCCAGAAAAAAATAGTTCCTCAGAAATTAGATATTTGTAGAGACCATTTACATACTTTGAATGATTTTCAAAAACTATTAGGTGATATAAATTGGTTAAGACCATTTTTTTTAAAATTTTTTTTCTCTTTATTAGATATTTTCTTCATTTACATTTCACATGTTATCCAGAAATTTTCCCTTACCCTCCCGCATCCCTGCCCTGCTCCCCTACCCACACCCTCCCACGTAATGGCCCTGGCATTCCCCTGTTCTGGGGCATATAGAGTCTGTATGTCCAAAGGGCCTCTCTTCTCAATGATGGCCAACTAGGCCATCTTCTTCCATATATGCAGCTAGAGACATGAGCGCAGGGGGAACTAGTTAGTTCATGTTATTCTTCCATCTAGAGGGTTGAAGACCCCTTCCGCTCCTTGGGTACTTTCTCTAGCTCCTACCTTGGGAGTCCTGTGTTCCAACTAATAGCTAACTGTGAGCATCCACTTCTGTGTTTA